>CM042842.1:9417793-9723500 GCA_023653725.1 Bungarus multicinctus | reverse complement strand
GATGGGTGGGACCGTGTGCAGTTGGTTGGTTTGGTTGTTGTTGATTGGATGGGTTGGTTGGTTGGGTGGATGATGATGGATGGATGGATGGATGGATGGAGGTTGAATGGGTGGGCTTGGTTAGTAGGGGTTGGTGGATTGGTGAGTGGGTTGATTAGTTGGTTGTTTGGCCATCCAGTCATTTTCTATTCCTATCTGCCACTACAAAGAGAAGGCACAATCAATGCAGCAAAGTCAGAGCTCTGGAGAGGTTTTGGGAGGGAGGGGTGATTTTTGCAAGATTTCGCCATCCTAAACTGCAAGAAAATTGCCATACCAAATTTGCTGGAAAAAGGGAGGCAGCAAGAGCAGGTCCTTAACTTTGCGCTCTCTAATAGGGCAATGTGGGTTGACAGGGTGAACATCAGCTTTTTGGGGGGATCTCTTTCATGAGTCACCAACAGTGCCTAGAAAGGGGACAGCAGCCCATATATTTTGCTCTTTAGGTGCTCATAAAAATGTTCTCTCTGGAGCAGAGAGAACCCTAAAAGCGAAATCTGGGTTGTGGGTCAGTGTGATTTGTTTGTGGTGGGTTGATCACACCAAGCAAGCTCAGCCTTTGGGATATAGCCATTTAATGCATGCCATGAGTAGTGCGCTGGCCTAGAGGTGGAGCTCTCACTTCACAATCAGGAGGCTTTGAGTTCAATCCTAGATAGAGGCAGATATTTCTCTCTCTGGCACACTGAGAATTTATATACTGGGAAAAAACTGCATTGGTGATAGGAAGGGCATCCGGCCAGTAAACACTCAGCTCCATTCAGTTGCCCAGACTCCACCCCGCAAGGGATTATGGAGTTGTTAAAAGAGGATGGTGATGATTTAGTGATGGTTCAGGTCACTAAAAGTGCACACCTCTTAAAAGCCACTTAGGATTGTTTAATTATAAATAAATTCAATAAAATAATCACTGTGTTAAACCCTGGCTTTGTTTCTTTTATTTAAACGTATTAACAAACAGAATAATGAGCTATATTTTTATATAATTTATATAAAATATCACGTTTAGGAATCACCCATCTCCCTTGCAGAGTGACTTTGGGGCATTGTACAAACAGACATAAAAGCATAAAAGCTATATATAAATATAAAAACAAGCATAAAATAGTACTAATAATATATAGAAGTAAAATACATGTAACCTTATTGAATTTGATTACCTGGTGTCCCGGAACTGGGAAATAGATGATAGAAATCCCTTGATTGTGGATAATTAATATGTTTAAACCAGGTGAAATAACAAGCTTAAATCAGGGGGAAAAATATTTTCTATTATTAGGATATGGGATTTTGGAGGGAATCATTTTTTCCATCAATATGAAGCATTTTTCCACACATTTGCTATCACATGGAAGTGCTCAAATCTTTTCTGCCTTCCAAGAACTTGCTGCAACCTGTAAGAAAACAATTAACTCTTTATGTTTCAAGGTACAATTTGCTGCCTTGAATTATTTACAAAGTAATAAAAGCAGGATAAAAAAATTGAATAAATAAATAAAATAAAATGCAAAGGGGCTTTAATAGATCATATTCCCATGTTGCTTTTAACCCATTTAACAGTTTGTTTTTTGATTCAGTAAAACAGGACTAAACATATCAAGACTTGTATAATAGATGAATATAGATTAAATATGGCTTCCTCTTTTCTCCATGCTGTTATAGTTGCCTCACACGTGGGCTTGAAGGATGCCATGCCATAAATCTACTGTGGATGCGCCAATCCTCCAATTTACCAACTGCCAGATTTTAAAGGATCATGTCTTGCAAAGGTAAGGACTTTCTTTTAAGCTTCCATCTTGTTCTAACGATTTAGCTATAAGTATGGAATGTTACGCTTCCAATGGAAATAGCTAAAATAGTGATCAAAAAGAATATTCTGTGGGGTTCTTGATGCTCTCTGAGCTCGATTGTTTTCTTGCAGATGTTTCATTACCTAGGTAACCTCAGTGCTAAAAGGTGCTTGTATATAAACAGAATAAACCTCACTCCCATCTAACACTGATGATGTTACCTAGTTTGGTAATTGGTGTGCAAAAAAATGTTGGAGAAACCAGAGGCTTCCCATTTCAACCATGCGCTACAAATATTCTTTTCTAAAGAACATTCTGTTAAGGTTAATGTCCTCCAGGTAAAAAGGAACTGATAATACGTATTGCTCCATTTATTTATATATGTATTATACCTTTCTGTCAGGCCCCAAAAACCAAGACAGATATGTGGTGAATCTTCCAAGCAGGAATTCTTTATTGTTTTCACTCCTATAGACAAAATCTTATCAAACTATACTAACTGCATGAAGCATACACTCTGGGAACTATTAGAGAGGGACTGTCCTCACCTTCTTTCTCTCACACAAACTGTCTGAACTAAGTTGCCTCTTACTCCTGGGGAATGCAACCCATCTCTTCTGGGAATCCAGTCCACAACACTTTTTAACGTTTTAGTGCACCATTCCAATCATTGAGTTTTGAGCACCTCACAACAATAATTTCCACCATCTTCTCCAGAAGTTTCCCCAAAGGAAAAACTTGGAGATCAGACAAACTCTTAACTCAAAGAAGGCTCCTTTAGAAACCAGTGCCCATCTACCCTCTCTTTTCATCACCCACTTACAATCAATAAAACTTGATAGAACCAAACCATCATTTAGCAAACTCTCTGGATGGAGAATAAAACCCACTTCACTGCAGAATAAATTACAACTAAGATTCCAGCAGACAACTGCCTTTGGTGGATAGACCAAAGGAGAGATCAAGTGGAATTTTTAATCTAAGATTTGGATGATTTAGCCTCTTTTGTTTTTAGAGAGGATCTATGGGTAAGAGCCGGGAAGATCTTAAATCCAGAGAAGGTGTTCTTTGATGAGAAAAAGTCTGCAGATGTCCAACTGGACTGCAAAGGCAGCATCTTGGCACCGGGCTTCATTGATGTACAAATCAATGGTAAGGCATTGGTATTTATAGTTCAGCTACAGGATGAAAACAATGACATTCCTACATAAACCACATTTATTTTTTACTATTTTTAATTTGATCTGCTGTTGCTTAGGAGAAAACCAAGGGTCCCAATCCAAGTGATGCAGAAATTTTCAAAGCCAGGAAATCAGGAGCCCAGGCAGTTCAAATAAATATATAGATTTATTGTATGCTAAAGCGGTCAAAGCAAATTGGCAATGGATAAGAACAGAATTCAAGATGGGCTGGACTTGGATCTCTTGTGGGCATGAAAGAATTTAGGACGGATGCTGCATTTGACCTCTTCTTCAGGCTCATCCACATCATCTACAAAAATATTTAGTTGCATATTTTATTTGTTTGCATCATGTTAGAATCTGAATCTCCATAGCTTTGCTGTAAAATCAGACTGCAAAGAAAGAGAGTAAGATGTATTTATTTATTTTTTTTTAATTAAATTTATTTGCCACCCATCTCACCACAAGGTGGCATCTCTCAAGGAGATGTTTATAGTTCACAGCTCCCAACAGCTCTAGCCAGCTTGGCTAATGGAAGAAACAGTTCAAGATACTTGCAAACAATCGGAAGATTATGCTATAACCAACCTCAGGATAGGGAAAAGACAATTACATTTACATTTCTAAAGATGGATCGCCATTGGGAAGCCAGACATAAGTTAATCCCACCATCTGTGGAGTGTATTATCCGGGTGTATAAATATGCTTTGCACAGAGGCAAGTCACTGGACAATCCTAAATCAGGGGTCGCCAACCTTTTGGACCTCAGGGACCACCAAACTCATAATTTTAAATCCCAGGCACCACAAACCAGTTATGTGGGCATGGCCTAATTTGTCATTTGGTGGTCATGTGACTGACTGGGCATGGCTTGTATGTAAATATTATAAATATTTATATAAATATTGAATTTTTTATTTAAAAAAGAGCAACTTTTACTCAAAATCAGGCAAAGCAGGCAGGAAGATTGAGTTGCTCACAGAATCACAGATTCATTCAGAAATTTATCTATCTGCCATCGGCTAGCTCAGTCTCTCAAATTTGCTTGCCATGAGTCTACACTAAATATCTGAACCTTCAGTCCTAAGGGACGTTCAGCTGTGCTTAAAAGCAGAGCCGAAGATCTAAAGACTAGCTAGAAAGCAAGAAATCTAACCATTTCCTGCTTCCTAGCTAATCTAAATCTCCCGGCACAGCAGAACAGATGATGATCGGAAAAAGGAAAAATAGCAATTTAGCAGGCAAGTTTGCCTGGTAAGAAGTGAGTGGGCGGGGAGGGTTCCCGTGGGCCATGTGGGTGGTGCAGCCTTGTGTTTCTGCACAGCCTGGATTAATTGCTTTGGGGAATGCTCTGGGGGTGAGATTTCTCTGTGGCCCACCAAAATTTTCTCACGGCCCACCAGTAGGCCACGGCCCATCAGTTGGCGACCACTGATCTAAATAACAAGGGTGGGCTTCTCCTTCTCTCTTCTCAGGAGGTTTTGGAGTAGATTTTTCCCTGGCTACAGATGATGCGCAAGCAGGAATTTCACTGGTTGGCCAGAAGATACTCTCCAGCGGCGTGACTTCATTTTGCCCGACTATGGTGACCTCACCATCCTCGGTCTATCACAAGGTGAGTAGATCCAAAGCTGTAACATGGATTGTTTTGTTTTGAGGGAATTGTGAAAACCTGGCCTGATGGTTTAGGTTACTGCATGAAATGAACTAGTTGGGAGAAAAACAGAACAAGTGCTTTGTGCAACATATTGAGCACCTAGAGAAAAGTCGAGGTCTAACTTTGTCTAGTAAACTATTAATTTTAGATTAGCCAGGAAATCCAAATCAAGCAAGCAATGGCTTCATGTGATGTTAAGTCCAATCACTGAATCAGATCATTCTCCTGCCTTAGTTGCATATGGACAACCTATCAGAACCTGTTAAGATTTCTGATTCCTGGGGTCTGTTTGGGGTTACAGAAATGAGCCTCTGAGCTAACTAGAATAGAAATAATCACCAAAATAATCAGAGATCTAAGTTTAGTAAGCTGAATATGGACTTGATTCATACAACATCCTATAACACAATAGAGCTTGTTTATTTTTCCAATGTTATCTACACCCCTGATTAATCCTGGTTAATTCTGACTCAGCTTTCCCCACTTTTCTTTTATCCTGCCCCTTTCCTTTTCTTAGGGGGTCAAGAGGGACCTACTCCACCTCTCCCACTGGTTCTTTCTGATCTGGTTTGATAATATGGTGTTGATGAAGAAGTGAATTAATCTAAGAAAGAAGAATACGTTTTATAGATTGATACCCACCCCTGTGATTCAGTAACAATGGTCCCATTGTCTTCTCTCCTACTAGGTTCTCCCTCAGATCCGTGTACGAAATGGAGGGCCTCATGGAGCTGGTGTCCTAGGTAAGTAAGAGTCATTCATCATTGGATAGGAATAGGAATAGAATAGAATAGAAAATATGGAATGGAATGGAATGAAATTATTTATTGGCCAAGCGTGATTGGACACACAAGGAATTTGTCTTCAGTGCATAAGTTCTCAGTGTACATAGAGAAAAAATAAAATACATTCATCAAGAATGATAAGATACAACACTTGGTGATAGTCATCGGTTACTACTAAGCAATCAAATCATACTAGGGAACAAATAAAACAATATAAATTGTAAAGATACAAGCAACATGGTTATAGTCATAAGTGGGAAGAGATAAGTAATAGGAAGGATGAGAAGAAGAAGAATACAGTCTTATTAAGTAGTTTGACAGTGTTGTGGGAATTAGTTGTTTAGCAGAGTGATGGCATTCGGGGAAAAACTGTCCTCGTGTCTTGTTCTGGTGTGCAGTGCTCTATAGTGCTCGTTTTGAAGATAGGAGTTGAAACAGTTTATGTCCGGGATGTGAGGGGCCTGTAGATATTTTCACAGCCCTCTTTTTGACTCGTGCAGCATACAGGTCCTTGATTGAAGGCAGCTTGGTAGCAATTGTTTTTTCTGCAGTCCTAATTATCCTCTGAAGTCTGTGTCTGTCTTGTTGGGTTGCAGAACCAAACCAGACAGTTATAGAGGTGCAGATGACAGACTCAATCATTCCTCTGTAGAACTGAATCAGCAGCTCCTTGGGCAGTTTGAGCTTCCTGAGTTGGCGCAGAAAGAACATTCTTTGTTGTGCTTAATAGTTGTATCTTTTAATGGGGGTAAGAAAGATAGAGATCTTTGGCACCTTTCTCTAATCGGGTGTCCTTTCGGAGAGTTCACACCTTCAAGAGCTCTAGATTATCAAGGCTAAGGGATTTGAGTTTTGGAAATCTGCTACCGAGCTTCACTTCAGTTGGAGTTTGTCGTAGGACCCATATTGTAATCTTCAGCGGTCCAGGGGTTCACGCAAGCTGGCCTAATCTTGTTCCAGAGCTTTGGATATGTCTTTCCATTTATTTCCTTCGGCAGGGATTCATCTGGAAGGTCCATTCATCAGCAAAGAAAAGAAGGGGGCTCACCCAGAAAATTACCTCCGTACTTTTGAGTCGGGAGCCTTCCAGGATTTGCTCGCCATGTACGGGAGTCCTGGATTGCGTCCGGATTGTCACCTTAGCCCCTGAGATGAAACGCAGCGGTGAAGTGATCCGGGAGTTGACCAAGAGAGGCATCTGCGTGTCCCTGGGTAAACTTTGTCCCTGGATGCTGAAGGATTGAGATGTAGGAGGCCAGTTTGTTTTGGACACCAGGCCGTGGGAAACAAAGGCATTCACAGCAAATCACAAGGTCATCAAAATGGTGATCGGGTCTCCTTCTTAAGCAGAGGGTTGGACTAGAACAGGGGTCACCAACCTTTTGGACCTCAGGGACCACCAAACTCGTAATTTTAAATCCTGAGGACCAGAGACCCTGGGAAAATCCCCCAAAAAAGTCTGCAGGAAAATTCCCCATCCTGTTTTCCTACCAATCGATCATTCTTTATTTGGGGTCGCAGGATACCATCTCCAGCTCCGTTCTCAGGGCAAGAGAGAGAGAGAGAGAGAGAGAGAGAGAGAGACTTTTGGCTTCATGCAAGGAAAGCAGCAGAAGCAGCAGAAGTCTTTCTTTCTCTCCCCCAAACTCTGCCAGAATGACGCAGCCTCTTGGAGCAGAATGCCTTGCAGGATCCCAAAGACTCATTTCTGGCAAAGTTTGGGGAGAGAAAGAAAGACTTTTCCTGCTTTCCTTGCATGCAGCCAAAAGCAGAAAAAGAAAGAAGTGGAAAGAAGCAGCCAGATGGCCAGGCAACATGCATGGAGTGAGTGGGGCAAGTTCTCCCCCTCTGCTCTTCCCCCCCCTCCCCTCACTACCTCATGTTGTTTGCAATGCAAGCCTTGTGTTCCCACCGGCCATGTGGGCGATGCAGCCTTGTGTTCCCGTGCAGCCTGGATTAATTGCTTTGGGAGTGACATTTCTCTGCGGACTACCAAAATTTTCTCGCAGACCACCAGTGGTCCCCGGCCTACTGGTTGCTGGCCACTGGACTAGAAGATCTCCCTTAAGTTCTGCATTCTGAATGTAGGCACAATGACATGGTCACACTATGTACAACTGAACAGTTGCATCAGGATAGAAGTTGTGGCATTTTCACAGGGACGTCGTCATGCAGATGTCATCTTGTGACCTCCTTAAAGACAGCAGCCATAATGGGAATGCTAACAATATCCCCTGTGAGGCCAGAAGGCTACATTTGAAAATAGTAATTCATTTGAAAATAGTAATCCCAAAAGTGGATCGAGATGGGTCCTGCTAGACATAACAGGTCACCAGTTGGGCAAAACCAGCCAACAATCTACACTTTCTCTCTCATTCCCTAGCCAGCATGATTCAAAAGTTTGAAAAACTCTCTTCTAAATGATTCAATACAGCAGGAAAGGTTCCGAAGGAACATGAATGTAGAGTTTTCTCCATTTTCTTCTTTTCTAGGTCACTCTGTAGCTAATTTATCTCAGGCTGAAGAGGCTGTTTGTCAGGGAGCTACCTTCATCACTCACCTCTTCAATGCCATGTTACCTGTGAGTAGTACCTAGGCAAGTTTCTACTTCCAGCATCTTAAACAACTTGGTTGTAAGTTTTCTTTTTGTTTTTTCGAGTGGGGTTTGGAAAACCCACTTTTCCACGGAATTGTGATTGCTCCTCCTCTTAGGAGCCCCCTCCGAGATTGTGTGGTCCAGCCAAGAAATGGAAGAATAGGTTTTGTAGTCCTTGTTCCTAACCCGTGGACTTAACTGCCTTGCGTCCTGACATTTCTTGTGCAGTTCCACCACCGAGACCCCGGGATTGTGGGACTTCTCACAAGTGACAAGATTCCTTCTGGTCAGCAAGTGTTTTACGGCATGATTTCAGACGGGATCCACACGAATCCTGCTGCGCTGAGAATCGCACACCGGGCCCATCCTCAAGGTCTGTCTCCACAAGGAAGGGCAATTCCCCTGATATGAGAAGGGGCATTTTTTTAGTTACTTAGTTTGGCCCAATATTGTCTGTGGATATTGGGAAGGCTTTCATAGAAAGATGGAGGACATCAAAGAGAGAATACGATTCAGTTCACTCAGAGTAAGTCATGGTTTGTTTTAACATTGGTTTGAAGACACCTCCATGATCATGTTTATATATCCTATCATAAGCTGCAAATTGCCAAGTCCCTTCATTGGGGTACCTGAAAACTGAACTAACTGTAAGAGCTTGGGTGGCATAGTGGTTAGAGTGCAGTACTGCAGGCTACTTCTGCTGACTGCTGGCTGCCTGCAATTTTGCAGTTCGAATCTCATCAGGCTCAAGTTTGACTCAGCCTTCCATTCTTCCGAGGTGGGTAAAATGGGGAGCCAAATTGTTGGGGGCAATAGGCTGACTCTGTAAACTGCTTAGAGAGGGCTGTAAAACACTGTGAAGTGGTATACTAAGCTAAGGGCTATTGCTATTGCTCTTCCTTTTCTCCTTCCTTCCTTCCTTCCTTCCTTCCTTCCTTCCTTCCTTCCTTCCTTCCTTCCTTCCTTCCTTCCTTCCTTCCTTCCTTCCTTCCTTCCTTCCTTCCTTCCTTCCTTCCTTCCTTCCTTCCTTCCTTCCTTCCTTCCTTCCATGATGCACAGTAGTTAGAAGGCAATACTGCAGGCTACTTCTACTGCTTGCTGGCTGCCTGTAATTTGGCAGTTCGATTCTCATCAAGCTCCAGGTTGACTCAGCCTTCCATCCTTCCGAGGTGGGTAAAATGAGGACCCAGATTGTTGGGAGCAACAGACTGATACTGTACGCCGTTTAGAGAGGACTGTGAACGATATATACGTTTAAGTGCTATTGTTATATGTTGCAACACTGAAGTTATTTTCCGGTGGAATTACAGGCTCAAATTATCCCTCATTAGGTCTGATCCTGGTGACAGATGCCATCCCAGCAATGGGACTTCCCCCTGGCAGACACTACTCTGGGCCAGCTGGTGGTAGAGGTAGAAGGTGCAAATACCTACATTGCAGGTAAGGGCGCTCCTAGGCTGAAATCTCAATTAGCCACTCAAACAGGTGGACTGGTTTTTCCCCCCCCCCAAGACTCAGACGGTCTCTACAAACCTGTGAGATGGACTACAGTTCCCAGCATCCCCTATCCCAAGTGTATTTGCATGTAAAGCTGATCATCTTTCTCCTTCTCCTCCTCTTCCTCCTCCCCCTCCTCCCCTTTTCAGGTACCAAAACATTGGGTGGAAGTATCTCCACCATGGACACCTGTATCCGACATTTCACGGATGCCACTGGTAAGGAATGTCTGGCTTACTAGGACAAAGAGTTGCCATCTCCCGGGGAGCCAGATCTGCTGGGGATTTATTTGTAAACACTCCCAAAGTGGCCTTCGCAATGACTCAGTGTCGGGCATTGAAAGACAAGGTCCACAAGTGGAGGTTCAGTTCCCACACAGGAATTCCCTGGCTGGGGAATTCTGGAATTTGAGGTCCACACATTTTCAAATTCTCATGGTTGAGAAACACCGGCGTAAAGACATAGTCAATCACAGATTCTCTCTGTCTATTCAGGAGGGGTATAGAATGGACAAGGGTTTTGCTGTCCAAGTGAAGAACCAGTTTGCCTTTGTGGATTCTGACTAAAAAGCAACCCCCATTTCTATTTTGCAGCCTGTTCATTCGAAACAGCCCTGGAGGCTGCTTCTCTCCATCCTGCTCAGCTCCTAAATATCGAGGATCAAAAGGGAACCTTGGATTATGATACCGACGCAGGTATTTTTAGTCTTATAAGGATTGAATTTGGACCACACTGTTTCCAGCTCAACATGGAATCCATTGAGAATCCTGTCAGATAGATTGAGCTGAAAATAAGAGGCTGGGCTAAAACCTCCCAGAGAATTTGATTGGATCTCGTTCTCTTTTATCCTGGTCCAGCAACAGCACTATTTCAGAGGTTCTGGATGGTGGGAATCCAAACCATGAATCTCTTATCTTCTTGTTCTATTTTCCACCCTTTAGATGTTAGGTGTGTTGCAAAGATTGCAACCTTCCTGCCTGTGGTACTCTTGGAATTCTCTCCTTGGAGACATCCATCTGCCTCATCCTTCTCTGCTGAATGAAGGATTATGGGAGGAGTAGGTTAACCGATTGTGTGAATTTCAGTTGGGGTTGGCTGAAAGAGTTATATCCATCTCTCCTATATTATTAGCACCTGAATGAGTCAGATAACAACTCCTCAAATTCCTATCAATCAGGCTTGGGATGAGAGGCATCATTTTCTTCTTCCTACAGATTTTGTGCTGCTGGATGAGAGACTTCGTGTACAGGCTACTTATATTGCCGGCGAAGAGGTCTGGAGACAAGACAACTTCATCATCTGAAGTTGTGCAGAGTTGGATGGGCAGAGGGGGACTCAGAGTGGCCCACAGCTCCATTTCCCCCCTTAAGCCTTCTGGTTTGCCTCATTTTTCTCCACAGACTCTCTTCGAAAAGTCCTGCTCAAACTGTAGCACCTGCTGCCCTCTTCCCTATGGAGGATAGTAGAACTTTTCTTCTCGACTTGATCCAGGTAGCTGTCCCACAGACATGAGGTGGGACTCCTTCCAGAACTTGACAGGGGCTTTCCTCACTGTTCATCAAGAGACTTACTGCTACTGGGGAACAGCAGCCATTTTTCTCCCCCAGAGTGCCTCATTCTTTGTCTTGCAGCGCAACCTCTTGAATATTTGGACGATGCTTTGGAAAGGGGTCATCTGCTTTGATCCCATTTAAAGCCAACTCTATACAGCACTGTTACAGCTGACTGGATTTGTCTAAGCTGAAAATCTGGGGTGACATTAAACCCAAGGCAAGATGTGCATCCTGCAAAAATGATTTGTTTTGACAGCCTGGGAGCCATTTCTGACCACAATTGCTGAAATCTGTAGAATGTTTTTATTTCATTTTGAACTGGAAAAGTTGAGAATACAGAATAACAGAGTTGGAAGGGACTTTGGAGGTCTAGTCCAACCTTCTGCTCAAGCAGAAGACCTTATACTAGTCCAGACAAATTAATGAACACGTTAAAATAAGAAGACCTTATACTAGTCTGGACAAATAAATGAACACATTAAAATAAGTTCAATATTTTTAAAGCCTACCAAATTCCACCCAAAAGAAACACATACTGAATATATGGTGTGTATATATATATATATATATATATATATATATATATATATGTGGATCTTTGGTTCTTCGGGTTTTCTCCCGCGTAGAGTTGGAAATATCTAGGCGACGTTTCGATGAAGTCTCATTCATCATCTTCAGGCTTGTGTCTTCGGCCTTGTGCTTCTCAGAGTGATCACTCAGAGTGATCACTCTGAGAAGCACAAGGCCGAAGACACAAGCCTGAAGATGATGAATGAGACTTCATCGAAACGTCGCCTAGATATTTCCAACTCTACGCGGGAGAAAACCCGAAGAACCAAAGATCCACGTACAAATACCCGCGAAAATCTCCGAAAACATATAGATATATATATATATATTTGTTTTCGGAGATTTTCGCGGGTATTTGTACGTGGATCTTTGGTTCTTCGGGTTTTCTCCCGCGTAGAGTTGGAAATATCTAGGCGACGTTTCGATGAAGTCTGAAGATGATGAATGAGACTTCATCGAAACGTCGCCTAGATATTTCCAACTCTACGCGGGAGAAAACCCGAAGAACCAAAGATCCACATATATATATATATATATATATATATATATATATATATATATATATATGCTCCCTTTTTACAACCCTGAAATCCTTTAATTTGAGGTTAAAGTCAGGGTGGTTAGATAGAGCTGAGCATTTACTGGCCGAATGCCCTTCCTGATGCCTCAACCTAGGAGAGATATACCTGTTGCTACCAAGGATTGAATTCTCAGCCTCCCAAGTGGGAGGCGAGAAATCAACAATGGCAATAAGCTTTTAAAGGGTATAATAATTTTAGATGGTGAGATTCATTGATTTGAACTAAGATTTTTGACGTCTGGAGACCATACTTACCTATATACCCTAAATCTATATTTCAGTTAAAAGGTTTGTGGAAATAAAATTAGTATTTTTCCTGTCTAAGATTAAGAACCTTCTGAAATCTACCTGTAGACATCCAAAGGTTCATTGGCTCTCAGGTTAACAACCATTGCTTTAAGAGCAATGTATTTAGAGAAAGGAGATTCTATCAGCAAATGATCCTGCTTCGCGCAATATATTCCTAGCTATGAACACACTGGCCATGCTTCACACTGCACATTGAGCCAAGCATATGGATGCCAACATTGTTTACTTCAGTCTCCTGAAAATCGATGGATCACAACACCTATGATCACCCAATAGCGCCATTGGCTGGGAATGATGGGAGATGTGGTCCAACCCAATTTTTCACAAAGAAGGACATATTCAAAGGTGGGAAATCAGTGCTGTTCCTTTTACACAATGGAATTTTTGGCTTCATGGCATGACATGTTTTTTCTTCTTTTTGACATGCTGTGAATTTAGATTTTCAACCATTGCAATTCCAGCCAAGAACCAATTTTATCAGATTCTTTTAATTTTGGAAATTTTTCTTAAAAGCATATCTTTTATATAGAGAAATAAAATGTTCAATCCACAACCAATGTGTTGTTTCTCCAGCAGAGGGTGGTTGTGGTGAGTGAATGTTCACTTTCACCAAATTTATTTGCTACCCTTTCACAAGTTAAGAAAAAATGACTGGTATGCAAAAACCATTTCTCCAGATATTTGGAGATGACTAGGGCAGCATAAGAAAACATTCCCAGACTCTCTAGAAGAGAGGTCCCCAAACTTGGCAACTTTAAGACTTGTGGACTTCAATTTGTAGCTGGCTGGAGAATTCTGGGAGTTGAAGTCCACAAGTCTTAAAGTTGCCAAGTTTTGAGAACTCTATTGCAAGTGTTCTTTACAGACAGATCAGTTATTTTGGGTGGGAGAAAAACAGCTGACCTCCCAGCCAGTCGGAGGGAGGAACGACTTCCAGGCGGAACTGAATGCTCCGGAGCGACGGGGGAAGCAGTCCAGCGACGGACCGGTCCCGCCTTGCTCGTGCTTTTGATGGGATCCCAATGGAGTAACTTAATATTAAGTGCAAGAAACTAGACGTCAGTCTCAGTGTTCTTTCAGAGTGGATTGATCCGGATTGGAGTGAGGGTGGAGGAATCTATGTAAATTTAAGGGGAGATGGGGAACGGAGCGCGGCCTGGTAGGGCATGAAATTTGGAGTCGGGAAGCCTTTGCGTTCTTTTAATTTCAGTTTCCAATAAATGCAGATTATTAAGAGCCTGACAGGCCGGTCGGGCTATTAATAATCTGCATTTATTGAAAACTGAAATTAAAAGGCCGTTCTCTGCTTGAGAGCAACAGATGCACGATTTGAGATTAGGTTTACATTAAGAAGCCACTAATGTTTTACTTCTCCGTCCTTCCTCGGTCAGTCTTGACTTCCTACTAACTCCTTCTCCTATTACTACTACTACTACTATTATTATTATTATTATTGGTTTTACAGCATGGTTAATTTTAAAGTGAAACACTTTCTGTTTGCATTTTTAGCGACCTGAAAGAGAACTGGAAATAGAGGTATGGCATTGCTGCAGAGCAAAATGTATTTGTGTTGAGAATAAGCTCCGTTCTCTTGCAAAAAAAAAAAATAGTATGTATATGTAATTTATTGTTAATAATCAAATTTACAGACCAGCCATGTCACAGACTCTGGGCAGCATATAATTAAACATATAAATACTGTACACAAAACCATATTAAATTGATTAAATTTTATATATTTATAAATAAATTTATACCGTATATGTAGATTTAAATATATTTTAGTTAATTCAAGGCTGCTATTTTTCCCAGTACAACACTTTGAGGTGAATTGGCCCAAAATCACCCACCTGGGTTTTTATGCCTAAGGCAGGAGTCTTCAAACTTGACAGCTTTAAGACTTGTGGAGTTCAATTCCCAGAATTCCTCCTTTAGTCATGTTAGCTCAGGAATTCTGGGAGTTTGTCCACAAGTCTTAAACTTGCCAAGTTTGAAGACCCTTGACCTAAGGCATGACTAGAACTCATAGTCTCTTGGTTTCTAGGCTAGGACCTTCCCCACTGCACCAAATTGACTCTAGAAATTCTTGATATTCTAAATAAACAGAGTATCTGGGACCAGATAGATTCCTTTGTTTCTTACTGCTTGTTTTCTGCTGTTTCAATGATTTGATGCTCTCAGTAGAGCCATTCTGGAGCCTTCTGTCATTTCTTTGTTTATAATTTGGTTTGGTTTGATGCCACTTGACTCCAATGACTCTGGGAAATTCACAATACACTAAAAATTATAAATATATACATAGTTCAGACCTTGTATGCCAATGAAGTGGGCTGTTTATGAGAAAACAAATTTTAAAAAATTCTTGATCTGAATACATGAGAGTTTTAATATTTTAGACATAATAATATATTGCAATGTTATTACTAACATAAAGGAAAAATAGAAGAGAAAAAAATCTTCAAAGAAGATAACTTGGTAAAGCTATCCACACAATATAGAAAATGTCACTCCTACAAATGCTTATCAGTTATGTAGCATACATAGTTGGGCCTTTCAAAAAAAGATTTCATGATAATGTTCTTGTGTCACCTTGTATTACTAGGTGAATGGGAGAGAAAATATCTGGAGATTTTATGTGAACAATTGTAAACTTTCTTAATGGAAGAGGTAAGGTGTGTGTTCCTTATGGCAACAGATGTGACAAACTGCTTTGATTTGCTTAAGATTAAACTAGTATAAATGCTCAGAAATAGCTGTCAGACTCCTGCAATTTAAATTACTGTGTAGCACAGGGAATATTAGCAAGTACAGCAATTTTGCCACAACCAACACTACTGGGATTTAAAGGTTTTGCACACAGGCATGTTTAAAAAACACCGGCCCTTAATGCTTGTACATTTCCCATTGATTCAGGCTCCCAAACCAACATTTCAGGATGAATTGGAATGGTGCATCACTCAACTGGAGACTGGCCTTTTGCGTCTTAACCCAACTCCAAAACAAGGTGAGTTATAAATAATAAAACCTCTTCTAGTGGATCCATTTGAAACACTGCAGTATTTCTGAACCTCACCATTTCTAAGATATGTGACTTCAACACCCAGAATTCTCTACCTAGTTTGCTGACTGGGGAATTCTGGGAGTTGAAGTCACACATAAGTTGCTGAGGTTGGGAAACCCTGCTGTAGATCACAGGCACATGAAAATAATGCCAGTTTCTGGCAAAAACTGTAAATTATGGTCCCATGACAATGGAGCAGTGCAAATGGCTGTAAATGCGGATTGGTTGCCAAGTGTCCAAAATGCAATTACATGACCACAAGGGGAATAGCCATTGGAACTTCAAAGCTGGGGTTGTAATTCACTCTGAGGAGGTCTGTCGTAATTTAAAACGGTTGCTAAGTGACTGGTCATAATTCAAGGACTACTTGTAATGCCAGATTTTCATGAGTAATTTTTACATTCTTCATCTCTGAGGGCAGCCGATGAAACACGCCACATCCTTAAAGTATTGCGCTCCCGTAAAGCTCCCCTTGTGAAGAAACGGCAAATGATGCACCATGTCTTTGGAGATTACCGTCTCAAAATGGCTGAAGAAAACGAGAGAACAGCCAAAGCTGGTGAGTGGGCAGGTCTTGCCTTTTGTGTCGGTCACTCACTCATGCTACTTCTCCCAATTCTTTCATCCATGTGTAGGGAGATTCTCAGGCATTCAGGTCATGGTTGTCCCAAAGGTGCTTTTTCAGGAGACAACTGGACTTTCTTTTTCTTCTGAAGAGGTTTTGCTTCTCATCCAAGAAGCTTCTTCAGCTCTAACTGGAGGGTGGGGAATGGAAGGATTTATATTCCTTGCAGACAGCTGGTCATTTACATTCTTTTAGAGAGCCGTTGAGGCCACTTGGAGGTTTATCTGTGTCCTCAGAGTCCATGTTTATTGGTTCTTTCCTGCTATAGCCACCACCTGAATGGGTTTGTCGTGGCTTCAGCATGCCAATGATCCTTCCCTTTAAAAAAAGGTCTTACTTTCTTTTGCTCTCCTTCCCTCTTTTTAATCTGGTGTGCTGTGAGGGCAGAGAAAAATTGCTTTGACTTGAGGACAGATCACTCGTACAGGATCTCTGCAGGTAGAAGGTGGGGTTGTCTGAAAGTTGCTCACCTTTATTCTAGATCCAAGCAACATTGTCCCTAACCAAGACCCCAGGTTATAGAAAGAAAAGCTCACATACTGACACACTGTCATCCCATTTATCATGCTATTTAGAAGCCGCTAGCAGCTGTTACCTAGTCAGCTGGAGTAGCCTTCTGTAACTTGAGGCCTTCCCCATATTATGATTTACAGCTTTCGTTTTTGCTGCCTGTGGCCATGCTGGCAAGTAACAAGGAATCTTAAGCTCCACAACTGGAAATGCACCAGCTCAGACAAGATTAAGCCGAAGGGGCCAACTGCAAAAGTTGAGTGTAAACCCCGTTCCTTTAATGAACTATTAGGGAGCAAAGAGGGTTATTGGTGAGACTGCTGAAAAAAAATGGATGGAAATTGCTTCAGCCAAAGTGAGCCCTTCAGTTTTTCTTTTGATGAAATATCCATCTTGCATTTGCCTTAACTGACACCCGGCCCTGTCTTCTCTGAGATCCAGCCACCAGCCTAGCAGCTAGGATGTGGCCAAAAGAAATGCAGGCGGTCAGCTCATGTGAACAGAACAGACAGATAAGGAACCAGAGGAGGAAAATTCTGCGAAAGCTTCAGGCCCTGATAATCTGGAAGGAATATACCCTTTTCTGTTTCTTCTATCGGCTGAAGCCTCGAGATGCTTGTTTTTGCTGCTGTTAAGATCTGAGTTTGATCTCCCAGTAGAGAAACAGGCAAATACAGGTAAATATCATAATGAAGCTCGTGTCATGCTATGCACCTAAAGTTCAGTCATATGACTGTGGAGGTGGCCCAACCGTTATAAATCTAGGTCGTAAGTTCCCTTTTTTGTGTCTGTCGTAACTTTGAATGATTACTAAGCAACCAGTTGTAAGTCAAGGACTACCTGTAGCCAACTCATCAATCAACTGAGATGAGATCATTATTAGGAGACTATTACAAAGGCAGCTTCTTGTCTACAGTATACATCTAATAAGGCTTGGGGATCCTTTTAATCTTGAGTCAAATTCCACAACGTTCAGTTTATGTTTCATGTACTATATAACAACTGGTTTTTATTTAAAGGTTGTGTAAATGGTGCTTTGGATTGAGCGTGCTTTGGTAATTTAATGGGAGTGTCCCATGTTTCTCTTTCTGACCTGTAGGTGTGACACCCATGCAGGTAGAAATTCAACAAGGAAACAGTCTTCCTTTGGGCAGCGTGGTGTACAGGAAGCAGCAATCCGGCAGTCCTTCTGCAGCGTCAATTTCATTGCTTGCATCCTCAGATAACAGCTTTCAATTTAACTTTGTCCTACCTGAAAGAACCACAGAAGAAACGGATAGAACCACAGCAGAAGAGCATGGATTGGGTGACTCCAGAGAACAGTCTGCTGGTAACGGTCTCTCTAGGATGCTGGACTTCTCCACTGGAACACAGCAGCCTGGCTTTGCTTTCAACTTTACCATCCCAGATGCTTCCTCACCTTCAGGTGATGCCATAGATCCTGGCTGTGGAGCTTCAGCAGAAGCAGCTCCAGAGAGAGACATCTCATCCAAGAAAGCTGTGGTGACAACAGCCTCTTCACACTCTGACAGAACTGACGGGAAGGATTGTGTAAGCAGACGCAGAGAAGAACATCTCTGCAAGAGGTACCAAGATTGGAAGCCACCCAAGTAGGTACGGGGACCACTAAGTTTTAATTAAGCCTTGGAAAGAAATATGTACTTATTGATCTTATGAAAGTAGGCAACTAATTCCAGTACTAACTCAATTATAAGTAGCGCTGGCTTCTCTCTCTGTAATAGAGTTTATTATAGATAGTCTTCGTTTAACTATGGTATTTGAGACCAGAATTCCACTGCTAAGCAATACTGTATAACATCACATGACCACACTGGATTACAACAGCAGTTGTGGCAGTCCCCATCGCTGCTGTTAGGGGAATCCTGTGCAATCACAGCATGTGGTGGGCACATAATCACCATTTACTTCTCCATTGACTTTGCTTATTGGAAGCCTGCAGGAAAGATCATAGATGGTGGTCACATTACCTCAGAATGTAGTGACGACATAATTGTGAGCCGATTGCCAAGGCACCCACATCGTGATCACATGATCATGGAGGTGCTATGAGGGCTGCAACTATGAGGTCCTATCCTAAGAGCCGTGGTGGTGCAGTGGTTAGAATGCAATACTGCAGGCTATTTCTGCTGATTGCCGACTGCCTGCAATTTGGCAGTTCAAATCTCACCAGGCTCAAGGTTGACTCAGCCTTCCATCCTTCCGAGGTGGGTCAAATTTATTTATTTATTTTCAAGATTTATATACCGCCCCCTCTCCTTGGGGGACTCAGGACGGTGTACAGATATTAGAAATATGTTGAAGATACAATAGTTGGAATAATTAAAGAATAAAATTTGGTTGTTAAATAAACGGGATGAGGTAAGGATTTAAAAGTGAAATTTAAAAATGAGGACCCAGATTGTTGGGGGCAAGAGGCTGACTCTGTAAATCACTTAGAGAGGGCTGGAAAGCAGCATGAAGCAGTATATAAGTCTGCTATTGCTTGGGAAGGAAGGAAGGAAGGAAGGAAGGAAGGAAGGAAGGAAGGAAGGAAGGAAGTCTTAGTGGAGCATTTGTTACAATGCAGTATTGCAGGCTAACTCTTCCCACTGCCAGGAGTTTGATCCTGACTCAGGTTGACTCAGCCTTCCATCCTTCCGAGGTGGGTAAAAGGAGGACCCAGATTGCTGGGGGCAAGAGGCTGACTCTGTAAACCACTTAGAGAAGGTTGTAAAGCACTGCAAAGCAGTATATAAATCTAGGTGCTATTGCCATTGCTTAGTTCAGCACCATCATAATTTGTTGAGCGAGTGGACACTCAATGAGGACTACCTGTAATGCGTTAATTATACAACAATAACTGTACAGAATAAAAAATACTTATTTCCCTTGGAAAACAATTTTCAGGTAAGTGAAAGAGATGCAAAGGAATATAAATCTAATCTTATCGATTAAAAATAGCAACTGATTTAATTTTTTTAAAAAAAATTGTTGGCACACAGGCTTCAACAGAGGCCACAGAAGAGAAATTGGTTGTGGCAGCTGGTGGACCATCTAAGAGAAAAAAGAAAAAGAAACCCCCACAGTCAAAAGTAGCACACGTTGACCAAGGATGTGGAGACAACAAGCTTGGTGGTCAAGGAACATCTGAACAAGCTGAGATGTTACAGGCATGTAAAGACCAGATTGAACGTGGGATAAGACAAGGACTGATAGTTTTTTTTAAATTCATTGACAAAAAATTATAGACCGTAGTAATCAATGATGCAGAACTATTCATGTTCAGTCTCTACAGTAATTTATCAGTACAGATAGTCCTCAACTTACAGCCACAATTGAGTTGTTGAGACTCGGATGAGGGTCCTGCCTCTGATGCAGAGATGGGGCCAGGGCCATCTGGGAGTGGGGTGCTGCCTGTAGAGCCTCCAGAGTCTGGCAGCAGTGAGGCCGAGGAGCCTGTTCCCAGCGTCCGTGTGCGCAGAGCTGCTAGAAGACAAGAGCAGCTGAAACAAAAGGGGTGACTTCAGGATTAAGTCTGGGAGGTGATTGCCCCTCCCATAAGGGATAAAAGTCAGGCCAAGATGATGAAACCTTTGCAGGAAGCAAAGTTGTTCGGTTCAGATTCATTCTTGAAGCTCTTTGTATTTTGGTTGGGTTTTCTAGTTCACTTGATACTTCTGTTATTGGCAGCACTTCACAGGAAAGAAAGGTGGGTGCTTATCTCGAGGGACTGTTTGAGATTTATTAGCGGCTGGGAATGAAAATAATTCCCAACATTGCAATAAAGCAAGATTGTTTTTAAAATAAGTGTGTGCGTAATTACGGTCTCGGAAGCCTTGGTCAGAACAGGTTGAGAACCACTGAGTTAGAGAACTCTTGTGAGATAACTTGGAGAAACAAGGTGCTAGAAGTAGTTAGCTTGCAGTGTCGGGCTCAACTAATTCTCGTTTTCCCTCCCCCTGCATTTTAACAGCCAGATGATCAATTGAAGAGAGAGGTAGACTGGTGTGTGGAACAGCTGGAACTCGGCCTGAAGACTCAAAAATCCACCCCAAAACAAAGTGAGTGAGCTTTCTTGAAATCAATCGTTTGCTTATTTATTTCATTCAACTTAGGCCTCACCCTCTCCAACTCCCAACTAACTCTGGGCAGGTCACAAAATATTACCCTAAAAAAAAAGTCCAATAGAAGCCAAAACAAGATGGAGTCCGATAAATCTATGCAGATGGACTGCAGAAATAACAAAGACCACATCCAACAATAGGGTCCCATCTATCTCGGCCCGAGAGAACAAACAAGTCTTCATGATTTTATGGACCTCCTACAGGTTGGGGGGGGGGGCACATGAACTTCAAGGCTGCCATTATCCAAAGGTTGTGCTAGATAATGATTCTTCATTATGAAGAACCTTGCAGCCAACCTTGAATTATCTCAGAAAAGATCAGCAGTGTTAGGCCTGATCTGTATTTGGATGGAAAACCTCCAGACTTGCCTGGGAAAGAAAGAAAAAACAAACCCCTAGATATTATATCACAGCAATAGCCAGTCACATCCATACTAAGCCACAATGCCGCAGTGGTTAGGGTGCAGTACTGAGGCTACTTCTGCTGACTACCAGCTGACTGTAATTTGGCAGTTCAAATCTCACCAGACTCGAGGTTGATTCAGCTTTCCCTCCTTCCGAGGTCAGTAAAACGAAGACCCAGATTGTTGGGGGCAAAGAGGCTGGCTCTGTAAACTGCTTAGAGAGGGCTGTAAAGCACTGTGAAGTGGTATATATGTCTAAGTGCTATTGCCCTTCCTTCCTTCCTTCCTTCCTTCCTTCCTTCCTTCCTTCCTTCCTTCCTTCCTTCCTTCCTTCCTTCCTTCCTTCCTTCCTTCCTTCCTTCCTTCCTTCCTCTCTTATTCCCTTTCTCATTCTCCTTCTTGGTGGCGCAGTGGTTAAAATGCAGTATTGCAGGCTAATTCTGCCCACTGCCAGCAGTTCGATACTCACCAGGCTCTAGGTTTTGTCTCAGACTTCCCTCCTCCCGAGGTGGGCAAAATGAGGACCCAAATTGTTGAAGGCAAGAGGCTGACTCTAAACTGCTTAGAGAGGATTGTAAAGCACTGTGAAGCGGTATATAAGTCTAAGGGCTATTGCTGTGCTGATGCCAGAAAGAAAACAACATTAGCCATCAAGACCCAGATCTGACCTGATGGGGACATTTCCCTTTTTCCTTGACGGTTGTCCAACCTTCTCCACACCTGATATTTTGGAGCGGAGGAGAAGAAAAAGACAGAATTTTGTGGACATCATTTCTCATGAAGAGCCCCATCTTCAGTAAGGATAAGGTCCTTAGGTCCTCCCACGTTCCATCAGCCTGAAACATTGGCCATGCTGTACATGGGATTTTATTCAAACATAACCAATTTTAACAGTGTATGGAGGGTCACAGGTTCCTTTTTTTAATGTTTAAAATCTTTATTAGTCATATTTTCAGAATTAAAAACATATTTCCACTCATTACAGCATGTTTGCAATGATGTTCACTCACATTGACATATTCCTAAGTATATAAGTTATTACTAAATATTGTTACAATTATTTTTACATTCAGTTTGAAGCATATATTCATATATTTACATAATTATTTACATAGTTATACACAGTATTATTTCATCTTACTATAACCTTTCTTTCATTTATCTACTTTACGTCTACCTTCTAGCCAGTTGTACCATAGATTCCATATTTCATGGTATTATGTTTCTTCCCTCTCTTTCATTTCCATCGAAAGCTTGTCCATTTCTGCACATTCTAGACTCTTTTTTTATTATCATGGTGTCAGAAGAAATATTATCATTTCCAATTCTGGGCATAGGCACAGGTTCCTAATCTTGTTCTGGTGTCTGGGAGTTCCTACTCAGAAGGAAAAAAACAATAAACATATTTCCCGACAGTAAGAACCTTTAATCAGTGGAACAACTTGCCTCCAGAATTTGTGAGTGCTCCAACACTGGAGGTTTTTAAGAAGAGACTGGGCAGCCATTTGTCTGAAATGTTATAGAGTTTCCTGCTTGAGCAGAGGCTTGGATTAGATGTGATGACCCGGAGCGTGGCACAAAGGCAACATAGTCAGATAATCAGTAAGAGTCCCTTTATTAGCTCCAACTTTGCCCCCAGTGTCTTGGTTACCTTCTGGGCTGAAGAAAAACTCTCCCAAGGAACAGCCTTTGGCTGCAGGGAATCAAGTCCAAAATGTGGTCAACAAAAACTGTAACTATAAGTCCAATCAAGGCAAGATGAGGTAATTAGTCCGGCAGGGGAGGAGCAAGAATTCCAGACATGAAGGCACAGCAGTAACTCAACACGGTTGGGAGCATGCCAGGAACACCAGATAACCAAAGTCAACACAAGATAAATTCACATTTCTTCCCAGCAGACGCCCAGCAGACTCAGCATGCATCTCTTTTAAACTCTCTTCCCATCTGTGGCTAATGAAGGGAATCAGGGCCCTTTCCTTCCCCGTAAGCCATGCAACCCATGTTTCTCTCTCCTCCGTTTCTCCCTGCATGCCCTTGGATGAAGAGGGGGGTGGGCCTTGGATCTTCATCCGAACTCCCTCTCCCTTGTTCTACCTCTTCCCTGCTCCGCCCAGCCGGAATTTGCCCTTCCCCAGTTTCCCCCACAGCCAACGGAGCCACACTCCCCCTCCCTGTTAGCTGTCCGTCTTCCTCTTCGGATTCAGACTCTGACAGGGTCAGGACACTAGAAGACTTCCAAGGTCCCTTTAACTCTGTTATTCTGTTATCTAGGCACCTCTTGTTCCTGCAGTCTTTCCTGTTTTGGGATTGCGGCCTTTCCCAATCGCTTACACTCATCCTTTCATTGACCTTGATTCAACAATGGAACAGTCCTGATTCATTTATTACTTTGAGGTTGTCCCTTCCAGGATTGTCAACATCCTCTCAAGGAGACTTAAAAATGCAGGGTGGATTCCAGTAATATCATGACACGGAGATATCAAATGGCAGTTCCAGAAGCAGGCAGTGACCAAATGACAACTTAAACCTAACTTACTCGCTTCTGAATTTTATCTTGGGGAGAAAATAGATCTGCTGCATGTATTTATTTAGCGGGTTTTAAAAACGTGTGTCATATTTAATTTTCCATCACCCTAAATTTGTATTCAAGCAGTCCTCGACTTACGGCCATAATTGCAACCAGAATTTCCATGGCTAAGAAAGGGGTTAAGTGAGCCCCACTTGATTTTACAACCTTTTTTTGCTACGGTTGTGATGCAAATCACTCCAGCTCTTAAGTGAATCGCATGGAAACAATGAATTAATAGTCACTACAAGACATCCGAAGACGTATTTTTGCTGCACGTCCTACTGATATCATCCATGTCCTAGACCCTTGAGTGTCTTTTGAGGAATGGCAAATGCTAATCTAGTCTAGAGAAGAGAAGGACCAGGGGAGTCAGGATAGCAGTCTTCCAATATTTGAGGGGCTGCCCCAGAGAGGAGGAAGGGGTCAAGCTATTCTCCAAGGCATTCAAAGGCCAGACAAGGAATAATGTATGGAAGCTGATCCAGGAGAGATTCAGCCTGGAAATAAGGAGGAATTTTCTGACAGTGAGAACCATTAAGCAATGGAACAGAAGTTGCCTTCAGAAGTTGTGGGAGCTTCATTACTTGAGACTTTCAAGAAGACAGTGGACAACTATTTGGATAGAATAGAATAACAGAGTTGGAAGGGACCTTGGAGGTCTTCTTGTCCAACTCCTTGCCTAGGCAGGAAACCCTATACCACTTCAGACAAATGGTTATCCAACATCTTTTTAAAAAACTTCCAGTGTTGAAGCATCCACAACTTCTGGAGGCAAGTTGTCCCACTGATTAATTGTTCTCACTGTCAGGAAATTTCTCCTTCGTTCTAGGTTGCTTCTCTCCTTGGTTAGTTTCCATCCATTGCTTCTTGTCCTGCCTTCAGGGACTTTGGAGAATAGCTTGACTCCCTCTTCTTTGGGGCAGCCCCTGAGATATTGGAAGACTGCTCTCATGTTACCCCTAGTCCTTCTTTTCACTAGACTAGACATACCCAGTTCCAGAATGGTGTAGGGTCTCCTGCTTGAGCAGGGGGCTGGACAAGAAGACCTCCAAGGACCCTTCCAACTCTGTTATTCTGTTAAGATTTATTTATCTCTTCCTACTGAGGGGTGGGGAGGGGAGATTTGGCCCTGTTAGGATTGTTCCTGTAGAACAATTAACCCATCAGAACAGAAGTTGCCACCAGGAAGTTGTGGGTGCTCCATCACTGGAGGCTTTTAAGAAGAGACTGGGCAGCCACTTGTCAGAAATGGTACAGGGTCTCCTGCTTGAGCTGGGGGTTGGACTAGATGACCTACGAGGTCCCTTCCAACTCTGTTGTTCTCTATTCTATTCTTTCCAGTGGAGGAAGCTGTCCGTGCCATCAAGACGTTACGCAGCAAAAAAGCAGTGTTGGCAAAGAAACGTCAAGTGATGCGTCTGATGTTCGGCGACTACCGAGCAAAAATGGCGGAGGAAAGGCAGAAGCAGCTGAAGCTGTTGCAAGCAGGTCGGGAGAAGGGGGCTTTATATTTTTTATTTTTTTATCCCAGTTTTATTATTTTATAGGTAAGGGAGCAGGTTGCAAGTTGGAAACAGCCTTGGAATGTAAGTGGTTTGTTTGTTTGCATCCCACTTGATTATTTTTTTAAAATAACTCAAGGCAGTGAACGTATCCAATACACTTTCCTCCATAACAACATCCCTGTGAGGTGGGCTGAGAGAGGGAGAGAGGGACTAGTGCAAGGTCATCCAGCTGGCTTTGATGACTAAGGCGGGACTAGAACTCACCGTCTCTTGGTGATTGGTCCAAAGACAACCAATTGGTTTTCATTCCTAAGGTGGAACTAGAACTCACCATCTCCTGTTGATTGGCCCAAGGTCATTCCAGCTGGCTTTATTGACTAAGGTGGGACTAGAACTCACCCTCTCCTTGTGATTGGCCCAAAGACAACCAATTGATTTTCATTTCTAAGGCGGGACTAGAACTCACCGTCTCCTGGTAATTGGCCCAAGGTCATCCAGCTGGCTTTGATGACTAAGGCGGGACTAGAACTCACCCTTTCCTTGTAATTGGCCCAAAGTCAACCAATTGGTTTTCATACCTAAGATAGGACTAGAACTCACCTTCTCCTGTTGATTGGCCCAAGGTCATCCAGCTGGCTTTGTTGACTAAGGTGTGACTAGAACTCACCATGTCCTGGTGATCAACCCAAAGTCACCCAGCTGGCTTTTTCATGGCTAAGGTAGGACTAGAACTCACTAGTCTCCCGCTGACTAGCCCATAGTCACCTAGCTGGCTTTTATCCCTAAGGCAGGTCTAGAACTCAACTTCTCCCACTTGCTACCCTGGTGCTTTAACCACTAGACCAAACTGTCTGGAGAAGGAACATGATCAACCTTGATCAATCTTATCTATGGTAATTGACTTTCTTCATAAAGGTTAGTATGTGGGGGACGATAGCTATCAAATTATAGAGCACTCTAAGTACGGTGAACTAGGCGCCCATTAGGTCTAGTTTTTAATATGATGATGTTTCCAGAGAGAAAGAAAACACAGAAGCTGTTTTCCAGCTTATTCTCAATTTACAGATTCCAAGTAGATGAACTAGCAAGGCAATTCAAGGAAAATGAAAAGTAGGCAGAGCGTAGCGAATGTCAGCCTTTCAAAGCGTTTGCATTGATCTTTCGTCTCTACCCTTCCACCCATCTAAGCTTCAAAAGCAGCTCACATCACAGAGGTGAACAAAGAGACTCAGAAGAAGAGAAGCCAGGTGTTCAGAAAGTCTGCAGAAGGAGCCAGAACCTTCAAGAACCTTCAGGAACCTTCTTGCTGTCAACTCCCAGCTTGTCTCAGATCAACAGACCCTTCCTCTTTTAAGTTCAGACCATCGCAAGAGGAATTCTGCTTCAACTTTTTCTAAGCAAGGCCCCAGGATACTGATTTTGAAAAGGCTCCTTTTTTGGGGGGGGTGGGGGGACACAGAATGGCAAGCAGGGCCTATGAAAAGGGGGGAAATTGCCCAATTGGAAAATTCTAAATTGATAAAGACTAATAAAATACAGGGTTTATAAATTCAGTGGTAAATTTATGCTGCAGGAGGAAGTACCTGATTTGATGCATTTTTCTATGCAAATGCTTTCCTAAACGGGACAAGTGATTGAGAGCCAAGGAGAGTCTCCTGACAGTGAGATGGGCAGCATACAAATTTAATAAATAAGTACATAAAATGAACAAGATACTATCAAATCTGCTTTCTCTTCACACACACCCTGCAAGCAGATGGAAAAATCAGATGAGAGTCACGAATGTGTGAAAATTATCATGGCTTATTGGATACCCCATTCTTTAAATTCTTCCAATTCTTTAGAAAAAAGCCAAAACATATGCTCACAGAGGATTGCCAGCTGGCCACAAGTCATAACCAAGTTTGATCTTTCTGCCTTTAGACAAATACAATACTTTGCTCTGCCAACTTTCTATGCAGAAATAGGTTTTCCTGGCAAGGAGAGAATTGGAGCTTCTCCACTCGTTCCTGTGAGCTGATGCTCAAAAGCGCAGCTGATCTAACTTGTCTACAATTTAGACACTTCTGTAAAATCTGGATATCAAGAAGGATTGTCCATTGTGATTTAGCATGCTTTGTGGGAGCCTTTGGATCTTGGCCACTGCATTTATCATTTTGAAACAATGGGGTTGTTTCTTGGGATGCAGAAGATCACCAGAGGTTCCCACAACCAACACTAAGATCAGGGAGGACAATCTGTCTGTGCAAACCGCCTCTATGCATGACTCAAACCTTTGGAGTCTTTGTTTGATTTTCTCTCAGCAAGGGAGCATAGAAAGCTCCTGAGCAGATCATGGTATGTTCCCATTGGATCAAAGTTCAAATAAACAGATCCAGGCTGTGCCTCTTGCCTTGTTTTTTTTTTTAAACTTACTTCTGGAGCAGAGGTAGTTCTCAACTTGCAACCGTTCGTTTAGCAAATTCCATGTTACGACGACAGTGGGAAAAAATGACTTACCACCAGAACTTATACTTATAACCTTTGCAGCATCCCCACAATCAGGTGATCAAAATTTGGGTGCTTTATATTTAGTGCAAAGCTATTCTCAAATCAAGAGCACATTGGATGAATCTAGCCATTATAATTAATATTCCATAATTAGTAACTTAGTATGATGTATGAACCCAACCACAATGTACAGAAAGTTGGCCATTGGCTAGGCACTTGTGGCTATTTAGGAATTCTGAAAGAGAGATTATCTGCTCAATGATCTTCATCATCCTGAGGGTTGGATGTCAGTTAAAGAGATAAGAACAAACCAGACTGGGTCAGCTGGCAGCCTTCAAATTTATACCTTCAGAATTTTTCTTCTAAAAAAAACTGTGGGAGGAACAAGATATTTCTTATTTTTCTTGTTCATTTATCCCAAGCGGTCCAAGAAAGGAATTGTTTTTTTGGTTGCCTTAGTTGGTAAGTTCATTGTCTTAAGCCATTGCTTTCAGTCCTCTAGAAAGATGTCTTACGTAGCTAGTCCGTGTATCAACTAAAAAATACTTCTTTGGTCTTTTTAGTTGCCAGCAGAAAGGGAGTGGGGGTGGAAAGTAGTGCATTCCTGAAATGCTTCAGATAATTGCTAGGCAACTGAAGCTGTTGGTGTGCAAGATTATTACTGGAGAGCATGATTGATGACTCTTTGCTATGGATGTGTCCCATTGGAGAATATACATCCAGGAGGTGGACGGAAGACTAGGGTCAAGGGTGAAATGAATGATGTGTCTCAGAGTCAGCTGCACCAGGTAACACCGATAAGGTTACTCCTAATCATTTTTTTGTACTCTGAGAGATGTGGCTAGAGACTTAAGATTTGAATGGGGGTGGATTTGTTGGAACTCTGACACCGTGACTTACAACAGTACATTTAGTGATTGTTCAGAGTTACAACAGCACTGACAAAAATGATCATTTTTCAAACAACCGTTAACAGCATCCCCATGGTCACATGATCAAAATCCACACATTTGAAAACGGACTCCTATTTGTGACGGTTGCAGCATCCCGGGGTCATATAATCCCCTTCTGCGAGCTTCTGACCAACAAAGTCAATGGGGAAGCCGAATTCACCTGACACCTGTGTGACTAACTTAACAACTATGGAAGGAAAGGTTGTAAAATGGGGCAAAATTCACTTAAATGTCCTGCTTAGCAACACAAATCTTGGCCTCCACTGTCGTAAGCCGAGGACTACTTATACCTCGAATTGCTTCCGAGCCCCATACACAATTGTTCTGATTTGGCGATTCTTCTGCATCTTTTAAATCTTAAGGTAAAGGTTCCCCTCGCACATCCGTGCTAGTCGTTCCCGGCTCTAGGAGGCATTTATCTCTGTTACAAAGCCGAAGAGCCAGCGCTGTCCGAAGACGTCTCCGTGGTCATGTGGCTGGCATGGCTAAATGCCGAAGGCACATGAAATGCTGTTCCCACCAAAGGGGTCCCTATTTTTCTACTTGCATTTTTATGTGCCTTTGAACTGCTAGGTTGGCAGAAGCTGGGACAAGTAATGGGAGCTCACTCCGTGACGCAGCGCTAGGGATTCGAACCGCCGAACTGCTGACCTTTCTGATAGACAAGCTCAGTGTCTTGGCCACTGAGCCACCGCGTCCCTTTAACTTTGAATGGTCCCAAAATGAATGGTTGTATAGCAAGGACTGGCGGTATTAATATTTTGGGGGTTGTCTCGCTTGTTGTAATCCTACTGGACAAGACCTGCTGACCTTTTTGATTGACAAGCTCAGCGTCTTAGCCACCGAACACCCTAACCCTTAAACGTTTAGGTGATAGGAAAAGAAACTCAGTTGTTAAGAACAGGCTATTTTAAAAGCTGTGGCTTGAGCAGTCAGTAAATCAAGTGTAAAATAGAAAATATAGGTGATAGCTTGATATCGCTTTTCCTTCTTCTAGCCCTGGCATTCTCTACAGTAACAAAAAACGTCTGGCAGGAACTCAGCTATGCCCTTTTGGCTTACAAGGTTCAGCTCTACCAGCCAGCCCTTCTCATTCACTTTTTGGCCATTCAGATGATGAATGATATATATGGTGATGACCCTCTTCCAGGATTGGCTAAAGACGGGGGTGGGTGCCATATTTTAATTGGCCCGTTGACTAGATTCCTATGGAATAGCTAAGTGAAAAAGAAATGCCAGAGGAGAAAGAGCTTGACTTCAATAGCCATATAAAGTAACTAAGCTCTACTTCCTGATGAGCAAGTATCCTTGGAGATAAATGCAAGAGATTTCAAGATTTGCACTTTCTAATTACTGGTGGCTCTTACAATTCAAAAGGTTGAGTCTTCTATTCTGGCAAATCTTTTTGTTAAAGTAGCTTTAGCTTATAGATTCACAAGTCTGCATATTTTTTTTTAAAGAACAACATTTTTTGGATAAGCGTCCTTGGTTCATTGATTTACAAGTCTTAGGAACTAAATTAAAATATCCTGGATCTGATCACAATTATTGGAACTTAATATCTTGGATTTTGAAAAAACAAGACTATTTAAAGAGGACTTGTCTATTTGACATAGCAAAGAAGCATTGGATAATTGTGAGAACTATTCCTGAACTTGATTGATGTTTTTGGCTGGGAGTCTGATCTCCCCTGGTCTGAAGAAACATCTAGTGCTCACCAGCCACCAGGGAAGCAGCAACAGCAAATAGGCATTATGAGATCATGAAATGAGATTTTTTTAAAAAAATTAACAAATTAATAATTGTCTTAAGAAAAAGGGAGCCTTTCTGTAACTTGCATATGATTAAGCCTCAGGTGTGTTTGCTGGAGAAGAACATCTTAGAACATCTAAGGTGGATGAAAGTTCTTTAAGCAAGGAAGTTCTAACTTCAACTTTCCAAAATATCCAGTGGGACAGATTTATTTGTGCTCTTAATTGGAGTATTGTAAGTTTTTCCTCCTCCTAAAGAATCGTGAAAATTTGCTGAACACTTCACCAATTCTGCTATTTATTGCGGCAATATTGAAAGTTCTGGTTGAAGTTGGGATCCTGAATCTGCTAGAATGGATGAGTTCTGGGTTGCCTACCTGTGCATGGCTTTGTTTGTCTTAGTCATTATTTTGATGAAGCAGAAGCCAGATGATGAGATCAAGAAGAAAGCAGCTGATGAGAAGCCCTCAACCTCCTATAGTCAGTTTGCCAGCCGTGCCGGAAAAGCCCTGGAACACACAGAAGAAGAGCTGGAGGCCTCCATGCAGAAGTTAACTGGTCTTTTGTTTGGCACAGATACCCATAAGCAACATCACTCTGATCACAGCGTCCACCAGAGACAATCTGCAGGAAAAGGACACCAGGTGAGCCACAATAAAATCCAGATCAAATATAACAGAGGGGCTGGACTTTAGTTTTGGGGGATCTCTTGAAGTCCTCAGCCTTCAAGGTGTAACCAGCAAGGTCATTCAGACTGGTGATATCTTCTCCAATCTACATGTCCAACTGGATTGGGTCACATCTTGCATTTTTGTTGTGTCGTTAATTCAACCGCTTTTGAATTTTCATGGGTTGAAGGGCATCGTTTTCCCAGAATTGTCATCCATAATTGTCTCTTGAGATCTTCTAAGCTGGTGATATTAGTGCAGAGGTCTCCAAACTTGGCAACTTTTAAGACTTGTGGACTCCCAGCATAGCTGGCTGGAGAATTCTGGGAGTTGAAGTCCACAAGTCTTAAAATTGCCAAGTTTGGGGACCCCTGTATTATTGTCTCCTGCTGACCTCTTTTCCAAGTGCCTGAAATTTTTCCCGAGAATCAGAGTCTTCTTCAGAAACTCTCCATTTCCCATAAGGTGTCCAAAATAGTTAAGATTTAGCTTCAATACTTGGATTTTTTGTTTTTTTTTGCAAGCTATTTGATTATTATTATTCGTTCTTTTGGCAATGGAGGTATTCTCAACTATTTTCTCCAAAATCACAATTCCACAGCATCCAAGTGGTTTCATTCATGTTTTCTGATTGCCTAGCTTTCGGTACCTTATGTTACCATGGGGAAAAAAAACACATGGTCCTGACAACAAGTATCTAGGCAAATTTTGGTTGTGTTTATTTGTGGTTCAGCAGATAGTAAAAAACTTAGACACTTTCTTTTCTGGTTGTATTATGATTTCTCATCCTTAAGCCCTTGTATAGGCTTTTTAGAAACAGAATATAACCGAGTTGGAAGGGACTTTGGAGGTCTTCTAGTCCAACCTCATGCTCAAGCAGGAGACCCTACACCACTTCAGAGAAGTGGTTGTCCAAACTCTTCTTAAAAGCTTCCAGTGTTGGAGCATTTACAACTTCTGGAGGCAAGTTGATCCACTGATTAATTGTCAGGAAATTTCTCCTTAGTTCTAAGTTGCTTCATTGGTTTCCATCCATGCTTCTTGTCCTGCCTTCAGGTGCTTTGGAGAATAGCTTGAATCTCTCTTGTTGGGGCAGCTCCTTTTTGTTTGGGCATAGCATATTAAATGATTACAGAATGGTATGTTGCTAACCTGGGTTGTGTATTTGCACATCAGATTTAATGGCTTAGCAGGTTGTGTGAACCTAACTAGCAAACCATGATTAGAGATAAATTGCCTCTTAGCACAACGTATAAACCCTGTCTATAACCGGCTTGCATTTCTGCAAGAAGATTCATTAAGACAACTGTATCTCACAACTCATCCATATATATTTAACAAGACAAAAGGTCAAGATTGTATGTAGAAGAAGTTAATTAATTAACTATTTAATTATTTGCAAATCTACTGGCTGATCTAATACAAATCCTGTTGTGTCATCTGCCTGTCTTGGTGAACAAATCCCCAAGAGGCTATTTGAAGTTCAACCCAACATTAATGGCCCTAAAGCCATGTTCTCCTAAAATGGATATCCAGATTATAGAGCTGGCCATGGAATATTTATCACATCCTTCATATCTGTTTCAGCGTGACCCATTAATACACCTTCTGGTCTCTCCTGGCACCAGAAGGAAGGTCACTAAATCATTGGACAGATTCATCCCTGCTTAGGTCTCGTTAAAGGCTCTGTGTGACCTGCAGAGCAGAAACCAGACAAAATACAGACTCAACCTGTTTTGTAAATTGTGGTTTATGGCTTGGTGTGTTCCATGAATCCACATGAGGTGACTTATTCCACAAGCCATAGTTATACATGCCAGATCTTAGCATGAAGATCTCCCCTTTTTCCTCTTTTGATATGGAATCAGTTATTTTTTTCCCCATGATGGCAATCTCCAGAATATTTCACAAGAAGAGTTCTCCGCTCCTCTACTCATTGCAGAATACCTTATGCCACCAGACTTGAAACTCTAGACCTAGAAAACCTAGAACTACACCGCCTCCGGTCCGATCTAAATATAGTATATAAAATCATACATTGCAATGACTTACCTGTCAATGAATACTTCAGCTTCAACCATAACAATACAAGAGCACACAATAGATACAAACTCAAGATTAACCGCACCAAACTTGATTGCAGGAAATACGACTTCAGCAACAGAGTGGTCAATGTCTGGAATACTCTACCTGACTCTGTGGTTTCTTCCCCAAACCCCCAAAACTTTAACCTTAGACTGTCTACTATTGACCTCACCCCTTTCCTAAGAGGTCTGTAGGGGATGTACATAAGCTGCACCAACATGCCTACCGTCCCTGTCCTATTGTTTCTTTTTATTTTTCTTATAAGTATCTATCTCATGTATTCAAAACTATATTTATTCTTATACCTGTATCTTGTAAGCGATTGACAAATCAAAATACTAAAATACTAAAACTCAGCAAACTATAAGGGGATAAGCGTTTTTTTCCATATAAATGGGCATGTGTTTCTTTATTTATTATGAAAAACCTGCTCCTCTAACCTAACTTACGAACAGAACACAAAAGAATAACAAGAGTTGGAAGGGACCTTGGAGGTCATTTAGTCCAGGGGTTGCCAACCTTTTGGACCTCAGGGACCACCAAACTCATAATTGTAAATCCCGTGGACCATTAATATGAATTTTGACTGACGGCAGTTTGCTGACGTTTTCCCACAGTCTCTGCAGAAAGCAGCAGAGATCCTGGGAAAATCCCAAAAAGAGCCTGGGGGAAAATTCCCCACCCCGTTTTCCTACTGATTGATTGTTCTTTATTTGGCATCTCCAGCTCCGTTCTCAAAGAGAGGAGAAGGAGAGACTTTTGGCTTCATGCAAGGAAAGCAGCAGAAGCAGCAGAAGCAGCAGAAGTCTTTCTTTCTCTCCCCCAAACTCCACCAGAAATGAGTCTTTGCCGGCGCAGCCTCTTGGAACAGGATGCCTTGCAGGGTCCCAAAGACTCATTTCTGGCGGAGTTTGGGGGGAGAGAAAGAAAGACTTTTGCTGCTTTCCTTGCGTGCAGCCAAAAGCAGAAGAAGAAAGAAGTGGAAAGAAACAGCCCGGTGGCCAGGTGGGGCGAGTAGGGCAAGTTCCCTCCCTCTGCCCTTTCTCCCGTCCCCTCACTACTTCGTGTTATTTGCAAGGCAAGCGACACAAGCTTTGTGTTCCCGCAGGCCATGTGGGTGATGCAACCTTGTGTTCCTGCACAGCCTCGATTAATTGCTTTGGGGGTGACATTTCTCTGCGGACCACCAAAATTTTCTCACAGACCCCCAGTGGTCCCCGGCCCGCTGGTTGGCAACCAGTGTTCTAGTCCAACCTATGGACAACTTATACCATTTCAGGCAAATGGCTGTCCACTTTCTTCTTAAAAAACCTCCAGTGCATTTACATATCGAATCAAGGTCATGGATGCATTTTAGAGTTCAACCATAGAACAGACAGAATTATTATTAAGCCGGATTATTATTTTTTTAATCAAAAAAATCATGTTTCTAGGGTTTAATAAAAATGAACATAAAGCACATATCCCAGGATGCTATTACTGAACGCTTGCAATATAAAAATTGTTCCTGTTTTGGTCTCCTGTAAAGAGTTTCATTACCAATAATCGTCAGATTATATATATTTCCAACAAGAGGAAAAACGGAGGCACATTTACAGTAGGGTAGAGTTCTTTCTTTAACCCTCTGAAGATTTTCTCTCTCCTTTACCCAAGTTAGGACCTCTCTTGTCAGATGACACCTTTTTGAAGGAAGTAGTAAGGTTTGCAGAAACGGTGCCTCATCAAGTTAATAATTCCTTCTGCTTCCAGTATTCCGGCTCTGAATGCCTCTATTTGTTTATCCAAAAACTACCTGTTGTTACGGCATCCACCCCCATTTAAATCATGAGTCTCTAGCCGCATTTCTCAGAGTGTAAAGAAGATTTATTAGGAGTGAACATGCCGGTGCTACCTGGGTGTAGCCGACACTAAAATACATCATTCATTTCCCCCTTGACCCTGGTCTTCTCCCACCCCCTGGATGTATATTCTCCAATGGGACACATCCATAGCCAAGAGTCATCAATCATGCTCTCCAGTAATAATTTATTTTATTTATTTATTTATTTATTTTATTAAATTTTTATACCGTCCCTCTCCCGCAATGGGACTCAGGGTGGTGTACAGCCAAGATAAAACCACACAATAAATAGAATTTAAAATAGATTTAAAAAGAATTAAATTAGTGGCTGAAAGAACACAATAAAACAAGGTGAAAAAGTTAAAATTACCAAAAAATTTAAAAATTTAAAACCCTAGTAATTGATACTAGGCCAGACCGGCCTATTGGAAGAGGTGGGTCTTTAGTGCACGCCGGAAGGTCTGCAGGTCAGTAATGGCTCACATCTCCGGGGGTAATTCATTCCAGAGGGAGGGTGCCCCCGCAGAGAAGGCCCACACCCTCGGGGCCACCAGCTGGCATCGTCCAGCTGACGGCACCCCAAGGAGGCCCACCCTGTGGGAGTGTACTGGCCGGTGGGAAGCCGATGGTGGCAGCAGGTGGTCCTGTAAGTACCCGGGTCCCAAGCCATAATCTTGCGCACCAGAAGCTTCGGCTGCCTAGAACTTATCTATGAAGCATTTAAGGAATGCACTACTTCCCCCCATCCCTTTCTGCTGGCAACTCTAAAAGTCCAGAGAAATATTTTTGAGTTGACACCTGTATCTATGTGAACAGTATATATTATATATATCAGCAACCCATGGCTCAAGAGCTACATGCAGCTCTTTGGGCCCTCTGCTGTGGCTCCCTATTGGATGATCCCACCATACTGTCTGGGCCCGCCCCTCGGCCTCCCTTCCCAGTCACTCCTCGCCTGGCCTGAGAAGATAAAACAGAAATAAGAGGGAGGGAGGGAGAGACCCATTTCCCACAGAAAACACCAGGAGCCACAAAACTGGGTAGGCATGGCGGGGGGGGTATATCATGTAACTGGGTGGGAGTGATGTTGAGTTGGCCACGCATACCCAGATTTTGTGGCTCCCAATGTTTTCTGTGGGGAACGGGTCCAAATAGCTCTTTTAAGTGTTTTAAGGTTGCAGACCCCTGGTATATGCCCACTTTTCCCGTGGTGCAGTTACCATTCTGACTGCTTCGGTTTGCTTTCTGGAAAAGATCTCTTGATCTCTCAATTTCCCTGGAAACTTCACGATAGGTGGATGGGAGAGCATAAATGAAGAAGTGGATCTAGCAGTGGGCAATTCATTTGCTAGCATTAAATTTCATTTAACCTTCCGCGAGAATCTTGTGCTGCCCTCCTGCAGGCGGATCCGATATTCAACCAGCATACCAGCCATGCCTTTAAAAGACCCAACCCGAAGTGGGTCAAACTGGAGTCACTCTAATGTGTTTAGCACCAGAGAGGATTTTAGGAAACAAAAATGCTTACACCATTTTTTTTTTTTTTTGCATTTTCCTCTCCTTTTAACAACTTCAACAGGGAGGGTAATGAAAATATAATTTTTAAAAAATACTAGATTGTGCAGAGATGGACAAATTGACACTAAAAAATAAAAGATAAGGAAGAAACAGAATACTTTTCAACATGGGATCTTGCTTTATCAGTGGTTAGATAAAAGAGGTGGAAAATAGAGGAAAAAAAGATGTGTAAGTAAAAGATGAAAGATTATTATTATAAACAAGTAAATGTTACTACTATTATGATTACTATTGTTATAATTATGATTACTATGATACCATTTATTGTATAAGCAAATGGATCCAGGCAATACACTGTACATTAAGCACTTAGGTATATTTAAGGGTAAAAAAATATAAATAAAATGTTTAAAAAAACTTCAACAGGGAGGGTGAAGTCTGAAGAGGTTCAGTTCAGATTTTACCTAAAGCCATGATTAGGGGGAGAAAATCTAGCCATCTCAAAAGATATAAACCTGTTTTTCCCAAACTTGATGACCTGCAAAAATATAAGAATCTGATGAACAATGTTTCAGTTGCTATTTGTGTTGGTTGAAAGTTCATCCTATTAGAACAGGTTCTTTCCCTCCCTCTCTCTCTCTTTCCCCTTCTCTTTCTCTCTCTCTCTCTTTCTCTCTTTCCCTTTCTCTCTCTCTCTCTGTCTCTCTGTCTCTGTTTCTCTCTCTCTTTCCCTCCCTCCCTCTTTCCCTCCCTCTCTTTCTCCCTCTTTCCCTCCCCCTTTCCCTCCCTCTCTTTCTCCCTCTTTCCCTCCCTCCCTCTCTCTTTCCCTCCCACTCTTTCCCTCTCTCAGCCTCTCTATTTTTCTCTCTCTCTCCCTCCCTCCTTCTCTCTTTCCCCTTCTCTCTCTCTCTCTTTCTCTCTTTCCCTTTTTCTTTCTCTCTCTGTCTCTGTTTCTCTCTCTCTTTCCCTCCCTCCCTCTTTCCCTCCCTTCCTCTCTCTTTCCCTCCCACTTTCTTTCCCTCTCTCAGCCTCTCTATTTTTCTCTCTCTCTCTCCCTCCCTCCTTCTCTCTTTCCCTCCCCCCCCTCTCTCTCTGTTTCTCTCTCTCTATTTCCTTCCCTCCCTCTCTTCCCCCCTCTCTCTAACCCAGAACAACCTAGTTAGAGACTTCAGGACAAAAAGTCTGGGTGGAAGCTTGTTAAAGAAAGACCCAGCCTAGAAGTAAGGATAAACTTTCTGACAATAAGAACAATTAATCAATGGGATAGCTTGCCTCTTGGAATTGTGGGAGCCCCATCACTGGAGAAATAGACTGAACAGCCATTTGACTGGAATGGCATAAGGCTCCTGCTTGAGCAGGGGGCTGGACTAGAAGTCCTCTATGATTCTATATTCTAAAGCCTCCAATTCATGTGTGTCTTTCTTCTCTCTTTTCCACCTTCTCTTTTTTTAAACGAACAGGAGAAAGGTCACCATACAGCTCAGCAGAATATCTTGGATGAGATTGGTGAGTCCTTGTTGGCAACCCAAATTTCATGGGTGGTCAAAGAATCGTTAAGTGTGTTTGCATGTCTAGAAAATGTATTGTTTGCCCAGCTTGGCTCCCTCCTATTTTTGGACTATAATACCATTCTCCACAGCCATTTGTGGCTAGGAAGATGGGACTCAGAATCCAAGGCAAGGCAAAAGGCCGTAGGAATTGGGAAAAGAGTGATGCTTGTGCTGTTTTTCCTGGTTTGCCAGATGGGGGGGGGGGTTTCATCTGCATAGCCAATGGTGGATTATGTTATGGGGAAGCCATTGCATCTGGAAACTGCATCTGGATGAGAAAAAATATGTATTTATGTATTAAACAAATCTCATATCCTGGATTTTTAGGAGTGGGTTATTGAAATAAGGTGTGTTTGTGAGGCTTGGCAAATCTTTCAACACACAGCAAGCATGCACACTTGAGTTACTTTCTGATTATGATTTACTGGATGCAACAATTCTCTCTATAAATGATTACGGGATTAACCAGAATTTAAATCTACCTATGCAGTACCATCTGCTAATGCTGATCTGGGGTAAATAAGCAGTGATATTTTGGCCCATAGTTCATCACCCCCACTGAATCAATCAATTTTGAGGAGGATGTTAGCCAGCAGCAGTGTTCCACAATCATTAATTTTTCATTCTGGTTGAACTTTGCCTGCCACTTCCTGGTTTTTCTTCACATGAAAAAAAAAAAAGACCATTTTTAAAAAAAAAAAAACTGTGTAAAATTTCCCATCATTGTTTTGAACAGGAATCGTGACTGTGCCTCATAATAGAAGGAATGCAGTATTTATTGGAGTAACATAATAGAAAGACCTGAGAAAGAGATTTGTAAAGCCTTTCTATTATGTTATTCTAATAAATAATGAACAGACTATAGAGAATATTATTCCAATAAATGTGAGCAGAGTATAGATAAAAAATTGGACTAGAATAACATGGAGTAGTCTAGTAAACTGGCAATGTGGAAGGATACCAAGGAAAGCATCTCTTAATCAGTTAATCCATTTTCACCTAGCACTGATAACATCTTATGGAAACTCCCTCCCTGGTCCGTTCCATCTTCTGCCCATCTGGGTTCATATATCTTTGGATATATACCTTCATATATCTTTGGATGATGGTGGAATTATAATAAGGGGTCACTGAATCAGTGATCTGAGGATTAAAGCTATATTTATTGTATTTGTTGATTAGATGGTTATCCCTTCTGTGTTACTTCATAAGTAACTCAAGGCATTGAACATGCCTAATACCACTTCCCCTTCTTATTTTCCCCACAACAACCATGTGACATGGGTTGGGCTGAAAGAGGGGTACGGACTTGAAGCCATCCAGTAAGGGAGGACTAGAACTCACCATCTCCTGGTGATTGGTCCAAAGACACCCAGCCGGCTTTCATAGCTAAATCAGGACCAGAACTCACAGTCTCCTAGTGATTGGCCCAAAATCCCCCAGCTGGCTTTCATTGCTAAGTCAGAATTAGAATTCACCTGGTGATTGGTCCAAAGTCACCCAGCCAGCTTTCATGTCTAATCAGGACTAGAACTCATCATCTACTGGTGATTGGCTCAAAGTCACCCAGCTAGTTCTCATGCCAAAGGCTGGACTAGAACTCACCATTTCCTTGAGATTGGTCCAAAGTCACCCAGCCAGCTTTCATGCCTAAGGCAGGACTAGAACTCACTGTCACCTGGTGATTGGTCCAAAGTCACCCAGCCAGCTTTCATGTCTAATCAGGACTAGAACTCACCATCTCCTGGTGATTGGCTCAAAGTCACCCAGCTAGTTTTCATGCCTAAGGCAGGACTAGAACTCACTATCTCCTAGTGATTGGTCCAAAGTTGCTCAACCAGTTTTCGTTTCTAAGGCAGGACTAGAACTCACAGTCTCCTGGTTGCTAGCCTGGTGCCTTAACCACAACACCAAACTGGTTCTCATGCAAAATATTTTTGAAATACACGCATGTGAATTGGTTTTGGTGCCTTTACGTAAAACAAATATCCAATACTTTGCAAGCACCTTTCCCAAGCAGGTTAGCACTTAGGGATGTAGAGTGTTAAACCTGTGGATCTTGTGTTCTTGAGATGGCCGAGTGTGAATGAACCTCTTTGATCTCGGTTTCTTTTTTCTCCATTGGCCTGCAGAGCAAGCCGTGCAGGAGACTGCTGACACTGAAGTGTATGCGAGGAGACGACCACATCCACCAGTTTCCAAGTGGCATCATGAGGAAAGTCAGTGGTAAGGAAAATCGGGAGCAGAAGAATCACAGGAAGGATCCTGGTTTATTAGAGCGAACTTCCATCTGCCTGTTGGTTGATTTGTTGGTTTCTCAAACATGTACACGTTAACAAGTATAAGTATGAACTTAAACAAGAACGAGGGAAGTAAATACAGATAAATGGGGACAATAGGACAGGAACAGTAGGCACACCAGTATGCTTATGCATGCCCCCTTTAAGGACCTCTTAGGAATGGGGTGAGATCCACGGTAGGCAGTTTGAGGTTGAAGCTGTGAGGGTTTGAAGATGTAACAATGGAATCAGGTAGAGCATTCCAGGTGTTGACCACCCTGTTGCTGAAGTTGTATTTTCTGCAATCGAGTTTGGATTGGTTTACCTTGAGTTTGTCTCGATCGTTTGCCCATGTATTATTATGATTGAAGCTGAAGAAGTCATTGACAGGCAAGACATTATAGCAGACAATTTTGTGAACTATGCTTAGATCAGACCGCAGCTGGTGCAGTTCCAGATTATCCAGGCCCAAAATTTCAGTGCCTGGAGGCAGAGGGAATGAGTGGAGTACTTTAACCGTAACCTGGCCAAATGGCTTGGAGCATTGCAAGATGATTACACCAGCTTTTGTCAACCTCAGCAACTAAAGATGGGTGGACTTCAACTGCCACCATTCCCCCGTCAGCATCTGTGGAGTCATCACAGGATGGAGGTTTCTAAGGAAAGATTGGACACCCATGTGTTGGGAATGGTATATAGGGTTTCCTCCTGGAGCAGAAGGTTGGATTGGAAGACCTTCAAGCTCCCTTCCAACCAGGGGTGGGATTCAATTTTGTTAACAACCAGTTCTGTGGGCGTGGCTTAGTTGGTGGGTGTGGCTTGGTGGTCATGTTATTGGCTGGGCATGGCCAATTCAATATCACTCACATCGAGGCACAGCATCTCCTCACCTGGCCTCTCATGACTGAGGGGATGCTGCAAAAGTCTTAAGTGTGAAAAACGGTCATAAGTCACCTTTTTCAGTGCCATTGTAACTTTGAATGGTCACTCCACACAAGCAAAGTACCAGCAAAGGAGGGGAAAAAAACTCCAGAGAAGTTCCTGAGACAGGAAGTCTAGTCCTGCCAAGAATGTAATAAGGGTTAATGGAGAGGCAGTTTCTGTAAGCAACACCAGAATGTTTCCTTCCTGCCTTCCTTACAGGATTAGGCCAGCAATTTCTTCTCACAACCGGTTCTCCTGAACTGCTTAGAATGTTAACAACTTGGTTCTAGCGAATAGGTGCAAACTGATAGAATCCCACCCCTGCTTCCAACTCTGTCATTCTGCATTCTGGGGACTCCCAGAATTCCCCTAATTAACTTGTGTGGTGTCATCACATCACTAGACGTTTTTAAGAAGAGATTGGGACAGCCTAATTTAACCCAGCATCCAGTAAGAATTTCTTGTTTTGTTTCCCTTCCTATTTTTTTCTTTTTCTCTTTCAGATTTGGAACACTGGCAGATTCTAGTCTTAGACTGACTGGTGAGTAGAGTAGGTTTTTCTACCTTTTGTGTGATGCTCTCTGATATCGAATGTGTTATTCAATTTTTTTGGTGTTTAGTTTAGTTTACTTTATTGTCATGGCACCTTGTACAACAAAATCAAACACCATCTTCAGTGCACATCGTGACCATGGAAATAAACACTAACACACATCCTTCACACTCCACACATTGAATTAAAAATCCCTGGTATTACATTAATATTGCACTGTACAGTAGAATTCAACAGAGTTACTGCCCTGGGATAGAAGCTTGTTTTTCAGCCTATTTGTCCTTGTTTTTGTTATCCTTGTACCATCTGCCAGATGGTAATAGTTCAAAAAAAGGGTGCGCAGGATGAGATGGATCTTTGAGGATGTTTTGAACTTTCTTAAGGCAGCGGGAGCTATAAAGCTCTTCCAAAGAAGGGAGAGGGCAACCCATGATCCTCTGGTCAATGACATTAACTCTCTGGAGTGCTGTCCTATCTGCCACTGTGCAGTTGGCAAACCATACAGAGGTGCAGTAAGTTAAGATACTCTCTATGGTACAACGGTAGAAGGTCACCAGCAGTTTTTCATTCAGTTGTTGTTTTCTGAGAAGTCTCAGGTACGGTAGTATAATCTCTGCTGGGCCCTTTAGACCAGGGCTGCAATGTCAGCACCCCAGTTCAACAATTTTTATTAATTTATAATATAGCATACAAAAAAATACAAAAGTAAATAGTAAATAGGTAGGGAAATTAGGGAAGGGAAAAGGGAAGAGAACGGTGAGGGAAAGCAAGGGGGAAAATGAAAATAAGGCATTGACTTCCAACTCCTTTTGGTGCAGTAGAATAAGGCATTAACATCAAACTTCAACTTTATGTGTTACTGAATTTTTATGTCCAAAACCCCCCAAAGAAGCAATTTTCTCAAAAGTATTTTCCATTATATTTTTCCATGCTTTCCCCCACCCCGTAACTTCCCTTCCTACAGGATAGTCCTTGAGTTACAACTGTTCGTTTAGCGACTGTACAAAGTTACAACAGCATAGGAATCCTCACGGTCGCACGATCAGAATTCAGCTCCTTGATAAACACAATGCTTGACAACCAGCCCAGTAGTCCTCGACTTACAACAATTCATTTAGTGACCATTCTAAGTTTAGAACAACAGTGAAAAAAGTACGTTAAGTCAATCTGGCTTCCCCATGAATTTTGCATGTCAGATTGGTCGCAAAAGGGGATCATGTGATTCCCGGGCAAAGCAACTGTCATAACTATGAACCAAACATCTGAATTTTGATCTTGGCATCCTGGGGAATGTTGCAATGGCCATAAGTGTGAAAAATGGTCATAAGTCCCTTTTTCCCATGACATTATAATAACTTCGAACTGGCCATTGTTGTAAGTCGAGAATTCCCAGTACATCGAAAGAAAAATAAATGCAAGGATAAAAAGGATAACATCTGGCCAAGATGGCATTTGAACCTAGAGGATTTTCTGTGTTGGGGCCCCGTTAATACTCCTTTGGTTGTTTCTTCTTTTTAAGAAATGTGAAGCATGTGATCTAAATTGGTAATTAATGTAGAAATCTCTGGAGTTGTTAGCATTTCACAAGGTCTGCAGATTTTGCAAGATTCCACCGCTGTTGCCTCAGAAAAGAAACGGTTCAATTTCATATGATTTGTTTTAAATTGCAAAAGCATGGTGGTTTGGCACACCCAGGCCATCTGATGGTCACTTTGCACTTGGCTTTTCCTCTTGACTTTGTCCTCTGTGTGGTCATTCCTTCTCAATGTATCTGTGCTGTCCAGACAGTATATAGGTAATTGGGAATTGATAGTTAAGTTAGAATTGGGAGCTGTCCCCTTAAGGGAATGCCTCATGGTAAATGTAGTTCATGCACCATGGGAAATGTAGTTCATGTCATGTGGTCACATCTGTAGTCCTGATTGGTCACTGAATTGACCCTTGGTTGGGTTGGGGGAGTTTGCTCGGATCCCAGCATCGTGCTGGTGCCTCACCCCCTTGCTCCTTCGTTACGGGATGAAAGATCACTATGCTTTTACACTATGAAGTCAGCTGTGCAAAGAATTGGACATCAGATGAATCTCGACGTAACTGTGAGTTATATTTGAGGATGCCTTGTGAATCAATAACATCTTTTCCTTCTATCGTTACGTGATGGGTTGGGAAAGGAACCACTTTTTACCTGCATGCTGATATACAAAGGATTGGTCATTGTAGAAGAACTTCGTCACAAGATGTAAGTCTTGAAGATACCTGATATACCAATAAATGTACTTCGTTATGGATATTTTGTGGAATTGTCTATCTGCATCTGCACAGCCACAATTCCACCTATGTTCATGAGACAGACAGGAAAGTAAAAAATGGTTCCTTTCCCAACCCATCACGTAGCAATAGAAGGAAAAGATGTTATCAGTCCATGAGTGCAGGCAAGAATGGAGGGCAACCTCCTTCAACCCCTCGAGGGTCAATTTAGTGACCAATCAGGATTACAGATGTGGCCACGTGACATGAACTACATTTCCCATGATGCATTCCCTTAAGGGGATGGTTCACAATTCCTAAGTAACTAACCAATTCCCACAGACTGGCTGGGACAGCACAAATCTGATTCCTGGAAAGGTAAAAGTATATTGAAATCGGAACTCCCAAAGTGAAAGCATATTGATAAAGGATAAGTTCCATCTCCTCTTTCTAACAATCTCATCCACGTGGAATAATAACAAATGGGAGACAGCAGTGCAGGCAAGGCAGTTGCATTTCTATTAAACATCTAATTCTTGTTCAAGCTGCCAGTCAGTCGAGATTGAAAGACAGCAAGCGACAAGTAACTGGAGAGGGGTTGTATTATCAGAATCTTGAATTGCCTCTTCAGCTGAACGGAAGACATTGTTATTTAGGAGATACTGAAATGGCTATTTTAAATGAAATGGACACTCTTTCTAAAATGACATGGAAATACTTGAGCATCCCAGTATCAGGAGCCATTGTAATATACCAAGATAGTCTGAACAGTTTGATTTCTAATTCCCTGTCATCGGCACCTCTATGACTTTTGCTAATCTGATAACGACTTTTGAGCACCTAGCAAGAAAACTGTGGAAGCTTCGCTTAGCTTGCTGCTGTGTAAACATTGTTTTTAGTAGAATGGATTTGTTAGTGGGATTTTATTCAGGGGTGGGATTCAAATTTTTTAACAACCGGTTCTGTGGGCATGACTTAGTTGGTGGGCGTGGCTTGGTGGTCATGTGACTGGCTGAGTGTGGCCAACTCAATATCACTCACATTGAGGCACGCATCTCCTCGCCTGGCCTCTTATGACTGTGGGAATGCTGCAAAAGTGTGAAAAATGGTTATAAGTCACTTTTTTCAGTGCCATTGTAACTTTGAATGGTCACTCCACACAAGCAAAGTACCAGCAAAGGAGGGGAAAAAAACTCCAGAGAAATTCCTGAGACAGGAAGTCTAGTCCTGCCAAGAATGTAATAAGGGTCAACGGAGAGGCAGTTTCTGTAAGCAACACCAGAATGTTTCCTTCCTGCCTTCCTTACAGGATTAGGCCTGGAATTTCTTCTAACAACTGGTTCTCCGAACTACTTAGAATGTTAACAACCCTGGGCCTTGGTGGTGCAGGCTGTTAATCATCTAGCACTTAGTGCAAGCTGCCTGCAATTAGTGCAGGCTCGAATCCCACCAGGCTCAAGGTTGACTCAGCCTTCCATCCTCTCGGGGTAGGTAAATTGAGGACCCAAGATTGTTGGGGGCAATAAGCTGACTTTGTAAAAATGCCGCTTGGGGGGCCAAAAAGCCCTACTAATAAGCAAGCATATACAATGGAATGAAGGCTATTGCTGAGCACTTAGCATGGTGCTCCATAGACTGTAAGCCGCCCTGAGTCTCCGGAGAATGGCGGCATATAAATGCAAATAAAAATTAAAAAAAAAAATTAAAACCAGTTCTAGTGAATAGGATTCTATAGAATCCCGTCCCTGATTTTATTGTAGTGCTATTGAAGTGGTTGGAAATGATTCTTTTCTAATTCTTTTCTAATCTGGAGAGACTGGTTTTAATCAAAGGCCAAGGTCTTCTCTTTATCTATGGAACTTCTCAGTCATCCAGATCATGGTTGTCCCAAAGAACCTTTTTCAAAAGGCAACTGGGATTTTCTTTGTTTTTTGTTTATTCCCTTGAAGACATTTCGCTTCTCAACCGAGAAGCTTCTTCAGTTCAGTTCAGCTTCTTGGATGAGAAGCAAAACATCTTGGTTCCCAAGGGAAAGACTGCCCAAAGACCTCTGAGCATAAATAGAGTGCCCACCAAGCCAAATTCCATGGACAAAGATAATCCATGGGTTGTTCTGATCCCAGGTTCTTTTGAACTTTTCCTAAACTACGGGTAGTCCTTGACGTATGACCATAATTGGGTTTTTATTAACAGATTAACAGAGTTGGAAGGGATCATCTAGTCCAATCCTATCAGGAGATCCTAGACCATTTCTGACAAATGGCAGTATTGTCTCTTCTTGAAAGCTTCCAGTGATGAAGCTCCCACAACTTCTGAAGGCAACTTCTGTTCCCTTGGTTGATTGTTCTCACTGTCAGAAAATTTCTCCTTATATCCAGGTTGAATCTCTCCTTGTTCAGTTTCCATCCATTATTCCTTGTCTGGCCTTCAGGGGCTTTAGAAAATAGCCTGACCTCCACCTCCTCTCTATGGCAGCCCCTCAAATATTGGAAGACTGGTCCTTCTCTTCATTAGGCTAGCCAAGCCCACTTCCTGCAACCATTCTTTATATGTTTTAGCCTCCAGTGTCCTAATCATGTTGTTGAGAATTTCCATTGCTAAGCAAGGTGACAAGTTGTGGCCAATTTTTATGAGCTTTTTTTTTTTTTTTGGCCATAGTTGTTAAGTAAATCACTGCACTTAAGTGAATCTGGCTTCCCCCATGGAGTTTTCTCGTGGGAAGCTGGCTGGGAAGGCCACAAATTCTTGGATTCTGGATGCTGCAGCCGTCAAGCACTCAGATTTCGATCACGAGACCATGGGGTGCCACGACAGTTGTAAGGGTGAGGACTGTAAGCCACTTTTTTCAGTGCCATTGTAACTTTGCTCCGAGCAGTTGAAAGTTGTGGATGACCACTTTTTAAAAAAATGAGATAAAAATGATGTGCAGAGAAGAGCCACAAAGATGATCAGGGGACTGGAGGCTGAAACATACTGTATGAAGAATGGTTTCAGGAATTGGGTATGTCTAGTCTTAACAAAGAGAAGGATTAGGGGAGACATGATAGCAGTCTTCCAATATCTGAGGGGCTGCCCCAAAGAAGAGGGAGTCAAGCTATTCTCCAAAGCACCTGAAGGTAGGACAAGAAGCAATGGGTGGAAACTCATCAAGGAGAAAAGCAACCTAGAACAAAGGAGAAACTTCCTGACAGGTAGAACGAGTGGAATGCAGATGACACTAAGCTGGCAGGAATAGCTAACACCCAAGAAGATAGGCTCAAGGTCCAGATGGATCTTGACAGACTAGAATACTGGGCCGTATCTAACAAAATGAAATTCAGTGTAGAGAAAAGTAAAGTCCTACACTTAGGCAAGAAAAACCAAATGGACACATATAGATTGAGTGAAACTAGGCTCAATAGCAGTAACTGTGAAAGGGATCTGAAGGCAACTTCTGTTCCCTTGGTTGATTGTTCTCACTGTCAGGAAATTTCTGCTTATTTCTAGGTTAAATCTCTCATTGTTCAGTTTCTATCCATTAGTCTTAATAGACAACCAGCTAAATAGGAGTCAGCAGTGTGCAGCAGTAGCCAAAAAAACTAATGCAATCCTAAGTTGCATTAACAGAGGGATACAATCAAGATCAAGGGAGGTATTAATACCACTCTATAAAGCCTTAGTAAGACCACACCTAGAGTACTGCATCCAGTTTTGGTCACCACATTATAAAAAAGATGTTGAGACTCTAGAAAAAGTACAGAGAAGAGCAACCAGGATGATTAGGGGACTGGAGGCTAAAACATACAACGAACGGTTGCAGGAACTGGGCTTGGATAGTCTAGTAAAGAGAAGGACCAGGGGAGACATGATAGTGGTCTTCCAATATTTGAGGGGCTTCCACAGGGAGGAGGGGGTCAAGCTATTTTCTAAAGGCCAGACAAGGAATAATGGATGGAAACTGATCCAGGAGAGATTCAACCTGGAAATAAGGAGAAACTTTCTGACAGTGAGAACAATCAACCGATGGAACAGCTGGCCCTTGGAAATTTTGGCAGCTTCATCACTTGAGACTTTCAAGAGGAAATTGGATTGCCATTTGTCAGAAATGGTGTAGGGTCTCCCACTTGGGCAGGAGGCTAGACTAGATGACCTACAAGGTCCCTTCCAACTCTGATTATCTGTTATCTGGAATGATTTGCCTCCAGAAGTTGTGAGCGCCTCACCTCTGGGAAGTTTTTAAGAAGAGATTGGACAACCATTTGTCTGAAGTGGTGTAGCGTTTCCTGCCTGAGCAGGGGGTTGGACTAGAAGACCTCCAAGGTCCCTTCCAACTCTTGTTATTCTGTTAAATCCCCAGTGGCCATTCTCACAAGCCTGACGTGTTGTCATAATTTCCCATTCATTCAATCTCCAAAGATTATTCTGCTTTTTCCTCTCCCAGCTGGAACAGCAGACTTTGACGCCTACTTCCTTAGAAAAAAAAAAACTTCCTCCCCCTTTTTTTTTTCCTAAAGGGGGAATTTTTCTGCCTTCCCCTTTTCACCCCCTGCAAAAAGTATTTTTGAGACAACTGTTCAGCTTTGCTTGAGAGTTTTTTCTAAGTTGGTGTGAAACTTCCCTCTTCTGTCTCCACAGCTGCAGACTGAAAGCCTGGGTCCCCCAACAGTGTCTCCTGCATCTTGGGGTGCTTTCCTCACCCCCAAGAGAAATCCCCACTTCTGCATCCTCTGGCTCTCACAAGGTTTTTGGAAAAAGATCGGAATGGGGAGAATGTGATGGTGGCAGCGATTGTTGGAAGATTTACACCCAATTGCACCCAGTGAGGGTTTTGGGGTATCACTTTTCCCATTCATCCTCCCCTTCCCCCCCCCTTCTTTGAAGCTTCTGTGCCAAGTTTCTGCAGGAGCTCAGCTGGTCTTCCTGCTCTCTCCCTCCCAAGCAGCTCCGTGAAAATCCGTTTAGCAGCACTTCCTTCCTGCCCTGATTAAAAGTTCTACGCCAAGCAAAGTGCCTGACTCAGCCTTCTTTGCTCCAGAAGCCTCCTTGAGGCTTCTGCTATGTGTGTCTCAGTGTGTGTGTGTGTGAGACAGAGAGAGAGAAAGGGGGAGCAGGGAAGGGAAGGAAGATGAAGGAAAGAGGAAAGAAAAAAAGGAAAGGAAGAGGGAAAAGAAAGGAGAAAAGAAAGAAAGAAAGAAAGAAAGAAAGAAAGAAAGAAAGAAAGAAAGAAAGAAAGAAAGAAAGAAAGAAAGAAAAGAAAGAAAGAAAGAAAGAAAAGAAAAGAAAAAGGGGAAGGAAAGGGAAGATGAAGGAAAAAGAGGGGAAAGAAAAAAGGAAAGTGGAAAGGAAAGGAGAAAGAAAAGAGAGAGAAAGAAAAGGAAAGAAAGAAGAAAAAAGGGGGCACAAAAGGGAAGGAAGATGAAGGAAGAAAAGAGGGGAGAGAAAAAAGGAAAGGAGAAAGAAAAGGGAGAGAGAGAGAGAGAGAAAGAAAGAAGAAAAAAGGGGGCACGGAAAGGAAGGAAGATGAAGGAAGAAAAGGGGAAAGAGAAAAGGAAAGGGGAAAGAAAGGGAGAGAGAGAAAGAAAAATAAAAAAAGAAAGAAGAAAAAGGAGGCATGGAAGAGAAGGAAGATGAAGGAAGAAAAGAGGGGAAAGAACAAAGGAAGGGAAAGGAGAAAGAAAAGGGAGAGAGAGAGAGAAAGAAAGAAAGAAAGACAGACAGACAGACAGACAGACAGAAAAAGAAATCCCAAGTTCACGGAAGGGAAAGGTGATTAGTGCTATGGGCAAGGGTTGCAGAAGACATTTTGCTGATGGAGATAGAGAGGTGGGTGATGCCCTCTCCCCCATTCCAAGCTGAGAATTCCAGCTGGACTAACACTTGGATTTTGCTTCGTCTGTAAGAGGCAGATAATCCCTGCAGCTGTATTCGAAACAAGAGCCTACAAACTGTGGTGGCTTTAAAACAATAGCCAAAAAATTCAGAAACTTCCGTCATTGACAAAATCCCCATCAGTCAATTGCAAAAGGCAGCTTTACATGGAATGGCTTACGTCCCGAGACAATCCAGAGATTGGACAGCGATTTGTCCAGAATGATAGAGAGTCTCTTGCTTGAGCAGGGGGTTGGATCACTAGATGATCTCTAAGTTCCCTTCCAGCCCTTATACTTCTATGTTCTACGTACAGGATATACCCCTGATATATTTAGCTCAACCCAATTCCCATGATATATTCCCCACTCATCAGCAAAGATGAATGATAGTTTGCAATTGTCTGGCAGCTGCACTCACATCTGAAATGCCCCAAGTCAGGGAAAGTTCTGCTAATGTGCTAAGTTCCTCTCCGGTGCAAAAATATCATTTTCCTGATTAAAAAAAAACAAAAAACCAACCTTGTTTCATAGAAACCACAAAACATTTATCTTCTCCAGCAACATTTCAAAGGCCTTGGATGATTTCAAAAAGGATTGGCCAAGGTAACCCTGATATCGTTTTGAAGATGCTGACATTGGCGTTGAGGTTGAAAAAAATAGTAATAATCCCAAATGGTTTTGTACAACAGAATTGTTGTAACCTGTGTTGGCAAGGTTCACCCCAACATAGGCAAAAGCAAACTTCCTAACTTCTGAGCCGATTGTGTGTGAACCCAGCCACTAAAATGCTGAGATCCACTAAATTAGGAAAGTTTCCCACGAGCTGAGCTCAGGTCTTTGTGACTTTAGGGACTTTTTCGTGCTGTTTTCTTGGCCACGAAAACAAATGCAAAATAGTGGTTTGGAATGGATGGGCCGTGATCTATGAATAGGAACTAGAATTTGCAGTCAGTAGATCAAGGTCCCTCATTGAGAACACTTCCACCTAAAAATCTATTTTGGGGTTTTGCTTTACACCACGTTCTTTTTCGAACGCACAAATATTTCTAAAATATTGTGGTGTCAAGTGTGGCAAATCAGCAGTCCAGGCACTTAAAATACACATAAAGGTTTATTGCATATTAACACTCTCTACGACAGGGGTGTCAAGCTCGATTTCATTGAAGGTCGCATCATAGAATAGAATAGAATTTATTTAGAATAGAATGGAATAGAATCTATTAAGAATAGAATAGAATTCTTTATTGGCCAAGGGTGATTGGACACACAAGGAATTTGTCTTGGTGCAAATGCTCTCAATGTACATAAAAGAAAAGATACATTCATCAAGAGTCAAGAATCATCAGGTACAACACTTAATGATAGTCATAGGGTACAAAAAGCAATCAAATCATACCAGGAAACAATCAATATAGATCGTTAGGATACAAGCAACAAACTTACAGTCATATGGTCACATGTGGGAGGGGATGGGTAATAAGGAGTGATGATAAGGTTAATAGTAATAGTAGTGCAGACTTTGTAAATAGTTGGACAGTGTTGAGGGAATTATTTCTTTAGCAGAGTGATGGCATTCAGGGGAAAACTGTCCTTGTGTCTAGTTGTTCTGGTGCGCAGTACTCTATAGCATTATTTTGAGGGAAGGAGTTGAAACACTTTATTATCCCCTGCAGCACTGATGAGGTTGCCTAGTTTGGTAATGAAACGTCTGCAAGAAAACCACCAAGCTCAGAAAGCACCAAGGTTGCCATAGTTCAACCCTGAGCGACACATCTTCCCTCCTATGGATTTCTAAAATAAAATACGTAGGGGAGGATATTTTACTTTTATATTTATAAATGCTGTAAAAGAAAGCCTGGAGTCACTTCTTTTTCTTCTGCACTTCTAGCTTTATTTTATTCTCGTTCCCTTCTTCCCCTCCCCTCTCCTCTCCTCTTTATTCTGCCCATCAGCTCCCGTTAGGTTTTCCATCCCTTCTTCAAATGTGAACATATAACGCTCCCAATGACCTCTAGGGGGGCTGCCTGCTCTTTGCTGCCCCCTAATGGCCACTTATTGCTACTCCCAGCCCCGATCCGCGTGCAGTAAAGTAACATTCACGAGGAATCTGCGTGTTTTGCAGTGGGGTAACTTTTACCAGGCGTTTTCCACTGACTTCCTCCCCAGGCAGAACGGAACATTCCGAAAATGTCTATTTTCATGCCCAGGCCCAAGAAAGAAAGAAACCCTGTGATTTAACCCTTAAGGGAAAATCCCAATTAAACCCTCCCAGTCCCAGATTTTGAAAAGGAGGCGGGGGGTGGTGGGGAAATCCAGGCGCCTCCTCTCCCCCTCTCCTCAACCCAATAACGTTTCTAAGGCCCGGCTCTAGGCGTTTGCAGCGAGAGACCCTCCAGAGCCCCGAGGGCGGGCTGCGGAGAGGCAGCCTTGCGTTTTTCTCGGACCCCGCTTGGCGTCGAAGCTCTTCGGCGTGGACCTGGCAGCCGCGAGTGGGGTGAGCTGGCCGGAGGCGGAGCGGAGGTTGGTCAGGGCGCGCATTGGAAACCTGAGCGAGATGCGCCTTGCGACGCCGGGCCACCCTTCCTTGCCCGGGGGAAGGGTTGCAGACGGTTCTTCGTTCATTGGTTGCGCGCTTTTCTTCTCCCCCCCACCCTTCAAACAAGAAAAGAAAGGTAAGAAGGGAAGGAGAAAGGGATAGAACAAGATAGATAGATAGATAGATAGATAGATAGATAGATAGATAGATAGATAGATAGATAGATAGATAGATAGACAGACAGACAGACAGACAGACAGACAGATAGATAGATAGACAGACAGACAGATACAAGGCAGAAAGGAGAGAAGGAGAGGCGAGGAGTGGAGAGGAGAAGGAAGGAAAAGGAAAGGAAGAAGAGATGAAGGGAAGGGAAGGAAAGGAAAGGGGGAGGTGTGTGGAGAAAGGGAAGGGAAGGGAAGGGCTTTCTCTCTTCTTTCTTTTTCTCTCTTCTTTCTTTCTTTTTTTTTCCCTTGCCACGTTTCCTCTTTCCAAAGAGCTTCCTCCAACCAGCCTTTGCTCTCGCGGTCTTGCTCGGCTCGGCTCGGCTCGGCTCATCGGGGCGATCTTCCCCTTGGCCCCCCAAGTGAGCTCTCCCTGTCCTGGGCTGGCTTCGGCTTGGCTGAGCTCCACTTCTGGAGAGGAGAAGGGAAGGAGGCGAGCGGTGGGGCTGGGCTGAGTTGCGGGGAGAACCGGGGAGAAAACGGAAGACGTTGAAATGCCCGTTTCTTCTTTTCACCCGCCGAGGGGCTGATGCGGTTGAGTTAACTAGCTCGGCTGGGGCTTTGGCTTCTGAAAGGCCAGCCTTGGTTGTGGGCTGGGGTGCTGGGTGAACCCAGTCTACTGGAGCTTAATTTAAACCATAGTTAAGCAAACCATGGCTTGCAGTGGTGCAAAGAAAACCTCCTGTTTCATAGCTGCGCAAGGATGGGTGGAAATGGCCTGGCTGCTTTTCTCTTGTGTAAGAACTAAAGAAAAGGTGTCCTTGAGATTTTTTGTTGTTGTTGTTCAAGTTACTTAATTATTTTTATTTATTTATTTATTTTTATTTATTTATGTATTTATTTATTGTGCTCCGTACAAAGAAAGCCAATGTGGTCTACACTGTAGCAGTTAAGGCACCAGGCTAGAAACCAGGAGATGGTGAGTTCTAGTTCTACCTTAGGCACAAAATCTGCTTGGTGACTTTAGGCCAATCACCAGGAGACTGGGAGTTCTAGTCCCACCTTAGGCATGAAAGCCAGCTGGGTGACTTTGGGCCAATCATCAGGAAATAGTGATTTCTAGTTCCGCCTTAGGCACAAAATCAGTTTGGTAACATTAGGCCAATCACCAGGAGACTGGAAGTTCTAGTCCCACCTTAGGCATGAAAGCTGGCTGGGTGACTGGGCCATTTCTGGATCGGGATGCCTTACTGCACGGTCACTCATGCCCTGGTCGCCTCCCGACTGGACTACTGTAACACCCTCTACATGGGGCTCCTGAATGGGAGCATCCGGAGGCTTCAACTGGTACAGAATGCGGCCGCGCGGGTGGTTATGGGGGCGTCAAGGTTCACTCATGTGACGCCCCTCCTGCACGAGCTTCATTGGTTGCCAGTGGCCTCTCGGGTGCGCTTTAAGATTTTAGTGCTAACTTTTAAAGCGCTCCATGGCATCGGACCAGGATATTTACAAGACCGCATTCTGCCAGTTTCCTCTCACCGTCCGATGCGCTCCCACAGAGAGGGTCTCTTGCGGGTCCCGTCGGCATCTATGTGCCGGCTGGTGACCGCGAGGAATAGGGCCTTCTCTGTGGGGGCGTCTGCCCTCTGGAATGGGTTGCCTCAGGAATTACGTACAGCCACGGACCTGGGGACCTTCAGGCGTGCCTTGAAAACCTGGCTCTTTGGCCAGGCCGGCTTGAGCTGACTTTAGATTTGGGTATTTTAATTTTATGCTAATTTTAGGGTTTAAGGTTGGGGTTTTAATTGTTTTGCAGCTAGGGTATTTAATTTAGTTTTAATTTTTGTATATTTAATGTTTTAATTGCATGACTGTACACTGCTCCGAGTCCTTCGGGAGAGGAGCGGTATATAAATAAATTTTCATTCATTCATTCATTCACTAGGAGACTGGGAGTTCTAGTCCCACCTTAGGCATGAAAGCCAGCTGGGTGACTTTGGGCCAATCATCAGGAAATAGTGACTTCTAGTTCTGCCTTAGGCACAAAATCAGTTTGGTGACTTTAGGCCAATCACCAGGAGACTGGGAGTTCTAGTCCCATCTTAGGCATAAAAGCTGGCTGGGTGACTTTGGGCCAATCACCAGGAAACAATGAGTTCTAGTTCTTCCTTAGCCATGAAAGCCGGCTGGGTGACTTTAGGCCAATCACCAGGAGACTGGGAGTTCTAGTCCCATCTTAGGCATAAAAGCCAGCTGGGTGACTTTGGGCCAATCACCAGGAAACAATGAGTTCTAGTTCTTCCTTAGCCATGAAAGCCGGCTGGGTGACTTTAGGCCAATCACCAGGAGACTGGGAGTTCTAGTCCCACCTTAGGCATGAAAGCTGGCTGGGTGACTTTGGGCCAATCACCAGGAAACAATGAGTTCTAGTTCTTCCTTAGGTGCAAAACCGACTGGGTGACTTTGGGCCATTCACTAGGAGACTGGGAATTCTAGTCCCACCTTAGGCATGAAAGCTGGCTGGGTGACTTTGGGCCAATCATCAGGAAATAGTGACTTCTACTTCCGCCTTAGGCACAAAATCTGCTTGGTGACTTTAGGCCAATCACCAGGAGTCTGGGAGTTCTAGTCCCACCTTCGGCATGAAAGCCAGCTGGGTGACTTTGGGGCCAGTCATTCTCTCTCATTCTAGCTCACCTCACAGGGTTGTTGCTGTGGAGAAAATAGGAGGAAGAAGAAATATGAGATATCTTAATATTTATAAAAACTAATAAAAACAGGATAGCAATCAAATAATAAATATAAAGCCCTGTTACTTTCTCCCAGAACCTTAGAATTGGGGAGAGTGACTATATTTAAACATTTAGCCTAAGGCAACCTGTGCTTTGCTTTGCCTTCAAGCCAGCTATTTAAAAACACCGTGATTTCACTTTCAAGGGAAATTCCTGACCATAAATCATTTTGCAATAGCTTCTCCGTAGGAATGGGGCTTGGTCAACGCATCCTGAAAGCCAACCGGATTGTCAACCTTCAGCCTCTCGCGGAGTTAATAAAACACAGCGGCTGTGTTGATTGGCAGAGCCCTTGACTCATAGGTCTTTGAAGACAGTGGTGGCTTCCCACAAATGCTGTGTGCCAAGTGACGTGTTACCAATCCTATTTGTGTCTTGAGATTTTTCTTTCTTTTTCTTTCTCTCACAATGATATCTAGAGCATCGGTATATCAGTCTGGCAAGATTTGTTAAGATCCGCGGTGCAGGCAGTGGTGGATTGGTAACTTTATTCTATTCTGTTCTGTCCTTTCCTAATTTCTATCCTATCTTATCTTACAAGACTTGTTAAGATCAGCAATGCAAGATGTGGTAGATTGGTATTCTACTCTGTTCCGTTCTGTTTTGTAAGATTTTTTTTAAGATCAGCAATGCAGACTGTAGGTTGGTAACCAAGTGCAGATTAGAAACACAGATACTTCCCCACCAGCCCATGCGATCGCTCTGCTGAACACCTAATTCCTACAGCGCTGTCTTAGACCTAAATATATTTACTCATGTAGTAGGCTACATTGCTGTTATCCTTCTCATCTTTCTCATCTTTCTACCTTCTACTGAGAAGAATCTAGAATTTATCACTGGTTTTTGTGTCTTATGATTAATGATAGTAATTATTATCTATGACCTATCACTTTGTTGTTTGTATGTACATTGAGAGTTTTGGCACTGGAGATAAATTCCTTGTGTGTCCAATCACACTTGGCCAATAAAGCTATTCTATTCTGTTCTGTTCTATTCTAGTTCTGTTCTAATTCTATTCTATTCCATTCCATTCTATTCTTTCCTATTTTATTCTATTCTGTTCTACTCCACTCCATCTTCTATTCTATTCTATTCTATTCTATTCTATTCTATTCTATTCTATTCTACTCTACTCTACTCTACTCTACTCTACTCTACTCTACTCTACTCTACTCCATCTATTCTATTCTATTCCATCTTCTATTCTGTTCTGTTCTAGTTCTGTTCTAGTTCTATTCTATTCTATTCCATTCCATTCTATTCTTTCCTATTTTATTCTATTCTATTCTACTCCACTCCATCTTCTATTCCATCTTCTATTCTATTCTATTCTATTCTATTCTATTCTATTCTATTCTATTCTATTCTATTCTACTCCACTCCATCTTCTATTCTATTCCATCTTCTATTCTGTTCTGTTCTACTCTACTCTACTCTATTCCACTCCATATTCTATTCTATTCTATTCTATTCTATTCTATTCTATTCTATTCTATTCTATCCTACCCTACTCTACTCTACCCTACCCTACCCTACCCTACTCTACTTTATTCCACTCTACTTCCACTTCACTCAAGATTTGTTAAGATCCATGGTGCAGACTGTAATGGTGATAGGCTGGTGACCAAGTGCAGGTGTGAACTGTATCAATCTTGGCTGACACTTTAACCAATATGATAATCACTGTTCTGTATTAATGCAATGTAATCTCTGCCCAGCCTGCTTCTTTATTTTCTGTTCTTTGCTGTTCCAGGAGATGAATACCTACCGTGGCTGCGGAAGCATATTTCTGGTACCGTGGAAGATCTGCTTTTGTTTTTAATATTGTGGTCTTCCCAACCTTCCAATTAATGTGACAGGTAGGTAAACCCTGTACTGTTCCCATGGTTTTGACAAGTCAAAGTTTGGGGAAAACAAGGGTTATCCCTAAAGGGCCTTGGAGGTGCAGGCTGTTAATCATCTAGCACTTAGTGCAAGCTGCCTGCAATTAGTGCAGGCTCGAATCCCACCAGGTTCAAGGTTGACTCAGCCTTCCATCCTCTCAGGGTAGGTAAACTGAGGACCCAAGATTGTTGGGGGGCAATAAGCTGACTTTGTAAAAAATGCCGCTTGGGGGGGCCAAAAGCCCTAGTAATAAGCAGGCATATACAACGGAATGAAGGCTGTTGCCGAGCACTTAGCATGGTGCTCCTTAGAGTGTAAGCCGCCCTGAGTCTCCGGAGAAAGGCAGCATATAAATGCAAATTTAAAAAAAATAAAATAAATCCAAGACAGAATAAAACTCGAAATGCAAACTTCCTCCTTAATAGCTCAGAATGCTTTCCATTTTGAAAACACCCAAAGGAAACATAAATCGAAGCCGTTAAGAAAATCACACCCAGAGATTCATTCCAGGAAGCTGAAATGTGCAACTCAGTGGGGTAAAGAGGGGTGTAGCAATTACGATTTCTGAAAACTTTAGTGGGAGGTGTTAGCAGCAATGAGTTTTAATGCGAGACAGAGCTGCTGGAATTGCATTTTGTAAAGCGTTTTTCCTCTCTGACCCATTTGCACATCAACACATTGTTAATCAAAAAGTTATTCTAACCAATAACAGGATGTGAACTTATCCAGACTGTCGTCTTGGTGTCTTTGTGTGTAAACCACAGTTTTTACAGTAGGTTTTTTAAAAAGGAGCTGGAAACCCACCTATGTTTTTCTGGTGCGCAACCCATTCATTTCCTAATCATAAACAACAACAAAATCAGTTATTTTTACCCCATACCTGACTTGTAAAAATATTTATTTGTTTTTGTGGAATTAGGTTTGGGAGTGACAGTGTGTGGCTTAGCAGATGCGGTCCCGCCGATTATGGCTTATTACCAACCACGGTTAAGTAAATATTTTGACCTAATCTGGAAGGGGAAGTCTGTTTTGCCAGCTAAAGCCGAGTGGGTTTATTGTGCCTTATTAAGTGAATGGAAATAACAGATAACTTGAGGCCATAAAAATTCATGTATTAATGTTTCAGGGTTATACCAATATTGACTCATTATATAATCTTAAGATAACCTTATAAATAGTTCCTGTAAAGTATAAGATTAATGATATGGTACAAATCAGCTGTAAGGACAGGACTCGGTTAAATTTAGTGGTATGCTTGAATGGAATTAAAATACCTTTCAAGTGACATCTATTCAGGTCGTCCTTGACTTACAACTATTCATTTAGTGAACGTTCGAAATTTCAGTGGCACTGAAAATGACCATTTTTCACACTTATGACCGTGGCAGGATCCCCGTGGTCATGTGATTGAAATTCAGCTGATTGGCAATTGACTCCTAGTTATGATGGTCGCAGCATCCCGGGGTCACGTGGTCCCCTTTTGCAACCTTCCGACAAGCATGGGAAAAATGGATTCACTTAACAAGCATGCTATGAACTTAACAACTGCAGTGATTCACTTAACGACGATGGCAGGAAAGGTCATAAAATGGAGCAAACTTCACAACTGTCTCGCTTACTGACAGGAACTTTGGCCTCCTGTGGGGTTGTGAGTCGGGACGGAATAAACCATGGTTAACCTCAGGGGTCGGCTTCCAAAATTTTAGCGACCGGTTCTCTGCCCGGTTACTGGGGGGGTGTGGCCATGGTGGGCGTGGCCTAGTCAGCCTCCTGCACCATGGTGGGGAGGAGGCGTTTTAGCCCTCCCTGGGCTCTGGAGGGTTTCCTTGAGCCTCCGGGAGGGCAAAAATAGCCTCCCCGGGCTCCTGAGGCTCTCTGGAAGCCAGAAACAGGCCTGTTTCAGGCCTTCCTGAACTTCTGGGAGGCCCATTTTCATCCTCCCCGAACCTCCATGCAGGCTCTGCACTTACCTGCATCCAAAACAGACCACTTGGGGACTCCTGGGAGTGGAGGGGCAGAGTGGGCGGGGCCAGCCAGAAGTGGGATTTGCACAGAATCTTAGCTAGGGGCTGTCGCGAACCCCCGGCGAACCACCAGCAGCCCAGTCCTGGTTAACCTAATCCTAGTTATCCTCTACTCGTTATAGAATACCTTATGCCACCAGACTTGAAATTCTAGACCTAGAAAACCTAGAACTACGCCGCCTTCGGTCCGATCTAAGTATAGTATATAAAATTATATATTGCAATGTTCTACCTGTCAATGAATACTTCAGCTTCAACCATAACAACACAAGAGCACACAATAGATACAAACTCAAGGTTAAGCGCACCAAACTTGATTGCAGGAAATACAACTTCAGCCACAGAGTGGTCAGTGTCTGGAATACTCTACCTGACTCTGTGGTTTCTTCCCCAAACCCCAAAAACTTTAACCTTAAACTGTCTACTATCAACCTCACCCCCTTCCTAAGAGGTCTGTAGGGGGCGTGCATAAGCGCACCAATGTGCCTACCGTTCCTGTCCTATTGTTTCTTTTTATTTTTCTTATATGTACCCATTTCATGTATTCATAACTATGTTTATACTTATACCTGTTATCTTGCAAGCAATTGACAAATCAAATCAATCAATAAAATAAATAAAAATAAATAGTGGGCGCATTTTCTCAGACTTGCAATTTTTAAGAAATATTTCCCCCCCTAAGCAAATCCTCTCTCAACTAATTTTATTCGCTCTCCGCTGGCCACGGACTGGTAATTCTCTCTTTGGAAGGAGGAATAAGAAGAAGGTTGAAAAGAAAAAAAAATGTTTATTACCGTATATTTTATTGGTATTTGTTGCCGTTTCCAAGCTATATGTCATTTCCAAGATAAGGGTATTTGCTATTGCTTTGGATCATCCTGATTATGGCCAGGTTGGCAATGATTCACAAGGAAAATACAGCTTTTTAATTTCTGTTGTTGTTCTACTAACGGAAAGGATAAAGTTATAAAAAGGAGATTATAACTGCAGAAGTGCAGGGGACTTCCTTGTCATTCTTGTTTGGATTTGAGAATGTCTATATCTTTGTGCGTTCATTATCGTTTGTTGTGATGGTGGAGTAACTTTTATTCCTCTGAATCCTGTTTGCTGTTTTTCCTCCAGCTATTTTCTCTTCTGTTTTGTCCGGACCTGTTTGGAAAGTGGACCAGATTGTTTAGGCTCCTGGAGAACAGGATTCGTTTCTGCTGTCATGGGATCTGGCTTGATCTGTGCATCTGTGCTCCTTCTGTGCTTCTCGTTGCGCGAAGGGAATTCACAGAACCTCATCCAGGACCAAAAGAGGAAGCCAACCCTCCTGATTAATGAGGTCAATGCAGATAATCCAGGAGTTGATACCATGGAGTATTTAGAACTCTATCATGTCAGTGGGCGAAGAGTTCCTTTGAAGGGGTATCATTTAGTCCTCTACAATGGGAAAGGAAACATGGCCTATGAAGCCTTGGATCTTGGTCGTTTTTCCACAGATGACCAGGGTTTTCTCCTGGTTGGCTCTGGCAACCTCGTCCCAAGGCCAGCTATAATCCTCTCGAAGGGCAGCATCCAGAATGGACCGGATGCCATTGCTCTCTATTTTGGGAGGTCGGACTTATACAAAGGCATGTCTGTGGACAACACAGGCCTGGAGGACGCTTTGGTTCATAAATCTAACAAAAGGGACAAAGCAGACGAGTTAGTTCGAGTTCTGACCCCTGGCATAGAACCTTTCTTGGAGGACCCTTCCTTCCGGACCACCGATGACGAGTCTTTGGAGAGGTGCCAAGGGATGGATTCTCAGAGGTTCTTCCAAGTGGGGGCACCAACCCCAGGCTCCGATAACCACTGCATCCCTTTCTCACAGTTGAATGCCTCTGCGGTCCTCATCAATGAGGTTAAGTTGGCATCCTCTCCCGGAGACGCTGAGTTTGTGGAATTCCAAGGTCTCCCTTCCGTAGAGGTGAAGGATTTGGTGATGGTGCTGATGGAAGGAAGAACCCAGAAGATCTACTCTGTCATGGAGGTCAAGGGTGAAACTTCTCCCGATGGGTTACTTCTGTTGGGTTCAGGACTGTCCAAAATCCCAGGTAGGTCTAGATACTTTCTATATATCTGTTTATACAGTTTCTGACACAGGATCCATTGGCCAGCACAATCAGTAGCCATTGGGTAGACCAATGTCAGGGTGCATTGTGTTCGTAAGTCGAGGATACCTTTACAGGCCTCCTTTAAAAATGCCGCATTAAGGTTCTCTTTCTTTCAGGGGGCGCAGCTCACTTTCAGAATTTCACTTTCCTTCGGAATTCCAGCACCCCCCTTCTCAAAGCAGGCACCAACGCCATTGCCCTGTACAGCGGGTCCACCAGCCACTTTGTGGTGGGCTCCAGCATCACGTCGACACCAGACCTTCTGGATGCCTTGGTGTACACAACAGTGGAACAGCCGGATTCGGAGCTGCTGGACTCCTTAACCCCTGGGAAGCCTCTCTTCTACGTGAGCAGACAGTAAGGAAGCTGGAAGCTGGCCCATTCCATTTAGAAAAATATCTCCCTTCTCGCCCATTTTGCAGAAGATAAAACTATTGAAAATCGCTTCGGCCATTTCTGTACTTCCCACTGTCAGCATTCCGGAAAAACCTCGACTCCAATAAATAACTCTGAGACAGACATGTTCTCCAAGTTTCCTTTGATTAGAGTAGTAAACTGGCACATCTGGGAAATCCCAAATCTGAAAGTTCCGGGTTTCCCTCCAATAAGTAAAAAATTACAAATCCACCCCCTGCACCCCTCATTGCATCACATGCCCCAATCACCATCCATCCCAACTTGAGACATCCCCTCACCCAAGTGCAGAAAAAGCATGACCTTGACTTAGAAAAAGAATGCTATTATGTCTAACCACATACACACCACAAAATTCCCCCCTCCCATTTTCCCAGGCTCAAGAATGTGGCAGCGTGGAAGCTTCTGGTGCTAATATGGCTTCCAAAGCTGATACCCATGTTCTCTGCCGGCCTTTTCCTCTGATTAATTATGGACCTTTTTCTTCCCCTCTCCTTTCCACCAGATCCCAGGTGGATGGTGCATCTGTTAGCCGGTGCCTCTGCTGCTCCGTCTCCCGCGATGCCTCCTCTTACGCCCTCGCCAAGTCCACGCCTTTGCAGTTCAACGACTGCCCGAAGATGCGCTTTAGCCAGAAAGTTTCCTTTTGTTTTCAAGTGGCAGGTAAGCTCTACCTGGGGGAGGGGGCAGTGGGGGAACGTGTGTGAATTGAAGCATGGGATTGCATCAAACGTACTGTAATAAGTTAGTGAGAAAGACTTCGGGGGAAGAGGCCTAGGGATGCCAGATAAGAGGCAGCATAGCCCTCAGCTGGATAATGGGTGGGGCAAGGGGTGCAGAAGGGACCCCCTCCTTAGTTTCTCAGGATGTAAAAGAGACCGTGGGAGCTTTAGAATAGAAATCAAAGTGACATTCAGAGTGACAATAAAGTTATTATTCTATTCTATTAATTCTTTGTTCTATTAATTCTTTATTCTTTCTTTATTCTATTCATTCTTTATTCTATTAATTCTCTATTCCTATTCATTCTTTATTTTATTCATTCCCTATTCTATTCTGTTCGTTCTTTATTCTATTCTATTCCATTCCATTCCATTCATTCATTCATTCTCTATTCTATTCTAGTCCATTCCATTCCATTCTATATTCTATATTCTATTCCATTCCATTCTATATTCTATTCTATTCTATATTCTAGTCCATTCCATTCTATATTCTATTCTATATTCTATTCCATTCCATTCTATATTCTATTCTATTCTATATTCCATTCCATTCCATTCTATTCTATATTCCATTCCATTGTATTCTATTCTATATTCCATTCCATTGTATTCTATTCTATTCTATATTCCATTCCATTCCATTCTATTCTACTTTCAGACTTGTAAGATTCTGCCAATGCAGATTCTGCTAACTGCAAAGGACCTGAGCCTTTACACCTGAGAGGGGGGGGGTGTAAACACATTAAGCAAACCAAATACAAACCTTATATCTTCTCTGTCTCTTTCAGTTCATCTTTCTTCTGTGTCTTTTGTACCTTAAGGTTGCCATCAAAAACCTCAGGACGAAGGCACGATACAGAGAGTTTTGGCCCAGTCTCTGGAGAAACGATGCAACTGCAGTTTTTCCCCAGCATATTTCAAAGGTGAGTTGTGTGGTACATTTCTCTTGGACTGTTTCAGCCCCATGGTTTAAAAAAAAAGCCACAGTAGAAAGAATCAACAAAGACCATGGTTCCATGTTTGTTTGTTTTTTTACAAAAACCCTCCAGTAAGATCCTTAACAAGCTCACAAACGAGGCTAAGACATCCCTGGATAAACGAACAAAGGTGTAGGAAATGTCCTAACACCACAAGTGAAACCAAAGGAAGAAAAAAACTTAGTGGTGTTCTTTCGTGGCTTAATCTGTGGCAGAAAAGAAGATCAATTGGCTGGTTCAGAGGTGGTATTCAGCCGGTTCTGACCAGTTCTGGAGAACCGGTAGCAGAAATTTTGAGTAGTTTGGAGAACCGGCAAATCCCACCTTTGACTGGCCCCGCCAACCCTATCTATTCTCTGCCTCCCATTGAGTCCCAGCTAATCGGCTGGGTCTTCTTTGGTTGCCTTGCACAGGAGAACGGAGCTGGAAAGCAGGTTAGTGGAATGGGGAGGGAAGGGGGATTTTGCAGTAGCCTTCCCCTGCCACGCCCACCAAGCCACACCCACCAATTCATACCATGCCCACCAAGCCACACCCACAGAACTGATAGTAAAAAAAAATTGGGCTGGTTCCTTGAATTGTATAACGAATAGTCTGAATAGAATAGTTCAGCTGATGAAACAGCCATTTGCATTTATTAGCTGTATTATGGCTTGATTTACTCCCTGATCTTCTAGCATGTGTTGAGGATAGGTAGCGATCTGTTAAAAAGAGAGACCTGAAATGAAATTGAAAAGAAATTCAGATCGATGCTAATAGTGAAATAGGTAATGAAAGTATTTGGGAAAGAAATTTGAGACCAACAGTGAGATTTTTTTCCTTTCGCTCCTCTTGTGACAGATCCCGTATTAACCTGTGAAGGCAGAGAGCTGGTTTTCACTGCCCTCTTGAGTGCCCGGTCAACAGAACAGCTGGACCGTGAGTTGCAGGCCCTCTCAATCTTGGAGAAGAGTAAAGAACGGTTGCATTTTGGAAACCAGAACCACAGCATAGCGATGGAGACTTGTTCCAGCAATGCAAATGGAACAGATGCACCTCCAGGTATAGTAGTGTGATGGAGGGAAGAACACAATGGAGTGCAGCTTCTGGGATTTTTAGCTTCCCCTCCTGCCCCCAGAACACAAGGATTCGCCATTCAGCATTTTGTGGAACACAAGAATTGCTTGGCCTTAAGATAAGTTACTTGGGGACGCGGTGGCTCAGTGGCTAAGACGTTGAACTTGTCGATCAGAAAGGTCGGCAGTTCAGCGGTTCGAATCCCGAGCGCCGCGTAACGGAGTGAGCTCCCGTTACTAGTCCCAGCTTCTGCCAACCTAGCAGTTCGAAAGCAGGTAAAAAATGCAAGTAGAAAAATAGGGACCCCTTTGGTGTGAAGGAAACAGCGTTCCGTGTGCCTTCGAAGGCGTTTAGTCCTGCCAGCCACATGACCATGGAAACGTCTTCGGACAGCGCTGGCTCTTCTTTGGCTTTGTGACGGAGATGAACACTGCCCCCTAAAGCCAGAAATGACTAGCACGGATGTGCGAGGGAAACCTTTACCTTTACCTTTAAGATAAGATAAGGTAAATGTTTCTCAACCTTGGGCAGCTTGAAGATGGGTGGACTTCAACTCCCAGAATTCCCCTGCCAGCATGGCGATCACATAACCAAGGGACACTGCAACTATCATAAATAGGTACTGGATTGCCAAGTGCTCAAATTTGGATCATGTGACCGCAGGGATGCTGCAATGGTTATAAGTGTGAGGATTGGGTGTAATCAGGGGTGGGATTCTACCGGTTCAATCCAGCTCTGTAGATCCGGTAGCTCTGAAGAGCAGCAGACATAGAACCCGTTCTATGTCTGCTGAAGTTTTGGCCCACCCGCCTGTCTGGGCTCTTATCTGATCTTTATTTCCTGCTTTTTCAACCTCAGCTGCCGTGCGAGGCACAGGTGCGATTGAAAAAGCAGGAAAAAAGTGCTTTTTCAAACACTGCTTCTCTGTACGCAGCATGCTGATGACGATTTACAGGCCCACGCGCAGCGTGCAGGGAAGCACATCATAAATCACCGAACCTTGTAAATCACCAAACCGGTAGTTAACTCTGTCAGATCCCACCCCTGGGTGTAATTCACTTTTATTCAGTGCCATCGTAACTTTGAAAGTTTACTGGGTGAATGGTCATAAGTTGGCTACCTGTGAACCCCTTTTTCTCATCGGTGGTCAGGAAAGAAAAAACATCAGCTGCTCACCCTAGGATAAAATATTTGTATGTTCAGTCTAAAGCAGAGGTCTCCAAACTTGGCAACTTTAAGACTTGTGGACTTCAATTCTCAGCTGGAGAATTCTGGGAGTTGAAGTCCACAAGTCTTAAAGTTGCCATGTTTGACGGCCCCTGGTGTAGATCTTTAGCAATCATACAGGTGTATTTTCTCCTGGACAATCAGTCCCCAGCTTGGTCCTACCAACCTGCCAACAGGATGCTTTCAAAAAGCTGGGTTAGGACTCTGGAGAACCTGATTCAAATCTTTTCCTAATTCTGAAGCTCACCAAGGGTCTTCGGACGGTTTCTGTCTCTGTTTGAATCTACTAGCTTGTGAAGTTTGATTAAGAATAAGATGAGGGTTGTCAAAACTATTATCACTTCTTTCGTGCCTTTAAATTCTGGGAGTTGAAGTCCACAAGTCTTAAAATTGCCATGTTTGGAGATCCCTGGTTTAAAGTGACAAGGTTTGGTTCATTGTAGATGTAACTTCAGAAGAGCCACAGACAACTGGAGAACCTCCAACTTCATCCCTGTGGTTGTTGCTTATCAACGAAGTGAACGCAGACAATCCTGGCTCTCGAGAAGACACGGAATACATTGAGCTCTTCTACCCAGGACCGGCACCGTTTTCGCTCGAGAATTACTGGCTCGTCCTGTACAACGGCAAGAACAACTTAGCTTACAAAGTCTTGAACCTGACAGGCTACTCAACCAACGAACGGGGCTACTTCCTTGTAGGGAGTGGTGGAGTCACCCCCAAGCCCTCGCTTCTTTTGCCAGATTACACCATCCAAAACGGTGCAGACGCCGTGGCGCTCTACCGCAACGCCAACCCTGTCTATGGAAACAACATGCAGGTGACCGTTGATGGGCTGGTTGATGCTGTGGTGTATAGAGCACGAGGTGCAGAAAAAGCTGACAAGCTTGTGGCTCTACTCACTCCTGGGCAGAACGTCCTCCATGAAAATGATTCTCATAGTACCGAAGACGAGTCCATCAGTCGATGCCTCAGCCTGAAGCCCAGAGATCCTAAGAGTTTCCAGGTAAAATTATCAGCTGGTGCTCCATTCAAAATCCAAGAAAGAAATACTTAAGACTCCAATACTTACACTGTTGAGTAAGAGGAGCCATAGAGGTCAGCCAAGAATCCATGTCTGCTTTTTTTTTAACTCCAATTTACTTTAGCATAGTTGGTTGAGTCAACCAGCATTGACTGGGCTAATCTATCTGTATAAAAGCGAAATACCACTCAGGCATCATCACAAAATCTCCAGAACCGTAAAGCCTACAAACTTGACATTTGGCACGTATGTTCCTCTTGGCTTCTAGGTGCTCACTAAGAAAGGATTTTTTGAAATGACCACCAGAGCATTAGTATTTCCTATATTATTATTATTAATATGTTCTGATGCTAAGTTCTACTCCCCCTACTCACCTGAAAAGAAATCTCTTCCAAATGCAAAACACAAGCAGAGGAGAGGAGTTTCGGTTTCAGGTTTACTTTCACAGCGCCTTTAGTACAGAACAGTTGAGCTAAGCCCCGCCTAGGCTCCTTGCTGTCTCCTCCTTGCTCATACAGCAAATACTGTTTCAGTTTCCAAACAGCCCTCAACTCTCTCTCACACACTGACAGGGCGCTAGCCAGACGAATACCAGATGAATACCAATGGATGCTGGTAAGCAGAGCCAGAATTTTTTCCTCCTTATTTTCCTCCCCAGAAACTTAAGCCCAACCATGTGGTTTTGTAGTGAAGCACAGGTATCGAGCTAGTGATATATGTTATAATGTATGTTATGAGGAGCAGTGGTTAGATTGCAGCACTGCAGGCTACTTCTGCTGACTGCCAGCTGACTGCAATTTGGCAGATCAAATCTCACCAGGCTCAAGGTTGACTCAGCCTTCCATCCTTCTGGGGTCAGTAAAATGAGGAGCCAGATTGTTGGGGGCAAGAGGCTGACTCTGTAAATCAGTTAGACAGGGCTTTAAAGCACTATGAAGCAGTATATAAGTCTAAGTACTATTGCTAGTAGGAGCCCTTGCGGCGCAGTGGTTAGAATGCAGTGTTGCAGGCTAACTCTGCCCACTGCCAGCAGTTGATCCTGACTGACTCAAGGTTGAGTCGGCCTTCCATCTTTCCGAGATCAGTAAAATGGGGACCCAGATTGTTGGGGGCAAATAGGCTGACTCTGTAAACCGCTTAGAGAGGGCTGGAAAGCATTGTGAAGCAGCATATAAGTCCAAGAGCGCTATTGCTATGGCTATGATGTAAACTGGGCGTCTCCAAACCTGACCATTTTAAGATTTGTCGACTTCAACTTTCATGCCTGGCTGGGGAATTCTGGGAGTTGGTCCACAAGTCTTAAAGTGGCCAAGTTTGGAGGTCCCTGCTGCAAATCATATTGAGCAGCTCATGGAGGGATTAGCAGCAGCCACATGATATCTGACAACTCTCCCAAATCCAGCTCGGCCGAATCACCGTTCTAGCAAAATGAAGTCATCTCATGAACTTCAACCACAGTTGATAGAGATAGGAGGTTGACACAGATTATTGGGTGTAAGGTCCTCCTCATGGGGTTTTCCAGAAGGAAACAGGATGTGGGCTGAAATAGACTTTGAGTTTTATTCCACTAGGGTTTTGATTGTGTTGACATTCAGAAATAATGTGTCACCAAACCTGAGAATTAGGTTAAATTTTACGCTCAAGTGAATTTCTCAGAAACATCTGGCTGACCGCTGATCGAAGGAAGATCCTGAAGCAGGTGGGCATGTTGGCCTCACCTATTCATGTTTGTTTATTTATACCTTGCTTTTATTATTATTTTTTTTACAAACAATCCAAGATGGTGAACATATCCAACACTTTTCCCCCCACAACAACTCTGTGAGGAGGGTTGGGCTAACAGAGAGGGACTGGCCTAAAGTCACCCAACTGGTTTTCATGGCTAAAGCAGAATTGGAACTCATAGTCTCCTGGTGATTAATCCAAAGTCACCCACTTGGCTTTTGTGCTTGAGGCAGGACTAGAACTCACCATCTCCCGGTGATTGGCTCAAAGTCTGTCAGCTGGCTTTTATGACTAAAGTGGGATTTGAGCTCACAATCTCCTGTTTTCCAGCCTGGTGCAGTACCCTAACCAATGTTATTCATGCATCTCCCATTCTTATGATATTTAGGAAGCCTGTTTGTTCTTCCAGGCTTGGAATAGCATGGTTTTGTTGTAGTTATGCTTGGTTTACAATCGTGTGATTTGTTGTTCTGCTCAGTCACAATTTATTTTTCTATATTGTTGTTTCTCTTTATCTCTAAGCTCTCCAGAGTTCCCAAGGAGTTGGTTGGCCTTGAAACGAGGATAATTAAATTAAATTAATTCCTGCCCTCATATGTTTTTCTCCAGGGTTAAGTTCTGAAAATAACTCTACTGAGTGGCTAGTTGGGGTAAAGCTGTTAGAAATTTAAAAATGAACTTAAAAAAGAAATGAACATTGCAGATTCATATGCTTTCTTCTACCCACCTTCCAGGTGACTGAAATAACTCCTCTTCGGGAAAACTCTTGCGTGTCCTTCAACTTGAATCTCACCAAAGAGGTGATCCATAATTCTTCGGCCATCATCAACGAAGTGGGCTTGGTCAACGACTCATTTCTATACAAGTTCATTGAACTGAAAGGGAAGCCCGGAGACAGCTTGAAAAAATACACATTGCACTTCTTCTCTGGAAACCATAACCGGCCTTACAACAGCATCCACCTGCAAGGGAAATTTGGAAGCGAGGGTCTTTTTGTCCTCAGGCCAGGACGGGCGTCCCAAAGTGATAAGCCTAATGGTAGGTTGCTGGTCCTTAATAAACTCTTCCCAGATGCCCCAAAAGTGCTTTTTTCAAGAGGCAACTGGACTTTCTGGTTTTTGAAGACGTTCTGCTTCTCACCCAAGGAGCTTCTTCAGCTCTGACTGGATAGTGGAGAATGGAAGGATTTATACTCCTTGCAGGCAGTGGTCATTTACATTCTTTTTAAAAGTAGTTCAGGCCACTTGGTGGTTTATCTGTATCCTCAAATAAATCTGTGTCCTCAGAAAAATGGGTCCTTCCCCACCCATTTGCACTAGTCAGGTGACCCTGGGGACACAGATAAACCTCCAAGTAGCCTCAACGACTCTCTAAGAGAATGCAAATGACCAGCTGTCTGCAAGGAGTATCAGTCCTTCCATTCTCCACCATCCTGTCAGAGTTGAAGAAGCTTCTTGGATGAGGAGCAAAATGTCTTCAAAGAAAAACCCAAAAGTCTAGTTGCCCCTTGAAAAAGCACCTTTGGGACAACCATGACTTGGATGAGTGAGAATCTCCATAGATATCTCCCCAGAAGTCTCTTTCCAGGTAGACCTTGACTTACAACCATTCACTTAGTGATTGTTCAAAGTTACAATGGCAGATGCTTAGTAACTGGCTCATGTTTATGACGGTTGTAGTGCCCCAGGGGTCATGTGATTCCCCTGTGATGATCCAGGACATGAGACAAAGGCAATACAGTCAGATATTCAATAAGAGTCCCTTTATTATCTCCAACTTGGCCCCCAATGTCCAGGTTACCTTCTGGCTGGAGAAAAACTCTCCCAGGAATAGCCTTTGACTGCAGAAAATTAAGTCTAAAACATGATCAACACAAACTGTAACTTGAAGTCCAAACAAGCCAAACTGAAGTAATTAGTTTGGCAATGCAGGAGCAGGAATTCCAGACTTGAAGACACAACAAAACTCACACAATTGGGAAGATGCCAGGAACACAGATAAGCAACAACAACACAGGATAAACTCAACGTTTGTTCCCAGCAGCTGCTGCACACAGCCTTTCTTTCTTATCAATTCCCAGCTGTGTCTAATGAAGGGAATCAGGGCCCTTTCCTCTCCCGTAAGCCACGCAACCCGCATTGCTCTCTTCTCCGTTCCTCCCTGCATGCTCTAGGATGAAGAGGGGGTGGGCCTGGGTCTTCCTCTGAACTCCCTCTCCCTTGTTCTACCTCTCCCCTGCTCTGCCCAGCTGGACTTTGCCCTTCCCCAGCCTCCTCCACAGCCAACGGAGCTACACTCCCGCTCCCTGTCAGCTGTCCGGCTTCCTCCAGACTCTGACAGGGGCAGGACACATTCCCTTTTGCAGCCTTCTGACCAGCAAAGTCAATGGGGAAGTCACTTTACAACCCTTTTGCTAAGTTAATAATTTCAGCAATTCACTGAACAAGCGTACGTCAAGGACCTGTATTTGTGTTTCAGAATGGGAATTGTCATGCATATGTTTGTCACGCATAAAACATGTCATGCTTTACCTATGTGGGGCATGTTATCCCTGCGTAAAACAGCGGGTGGGTTTTTATGCATTCGTGGAAGGATAGTGCGTTTACAAATATTTTGTCAGTTGTTTCCGGGGTCCGTTAAATCAAAGGCTTTACATTCTACCTTTAAAATCAAGGCTTTACATTTTATTGAGCTGAAACAAGGAAAAAAGTAGGTAGTGGAAAAGGTTTTAAAAATGGAGATACTGTGCCACTGAAGAAATGGACATTGTGAAAAGTATATTAAATGCAGAATCGGGTACTTGAAAAGTATGTGTGAGGGAGAAAACATACAATTATGGCTTAACTATGTTCCTGGCATCTTCCCAATTGTGTGAGTTTTGTTGTGTCTTCAAGTCTGAAATTCTTGCTTCTGCCCTGCCAAACTAATTACTTCAGTTTGGCTTATTTGGACTTTAAGTTACAGTTTGTGTTGACCATGTTTTGGACTTAATTTTCTGCAGTCAAAGGCTGTTCCTGGGAGAGTATTTTTTCCAGCCAGAAGATAACCTGGACATTGGGGGCAAAGTTGGAGATAATAAAGGGACTCTTATTGATTATCTGACTTAGTTACTTTTGTGTTATCTTTGTGCCATATCCCGGGTCATCACAGAGTAACCAGTACCAAGTATGTATTTAAAAAGTTAGCAAAATCACACATTTGTTGAGAGGGGGGAATTTTAAAATCAGTTTTGTTTGAAGCTCTTTGTATATATAAATCTTTGTAAGGCATCCTGAGTCACTTAGAGTGAATTGGGTGGTCATGTACTTAAATAAATAAATTCTTTACTGCTTTAGGGTTTTTTTTAATGCTGGTCCTTCATTAATTTTATCCTGTTTCTTTCCAGAGCAGTTGGTGATGCCCACTCTCTGGAATCACCCATTATCAAAGCAGCAGATACTAACTGTAGCCCTATTCAGCCGTAAAGTACGACTTCCATATGGCACTCTAAATATTGCCGAGAAACTAGAATACAGTTTGGTGTGGAACCCTCGGACGATCTCTCAGATACTCTCGATACCTGGGAAAAGAGAAAGGTGAGCATCCCGTGTCTTATTTCTACTCCTATTCTGCATTTCTTTTTGTAAAAGGCAAGGAGGGTCCCTTCTGAGACTTTGCCATGCCCACATTTCTTCTGTGGGCTTGGTTGCCTCTTATGCAGCTATTGTCTGCGGCTCTTCCTCCTTCTCCCAAGGTCATTCTCATTAAGGTCACACCATTAAAGGTAAAGGGTAAGATAAAGGTTTCCCCCATCCAGTTGTGTCCAACTCTAGGGGTGATACTCATCTCTTTGTCCTAGCCAAGGGAACCAGCGTTGTCTAAAAACATTTCCATGGTCATGTGGTCAGCGCAACTATATGCTGAGATGCACGGAACACTGTTATCGTCCCACTGAAGTGGTCCCTATTTATCTACTCACATTTGCCTGCTTTTGAACTGCTAGGTGGGCAGGAACTGGGCCAAAACAGGGGGTCACTCCATCATGTGGTGCTTGGGTCTCAAACTGTCAACCTTCTGGTCTACAAGCCCAGTGTCTGTTCTGACCAAGGCTTCCTGAGACAGTAACAATCACATGCTGTTCCCAAAAACCTTTTGTTTTATTTCAATGGCTATCAGTTATATGCATTCGCAGCCCGTAATGAGTCCCAAACAGATGTGAATAGTCCAACAGAAGTCTGCAACAGTCTTTTGGGATAAGTCTGATAAGCACCCATCTTTATCTCCCTTGAAATGCTGCCAACGACTCAATTGCCAATTAGCTGTACAAGGCCATTTGGAGTACAAAGTCAACATGGAGCTTCAGAGTTTAAACCGAAGAGAATGAACAAAGTTGCTTCCTGCAAAGGCTCATGTCCCTTTACTCCTCCTTTATGTCTTTTGGGAGGGGCCAATCATCTCCAAGCCTTACTCCCGAGTTGCCCCTTTTATCTTAACTGTTCTTGCCTTCTGGCACCTCTGTGCAAGCGCACACTGTGAACAGGCTCCCTCTGTTCCTCTTCCTCACTGATGTCAGATTCTGGAGGCTCTGGAGTCAGCACATAACTCTCAGATGGCCCTGGCCCCATCTCTGTGTCATTCAAGCCCTCCCCATACTCCAGGCCTGACCCATGTTCCTCCCCACTGTCCAACTCTGTTGCCTGTTCCGCAGGCCGCCGGCGGACCAGAACAGTGTCTTATCCGCATCTATTGAACCATCCTTGAATATTTTCTTTGCTACAGATGTTTTGTGTTTGCTTTTTTGCAGAATCTGGTCATCGAGTTACTGCCCTTTTTGCAAGGAAACCTTCCTCATCTCCAAACCCACCCCAGGCATGGAGAATAGCTGTCCTCAAGAATCTCTGTCTTTGGACCTTAGAATGTGCCTATGGACCCCTAGTAAGCTGTCTTTTTCGTCTCGCGTGCAACTGGACAGAATGAGGTCATCCCTTGTGTGATGGAATGTGGCGGGCAGGCAGATCTTGAGCAGGGAGGGCTGCAGTAAGAGGCAATGCAGTCCAGATATCCAGAGAAAGAGGGCGAAGATAACCTCTCCTCAATACTTCCCATATTATGCTGTAGATGCAGACAGTAAAGTCTTCAGTCTGGCAAGATTTTGTCTATAGGTGTGAAACAATAAAGAACTCAGCCTGGAAGAATCACAACATGTTAGTCCTGGTTTGGGGCCTGACACATGGTGACTGAGGGATTCTGGGAGTTGAAGTCCACACATGAGATGATAGAATATTGGGAAGAGCTGGATAATCCAGGAGGGAGGGAGTGCATTCCAGAGGAGTAAGAAGCAGCCCAGATATCATGTGTGGGAGAAAGAGGGTGAAGATAGCCTCTCCCTAATAGCTCCCAGAGTATATTGTCAATGCAAATAGTAGAATTCACAGTGTGGTAAGGATTTTGTCGATGGACATGAAACAATACTCCGCTTGGAAGAACTGCCGTATGTTATTCTTGGTTTTGGGCCTGACACCTTAGTTCTTTTCCCAGAAGGAGGCATGATGCTACCATACCTGCTGTAGACACAACCAAGAAAAAGAGTTTTGGTATCATTGGGTCATGTCAAAACCTCATACTAGTTTTCTGTGGGGTGGGGTGTTTTTTACGTTTACCTTTATGTCAGTTTTTGACTCCTAGAGACTGCATGGACTAGTCCTTGCAGTTTTCTTGGCAAGGTTTTTCAGAACTGATTTGCCCTTGCCTTCTACTTGGGGTTGAGGAAAAGTGACTGGCTCAACATTGCCAGCTTCATGACTAAGGTGGAACTAGAACTCATGATCTCCCATTCTCTAGCCTGGTGCTTTCACCGCTACACCAAGGAGTTTTTTTAAAATATGTTTTTAATGTATGATTTTTATATTGTTCTTTGCTTTTATATATAAATGTATGTTGCCCAGAATCAGGTGGTTAAGATGGCTATTCTTCTCTTGGTAGACTGTTCCTTCTGGCTTCAAAATCCACAGCTACAAGCTCACTTCCAGCAGACACTAGTGAGATCCATGCAAGACAGCTGTTTATGTGCTATATCTCTCTGTGCTTTGCAAGGTTTGTGTCCAACAATTTTTTTTAACATAGCATTATATTGATTGATATTGCTTCTTGATTGATATTTCTGGGGACAATACATTCATATCATGGCCAGTGGAAATAATGTTATTTCTTTCTAGCTGCACTTCTGTTTCTGAACTTTTCAAGCTAAGATGGGGAAATCTATGGTGGCTCAGATTTGTATGTATATCTACGCCCATCGTTCCCTGCCAGAAAAGCCAAATGATCAGGATGGTGGAAGCTACTATCAATCTAACATAGTTTGGAAGGACATAGATATTCCTCCCTTGGTTTTAAGCAGAGATGTAGAAATTGGTCTCCTTAAACAGCCTAAAATGTGGCGCCCAGAGCTCCTATAAAAATTGCCCATTATCACATTTTGCCACTGTTAATGAGAAAGGAGAAATTATTCTCTGTATGGGGAATAATCGTATTGCCAGTGTTTTTCATTCAATTTTAAATTGTCTAGCAATTTAGCAAAAAAGGTAAAGTTTCCCCTTGTCCAGTCATGTCCAATTCTAGGACACAGTGGTCATCTTTGTTTCCTAGCCAAGGGAGCCAGCATTGTTTGAAGATGCTTTGGTGGTCATGTGGCCAGCATGGATACACGCCAAAGGTGCATGAAAGCTGTTACCTTCCCACAAAGTGATACCTATTTATCTACTCGCATTTGCATGCTTTCGATTTGTTAGGTGGGCATGAGATGGAGCAAATAACAGGAACTCATCCCATTGTGCAGTGCTTGGGTCTTGAACGCAGGCTGTCAATTTTCCAGCTGACAAGCTCACTATCTTTAACCAGTGAGCCATCCCACAATAGATCACTTTAATTGGACCTTCACATATGGACCTGATCTTCCAAGCCTGACTAGCTGTCCATCTTTCTTGTCTTTCCAAAGAACTGAATTTCACTTGCTCTGATACCATATTGAAGCTGTCCGGTCGGATGCTGACCACATCACCGGAAGAGCGGCAGCTCCTTATCCAATGGCAACAGAACTTCTCCTTAAATTCCCACCCATTTTCTGTGGATGGGATATTCCTCAGAACTAATGCACCCTGCGCACCTTCCAGTGAAGTGGCACCAATATCTAAAGGTAATCCAGTCAGGTAGTGACCATGTCAACTCATAAAACATCCCTATGCCTGTTTTAGTAGATGCCATTAAAAAAGCGGGGTGGGGGTAAGGAAATCTGGAAGAGCAGTTGAAAGCGAAAGTACATTCCAACTCTTACCTTTAAAAGATTGTGACTAAAATATCAGAGTTTTTGCCAACGAATATCTTTAATTGGAGAACGTGAATGATGACACCCAGCCTGTGAAGGTGCTCAATTGGAGAATCTGATTTATGACACACCCAGCGGGGAGGCGGGAAACAGGGTCATAGGGGACTGTAAATGATGTAGGCCAGAGTTGACTTCATACAGGGCAGTGCCAGTGGGTCGCCTCTAATGAATCCTTTGAAGTTTATTGAAGGTTGGCTCCAGAATCATGATTTAATTAGAGCGATTTATATTTATGGATTATTTTTCCAGTGTAAATTTTATAGAGAAAACTCCCGAGGATCCAATTATGAATGAAGGGACTTTTTTTTTTTTTTGCGACGCTCTGAATTGAAAATAAACTGTCATGCGATCTAGATAAATTTGATTTAGAAACCTCATGACTGTTAAAATACAGGGCGTTTTATTCTGTACCAAAACTATTCATTCAGAGATGAGTTGGGCCCAACAAGAAGATAAACATTTTTACATGATACGGGATTTGTTTTATCAATGGTTGGACAAGAAAATATGGTAATGTAATAGACTAGATAATTCTGTGATGGAAATTTAATAGATTGATATAAAACATAATATAGACATATATAACCATTGGTTGAAAGTATAATATAAATTTTAAGATAAAATATGGTATATATCATGTAAAATGATGGAATAAATAGTTTAGTCATGGATGATCTAATAACTGATAAAAAAATAAGCATATGTTAGATTGACAATGTGAAAATTGATATAAACTGTGAGTAATGACTGCAAAAGAATAGCACAAAAGATTTACAACCAACTGACACATTGTATGTATACAAAATGGAAGATGGTTTTATGTTTTTTATGTTTTGTATGTGTATGTTTGTTTTAAAATAAAAAGTCTTTTTTTAAAAATGAGTTGGGCCCACCTAGCAATATTCTGAAAAGCTCAGCATGAATATCAAAAAACGTTTTGATTTCATTGTTTTTGGACCTTCGGGGTTATGACAGATAATTGTCAGTTTTACTTTGGGGGATTCAAAGCTCCTGATAATGTTTTCTTGTTTTGGGTGCACAGTTGCCACTGATTCTATAAACCATTAAAAGAAACTATGGATGAACCTAATAATACCTTTTTTCCTCTTTTTGTCCACAGCTTCATTTCAAGCTTGGAAAGTTGCTTTTTTGATCTTGGGTTCCATTTCATTCATACTACTGTTAATCGGTGGAACTGTCTATTGTATAAAAAGGTAAAAAAAATAAAAGAGTTGGTTTGGGGATTTGTGCGAAAGCTGTATGTGCTCATCAACTCCCTGGGGGATTCTGGGAGTTGAAGTCCAGACAATCTTAAACTTAAAGATTGTTCTAGGATGATGCTTAGACTTCTTAACCGTCTCTGGTTAGAAGCCCCGGCAGCACAGTGATTAGAATGCAATATTTCAGTTAAGCTCTGCCTGCAGCCTGCAGTTCGATCCTGATCGGCTCAAGGTTGACTCAGCCTTCTATGCTCCCAAGGTTGGTAAAATGAAGACCCAGATTGTTGGCGGCAAGATGCTGGCTTTGTAAAGCACTCAAAGAGTTCTGTAACGTGCTATAGGGTGATATATAAGTTTTATTGTTATTGCCATGAAAAGAAGGAGTAGGGGTGACATGATAGCAGTGTTCCAATATCTCAGATGTTGCCACAAAGAAGAGGGAGTCAAGTTATTCTCCAAAGCACCTGAAAGCAGGCCAAGAAGCAATGGATCGAAACTAATCAATGAGAGAAGCAACTTAGAACTTAGGAGAAATTTCCTGACAGTTAGAACAATTAATCAGTGGAACAACTTGCCTCCAGAAGTTGTAAATGCTCCAACATTGGAAGTTTTTTAAAAGAGATTGGATAACCATTTTGTCTGAATTGGTATAGGGTTTCCTGCCTAGGCAGTGGGTTGGACTACAAGACCTCTAAGGTCCCTTCCATCTTTGTTATTCTATGATTCTATCTCTGTGCTTTCTGTTATGATAAGCAGAGCAGAAACAGCCTGCCCATGTCATTAAGCAAATGAAGTCACACTACTCTCCTAACCTATTTCCTTCTGGGTTTTTCAGACCGCAGAATTACAACAACATTGAACTGAGCGATCGCTGTGAGATTATTTCAGCCATTTGACTACCAGGAAGCGCCTCCGTAAAGAAAAAACTATTTGGGATCCAATGAAGAGGTAAATCTCAGAAGAACGTTCCAGCCAACTGACCACAGTATAAAACGGATCAAATTCCTGGAGTATTTATGTTGAGGATGTTGTTTTTCTGCTCTCCCATGGAGTGTGAGAAAACCTACCTCTTTTGTTTCTACAAGCATCTCTCACTGCCAGGTTGGGTGAAAAATCGGTGGGGGTGCCATGATATTTTCCTCACCTACCATAAAAAATAAATAAAATGTGCAGCCAAAGTGATTATTTCCTCCCCCTAATTTGTCAGTGGGGGTAAAGTAATTTGCTCATCCCAATCAGAGAAAAAGAAAGGGAGAGAGAGAGAGAAAAAGAAAGAAGAAAAACGAGAGAGAGAGAGGAAAAATGAGAGAGAGAAAAAAGAGAAGAAAAACGTTTTTTTTTAAGAGGCAGAAATCCTTTGATTCAATTCTAATAAATCCAGAATTATTTTTTCAGAGAGGAAAGGAGTGGCGAAGGCAGAGATCTGCTTGAGTTACCTCACCTTCATGGATTGTTAATTGGATCTAAAGTGGCTTTGTTCTCCTAAGGAATGGACTATCTTAGTCCAGAGGTGTGTTGCCCCTGACAATGAATGCCTCAAATGTGTTTGTGAAATGGGGGGAAGGTGCCTGCTTTCCAAGCAGAGAAAGTCTCAGGTTCATTTCCTAGTTCGGGAAACAGGAAAGATCAGTTCAGGCAAACGTTTTCACAGTTCAGTTGACATTTTCAGCTGTGGGCAAGGAGGTAACTGGACTCCAGGCAGGTTCCTATCCTCAACTCCCATTTTCTAAGAAACAGAAGTCAGTACGTAAGCAAAAAGGAAAAGAAATAATAATAAAAAGAGGTCACCCTTGTCCAAAGATTCCACTCTCCCCAGATGGAAACTCAGGAATTTGTATAGTAAACCGTTGTTTGTAGCCTTCACCTTGCTTGCATAGCTATCAGCTCTGCAGATGTGAATTTCTTGTTTGTAGCAAGAAGAGCACAGCGAATATTCAAACCCAAAGCAATGGCAAAAAGAAAAGATGGTATAAACTGTAAAGGCAATCTTCCATGGGACAAAGCCCAAATTCAGTTATCTGAAATGTGCTGTCCCAGAGTCAGCTTTTCACGCCTCTAAAGAAGTGAATGGGGGGTACTTAGTGCTCCCTGAACTTGACTGTATTCTTGCAGCTGTTTCATTACCTAGCTAGATAACATCATCAGTGATAGAAGTGAGTGGCCTTGTAGCACTGATAATGTTACTAGATCAGTAATGAAACTTAATCAAATGGGTAGGTGTGACATTTACCTTCAGGCACATTTGATTTAACAGGGTTTGTAGGAGCTGCAATTTTTTTGGGGGGACGGGTTTCAACTTTTAATCAGCTACTGCCTTCTGCTGAACTCCTAACATTGCAGCAATTGCTTATTAAATTTCTCATCCATATACAATATTTTTTGCTCTGGTAGAAGAGGGGTCTCCAAACTCGGCAACTTTTAAGACTTGTGGACCAACTCCTAGAGTTCCTCAGGCAGGATGGGGCGGGGGGGGGGGGTTGTTGCCAAGTTGTAAGGTTTGGAGACCGCTGCTATAGAAATAAGGAAGATGACCTTGACAGCAGAGGGGCATTGACTCAGTGACTTAATGGCACTGGAGATGATCTCAGCTCACCGATTAGAGCCCTATTTTGCCTACTACCATCCTACATTTTTTCTATTTTTTAAAACTCATGCTGTCCTCTTGGTTTTTCCAGCATTTCTGGCATTCGGGCAGTTGTGAAATAAATGGTTCATTGCTTATTCATTCTTCTTTGTCATCTGATCATAGAGACCTTACGATGTTTGTTTTTGCTGTCCTTGGCCTGGAAATGTATTTATGTTGCTTATGATTGATTGTATTTTATTTGTTGTGAGCCACAGGGAGTCAGAAGGACTGGGTGGCATATGAATGGACTGAAAAATAAATATAATAAAAAGTTGGGTGTCCAAACGCAGCTTGTTGATTGATTTTTCAGGTATGAAACCTATCAAGAAATCTGGAGTTTCTCCTCCTGACAATACTTCAGAGCTTTCCCCCCGCTCTTTTTCAACTTTCCTTGGAAATGGATGGCTTGATCTTTAGTTCTCCTTGTCACAATCAAAGCAGGGGTCCTATCCAAATGAGGGAATACCTTCGCTTTGCTATCCTAGTTATGCTAAGCAACTGAGACCTTCAGCACTTGTGGGCTGCCAACTAGAAGCATGTAGTGTATGTGTGGCTGTGATGACCCAGAGTGTAACAGAAATGTAACAAAATCCAAAACATAAATAAATGTCTTTTAATGCCTCCAACTTGGCCTTGGTGGTGCAGGCTGTTAATCATCTAGCACTTAGTGCAGGCTCGAATCCCACCAGGCTCAAGGTTGACGCAGCCTTCCATCCTTTCGGGGTAGGTAAATTGAGGACCCAAGATTGTTGGGAGCAATAAGCTGACTTTGTAAAAATGCCGCTTGGGGGGGCCAAAAAAAGCCCTAGTAATAAGCAGGCATATACAATGGAATGAAGGCTATTACCGAGAACTTAGCATGGTGCTCCTTAGACTGTAAGCCGCCCTGAGTCTCTGGAGAAGGGCGGCATATAAATGCAAGTAAAAAAATTAAAAAAAAAAACAAAACTTGGCCCCTCTGTTCAATAATGCTCAGTTGGAGATAAAACGTACTCAAAAATAGTCTTCCAAAGAAAGCAATACAGTCTGAATTTAACGAGCAGATAGAGGTGAAATAAAAAACCAAACAAACTACAATGAAGGAATTTCCACAACGGAACAGGAGAAGTATTTATCAAATTCAAGGAGATAACAAGGCACAGTCTGTTAGAAGGATGCCAACCAAGATAACTTCAAACCAAAATAAAACACACTTTGTTTCCAGCGTTCGCCAGTACGCTGGTTCAAACTCTTATGCAGTTCTCACACCTGTAGCCCATGAAGAGGATCAAGGCCCTCTCCTCCTGACTAGACCACCTCTCTCCCTTATCCTCTCCTTCTTGTGTGCCCTAGGATGGAGAGGGGATGGGCCTGGGTCCTCCTCTGACTCCCCAGCCTCCTCCACAACCTCCCTGTCGGCTGCTCCTCCTCTCCCTCAGAGTCAGTCTCCAACATGGGCATGACAGTGGCTGATTCTCTTAAGGAAGAGATAATGTTCATCTTGCACTACAGGTAGTCCTCAACTTACAACCATTTGTTTGAATGGTGATTCAAGATTACTGTGGCACCTAAAAAAAGGGATTTATGACCAGTAAACAAAGGGATGGGGTTCACACAACATGCTTTATCACAAAGTAGTAATACTATGACAATTATATGTAGTAGTTAAAGCATCAGGGGTAGTGGTTAAAGCACCAGGCTAAAAACGAGGTGATTGTGAGTTCTAGTCTTGCTTTAGGCATGAAGCCGGCTGGATTCATCTGGAACATGCTGTGGTTCTAGTATGATCTGCAACATCTGGAACCTGATGTAGTGCTGGCATGGTCTTCTGCAACATCTAGAACTTTTGCTGGATGCTAGCACTTTTCTGCAGCATCTGGAACATGCTATGGTATTAACAGTCTCCCAGAACATCTGGAACCTACTGCATGCTAGCATGGTCTTCTGCAAAATCTAAGCCCTTTTGTTTCCCAAGTTGATCCCTGAAAAGATGAAGAGTGCTGTATGTACCACAGCTCCCATGACTCCAAATCATGGGAGTTGATGACATTGTGGTCCAACCCATCGGGTGACCTTTGTTTGTTTGTTAAAAACACACACACACAAACACACAAAGTGGAGCGAATTGTTTGTTTGTACGATTTAGAACTTAGAATAACTTTATTCTCAATTTGAATGTACACTGATGGGCATACATTAAAATGAAATTTCGTTGCAAAGGGTGTCCAGGGGGCCTGCATAAGCGCACCAATCGTGCCTACCGTCCCCGTCCTATTGTTTCTTTTTTATTTTTCTTATAAGTATCTATCTCATGTATTCAAAACTATATTTATTCTTATACCTGCATCTTGTAAGGATTGACAAATCAAATGAATACTAAAATACTAAATACTAATATACACTGATTGTTCTCGTGGTTTTGCATGCACTCATTGCGCTGCAAAAGCAGCTTTCTTGGCGTCCTCCGCCAACAGCAAAATTCGCGGGTCCCGCCCTTTTTTTAAAAAAAGGGAGGCGTCGTAACCTTGGAGACAGAGGCGTCTAAGGATTCCAGCGCCTTTTTCCTGTCGACGTCTTGACGCCATCCGCCTGCGCCCAGCTCTGCGGAAGGCGGCAAACGACGTCACCGCGAGTGCGACGGAGGAGCAACGGGCGATCTCTGAGGATGTAAGTAGCGGAGAGGCGCTAATCCGTCGCCATCTGGCTCGGGGGCGGCCGTGAAAGCACCGGGAAGCGGTTCGCCGGGCCGCCGAAGGGCTTCTCAAGCAGGGTCGGCCTGGTGGAAGAGCGTGCGCCCGCTTCGGGAACGCGGGAGGCCCCGGACGGAAAGTGGGGAGGGGAAGCTCCTCTGAATCCGGAGGACGGGGCGGCGTGCGGGTGGGTGACGTAGAACCGAGCTGGCCCCGCCCCTTTCTGGCCTCTTGCTCGAAGCAAGTTCCTTGTTTTTTTGGGGGGGGGAGGGGGTGGAGGCTGACGGAGCTGCTCCCCTCTTTTATCGGGGTGGGGGAGACCCGAATCATTGGGTTCCTCAATGGTATTGGATTCATTGGATTCCTCATCTCCATTGTAGATCTCAAAAAGTAAGTTTTGCACCGTTTTCAGGCAAATGTTGCCCTGTAAGGTTTTGCATGGTGTGCTGTTGCTTCTATTGCAAAAAAAAATAAAAAATACATCTTGATTTATTCCATTTTTGTTTTTAAATTGCGTTATGTACCCCTTCAATCCAATTGGGGCTCTGGGTGTTTTTCAGGGTGCATAATAAGGCGGCGTGAATAATGCGGAGATAGAAAATGATATCTCGGTGTAATGAAACTCAGATCTTGCCTTGGGTGGCTTCCGAATGGTCCACCAACTTTCCAAAAGGGCATCTGATCGATAGGCTGGCATTCGGATGGTCGCTCAAAAGAAAATCTCAGCTTCGGTTTTGTAGCTTGTATTCCATTCACAGCTAAGGAGCTGAGAGATAGTGGTGGAGCTTGATGTGTGGGTTGAAAAACAAAGCTAGGATAAAGAAAGTAGCAGTGAGATAAAGTCAATGGGTGTTTTTTTATTGTGCAGTGACAAAATATCTTGTTCCATCTCTTAAAAAGTATTAAATTGCAGGTTTGTTTATAGGCCAATAGGGTGTCATAACAGACTCTTAATTTTTGCCTTCCAGGTGAAACAGAGTGCTTACACAGCCATTCCAAACTAACATATTTCAAGTTTCTAAATAATCAAATAATCTCATATTGTCTGTTGTGGCCCCACTATCTAAAAAATTGTAGTACAAACTTTAAAACATGTTGAGCAGTTCTTTCTCCTTCCAAAAGCATGACCCCAATGAGGTTCGCTGGAGAAATGCTTGCATATACTTAAGTAGGAATATATGCAAGTATAATTGTCACCTATACAACGTGCTATACTTTTACAGAGAGTATATCTTTTAGCATGCTGCTGTATACTTTATACTGAAGATTAAAAGCTGTAGAAAAGTAATTGTACCTATAGCGGCTAGAACATAGAATGGTTTGTTTTACTATGATTTGTTGAATAACTTGGCCTGGCTCACATATGAAGTTGAGCTATTAACCACAGATCATGCTTGGTTGGATCACACTTATCCCAAGCTCTTTAAGCAGGAGATGTAAGTCTGGGAGCTCTGCCCCCCCCCCTCCCAAATTTTATTCATCCTTAATTTTATTCATATTTTATTTTTAATTTAGTTTCCTATTCAAAGATCCCATTCTATATTTGTGTCAGAAGCTCCTTACAAAGGGTGCTTCTGGGTTGAAAGGATTTGCAGGTTGCCACACGGTTGTGCAGGAGACTCCAGAATGCCCAAAATTATACAGTTCTGGGAAATCTCTAGATAGGAAAACTTTTTACGATTGTGGCGAAAAACCTGTATCCTTTCTTTGTTTAATATTAGAGGTCCTTCGAAAATGTTCAAATACAGTATCTTGTAAAGTGCATTATGTAGATCAGTGTTTCTCAACATCTTAATTTGTGTGGACTTCCGTTCCCAGAATTCTCCAGCCAACCAGCTCCCAGGATTCTCCAGTCCACACAAATTAAATTTGCTCAGATTGGGAAGACTAATTTTGATGGTTCAGCAGGTGCCATTTTCAGCCAGGTGTGATTTGGTGTTACGTCATCCCAGCGCTTTGAGGGGAAACTACAGTGCTTTGCATGAATATTGCTTAGTATCACTGCCGTCCCCCCTTCTGCCTACATGTTAATTGTCTCTCAATGCTTTTTTATCTTGTCACTAGGCTGCTCTCTGGAGCTTCTTGCACTCGCTTAGGAATCCACTAGCTTTCAGAAAAGTGAGCCCCCACCCTACAGAACTGCTTTGGGACTCGGAAGGGGAAAATGGAACTGTCAGGAATGAAAAAGAAGAGTTTGCTAGCCATCAAAGAAAATAATAAAAAGTCCAGCACTAGGTAACCACCGTCTGAATTTTCAAAGCCTAAATTCTTCCAGGAACTGGAGGGAGGGGATGGGGGTGGGGGGGTGGGAGAGAGCTTTGCAGCCTACTAGGACTTTCCTGGAGAGCATACGTACAGACAGTACTCGACCACAGTTGAGACCAACACTTCTGTCGCTAAGCAGTGCCGTTAAGTGATTTTTGCCGCATTTTATGACTTGCCACAGTGATTAAGTGGATCACTGCAATTGTTAAGTTAATAACACCGTTGTCAGGTGAATCTGGCTTCCTCATTGACTTTCCTTGTCAGAAGGTCACAAGGGGTATATTCACCTTATCCTGAGACATTGCAACTGTCATAAATAGGAGCCAGTTGCTAAGCGTCCAGATTCTGACCATGTGATCATGATGTGACCACAGTGGGCCTAAGTGTGAAAAACGGTCATAAGTCACTTTCTTTCCCAATGACTGTAATGTCAAAACAGTCACTAAACGAACTGTCGAGGACTGTCTGTAATTAGAAATGCTTCTCTTTGCTCCTTTCATTAATTTCCACATGTGGCTCTGCCTTTCTTTAAACCTGCTCTATAGAGGCTGTGGATTTTGTGACGTCGTCATGTTTTTGTTGTGGTGTGGTAGCCTAGAGGTGGAACTCCCGCCTCACAATCAGGAGGCTGTGAGTTCAGTCCTAGGTAGAGGCAGATATTTCTCTCTCTGGACACGATGAGAATATATCTGCTGCATCCGGCCGGTAAAACATTCAGCTCCATTCAGTTGCCCAGACTCCCACCGTGCAAGGGATTATGGGGTCTTTAAAAGGAGATGATCATGCTTTTGTTTGGCAACTGAAGTTAGAAGATAACTTTCTGGCCTTTTTATTAAAGGGCTCCCTCTCCGAGCAAGCGCAAAGACCGGACCGAAGAAAAATCCAAGGACCGATCCAAGGACAAACCAGCCACAAAGGAGTCTGGCGAAAAGGACCGCGGGCGTGACAAAACCCGCAAAAGGCACAGCGCCTCCAGCGGCAGCAGCAGCACCAGGTAAACAGGATCCTAGCATCCCTGAAAAAGTGTAAAGGCAGGGCCACATCGTTGGTTCTCGGGAGCTAGAAACTCACTTCCTGAGGACCTCTGGTAGGGAGGCAGAGTTTCAGAGGTTCAAGCTTAACTGGATATGGACCCCCAAAGTATGTGAAGGGCCCCATTTCCTGTCTATAAAAACATGGATAGTAACAATTTTACTTAGTGCCATACATATTTACTTGGTACTCTTCAAATAGTCTTCATTGTTTTTATGCTGTATGGCGTACACTGCCCAGAGTCGCTTATTGAGATGGGTAGTAGTACAAACCAACCAACTTTAAATTATTCAACATGGGTTGAAGAATTTTAGGGATAGTGACCAAGAAGGATCTTCTACGCATCTAGTCTTGCTGTAAGGTTTTGGTAGAAACGATCCATTTTAAAAACAACAACATTACTTTCAATCCTCTTTCTTGATGTATGTTTGGGGTTTATGAGGGCTCCTTGCAAGCATTCTAGATCCCGGGACTTGATTCTGCTCAGTTTTGGTGATGCATTTTGCTGCTTGTCTTCTGTCAGGTCTCGGTCCAGTTCCACTTCCAGTTCAGGGTCAAGTTCCAGCACTGGGTCCAGCAGTGGTTCCAGCTCCTCTTCTGCATCAAGCCGTTCGGGCAGCTCCAGCACTTCCCGTAGCTCCAGCTCCAGCAGTTCTTCAGGCTCTCCAAGCCCTTCCCGGCGTAGACATGACAATCGCAGACGGTCCCGTTCCAAGTGAGTGGGCATTGCCTGGGGGGATGTGATCCATCTGCACTTGGGTGAGGAGGCTGAAAAGTCTTGAGAGTTGGGGACTAATTGTCACCCGTTGCTTTAAATCGGAGGTCCCCAGATGCTTCGGTTTATCGGTCCCTTCATGAAGAGTTTCAGATTATTCATAGATCACACACACACATGCGTATTATTTTAATAGTAATATGAATATTAACCATAATAATAACATTGGATCATGGATAGTCCATTAATCCTTGGAGGTGATGTTGACCACTCTGGAGAACTCTGCTTTAAATCTTTGTTGGTGTAATTGTTGAAAATGCCAGTTGATTACGTTTACCTGAAATGGTAAGTCATCTACAATGAATTATAATGCAGAACATTGTAGGCAAAACCCTCTGTCAGCGTTCCAACTAACCAACTCCAAACCAATAAACTCCGAGACAAGCATTTTCTCAAAGTTCCATTTTATTAGAGTTGTCATATTGGCACATTTGGGAAAACCCGAATCTGGGAGTTCCGGGTTTTCCCTTCCCAAAAGAGAAATTCAAAGATCCGCCCCCTGCGTCCATTAGTCCATCACATGGTCCAATCAAATCTTCGTCCCAACTGGAGACATCCCTCCAGGTGAAGGGCAACATGTCCTTGACTCTCTGAGAAAGGAATGTTGTGTCTAGTCTTCTACTCCACTATGAAATCCCCCCTCCCAGATTCCCAGGCACTGAGAAGCCTCGAAGCTTCCAAGATAAAAAAAAAATGGCTTCCAAGGCTGACACCTTCATTGTGGCCCAGTTTTGTGTTTAAACACCCCAGATTCCTTATTTGGTTTTGTAGAATGTAGATGCTAGATTTTTTTTCATTAACTTTTTAAAAGCCTAAAAATCAGGAGTTTGCTAGCACCTTTTATGACTAAGAGATTTTATTAAAAGGCAAAAGCTGTTAAGAGATGTATCTCCTTTTATCAAATGCAGAATGACCAGATTGATGTAGGATTTAAACTGGGGTGAGGTAGGAGGCAGGGTAGTTTGATTTATGCAGATCTAAATACAATGGGCTTTTTTATCTCATTGCAATTGTTAATAGATAAGGTACTTGTAATCCCATGAATTTGCATAATCAACTTACTTGTTCTCCTTCCCCCATTTTAAATCCTACATCTAACTGCTCTGCATCTGATGATGAGAGCTGCAGCTCAGGAATCTGCTGCTTTTAATAATGTTTATTAATCAGAAGAGTTGCTACCAAACTATTGATTTTTTTTTGCTACCATAGATTTAACACTGCCATCTTCCTATCATGTCTGAAGATCCAGCATTGAAATGTACACCATTCTGACATGCTGTTGTTTAAATAGCATGCCATTTAAACTATAGCCAGCAACTGACTTTTACTACAAGCTTGCTCCTTAGAAAACGATCTCTTTTTTTTCTCCAGATCTAAACCACCCAAGAGAGATGAAAAAGAACGGAAGAGGAGGAGTCCCTCCCCTAAGCCCACCAAAGTTCACGTCGGGAGGCTCACCAGAAATGTCACAAAGGTAATTGCAACCAGGCACTTAATTGGATTCAAAAAGAAGAAAAATAAGACCCTGAAGGAGCAGAATCAAAGTCAATTTTGAATGTTGGGAATTTGGAATCAAATTGTAAAAGAACTTAGGCTGGACTCATGAAAACACGAGTACCGTTTCAGGAGGAATAACGCAGGCTTACATTGAATCATCCTGCTCCACTGTTCTCGGTTCCATTGGTGGTTCTAAGAAAGGCCTTCACAGACCCAGTTGCTGTCAGATGCTTATTCTATAGTGGACCTAATTGTGCCTGTCAGTTGAGCTCGCTGTCTTAATGCCTTGCTTTTATCCCTTCTAGTATTTCTGTATTATTTTTCCTCTAAATACATTCAGAAATATATTTTGGCTAAGGTAAGAAAACAAACCTGAAACAAATCCCTCTGCATGGATTTGGCTGCTAGACATACATCTCGGTTAAAGGTGTAGCTGTTTCTTATTCAATATTCTTTCAGAAGGCTAAAGATAATGGGAATATATAGCGATTCCAAGAATTCCTTTTCTTTTTCCTTTAAGGATCACATTATGGAAATATTTTCTACATACGGAAAGATCAAGATGATTGATATGCCAGCAGATAGGCTCAACCCACATCTTTCCCGAGGCTATGCCTACGTAGAGTTTGAGAATCCAGATGATGCTGAAAAGGCACTGAAACACATGGATGGAGGTAGGTGTCTGGAATTAAGAGGGTTCCAGATCGAGCGTCAAGGAAAATTGGGTGGGGGGAGGAAGGATTAGAGCGGGCTCCTGTGGATTTCAGATGGCTGGCTGGGGAATTCTGGGAGTTGAAATGCACACTTCTTCAATTTGCCACGGTTCAGAAACACTCTTTGCAAAGATAGATTGTTAATTATTGGTAAACTTTCATCTCATTGACGTGTCCTTCCTACTGACTTCCTTTGAAATGAACATCCATCCATTCCCAAAGTGCCCACTCCCTGCATTTTCTCCCTCTCCATGTGGGCTACAAGAACAATTTCCAGCTGGCATTTTAAGCAGGCAGAATGAGAAAATGTGCGTTCTAAAGTGGTTTGATAGCTACAGCACCACTATATTCTTCTGTGATTCAAACAGGTCAAATCGATGGGCAGGAGATTACTGCCACAGCTGTTTTAGCTCCTCGTCCAAGACCTCTTCCAAGGCGTTTTACCCCTCCCAGAAGGATGTTGCTACCGCCCCCTATGTGGCGCCGCTCACCACCACGCATGAGGAGAAGGTAGGTTGCCTTAATCAGTGATAATGGATGCCAGCCCTTTCATGCTTATAGATCAAGAAACAGACATTCCAGAAATGCCACTTTGGTTGCAGGGTGCCATGATACCTTAAAACGTTGTTGAAATTTCTTTCTTCTTCATCTTGTACTAAACAGAATCAATGCAGGGATATTTGGAGTTTTTTTTTCTTGCACTGCTGTCAATTTCTGGACTATGGTCTTCTCTGAGTCTCCCTTTAATGGCTCTTGCATTCCTTCTGAATTCCTTCACAGTAAGGCAGGGCTGATAGAAGCAGTTGTTCTGACCTAGGTTTCCGAAGACCATGAAGCAGACTCCTCGTCCCGATAAAACCCCTTTTATTTAGGTTAAAGTCAATTTCTCTCCAGCAAAGTCCTGGCCAGCAGACTTTCATGATATTTCATAGCTACAGACCTTTATCAGGCTTGGAGAGTTGCCAGGCTGATACCTTCCAAACGCCATGCTAAATGAATTGACCTAATTGTCTCCTGCAAACACCACTCCCCTTTCGCTCCTCTTTATTACCTATGGGAGGGGCCATTCACCATCCACCTGAGCCTTTCCTCCTGAGTCAACCCTTGTTCCTTAACTGTTCCCTTCTTCTGGCAGTTCTGTGCATGTGCACATTGGGAACAGGCTCCAGCTGTTCTTTTGCCCCACTGATCTCCAATTCCGAAGGCAGCTGATAACTGTCAGACGACCCTGGCCCCATCTCTGCCTCCGACACAGAGCCCTCATCAGAGCCTTCCCCAGACTCCAGGACTGGCCCATGTTTCTCCCCAACTTCCTCACTGTCCGAGTCTGCCGCTGGCAGGCTACAACAGCAGTATTTTTGTAATGGAAGTGTATGTACCTTGTCACAACAATTTTATTAATGTTTTCAATTGTCAGAAGGCTTCTTGAAACCCTTTGGGAGCCACTATTGTGGTCATCAAATAAAACTCTAGTTTTATTATAAAGGGATACCTGTTCTAGGTCCTTCCAAACGCATCCAAGAAACTTGAGTTTCCTGTTCAGAAAAAGGCAGGCGAATAAACAAATGTCCTGTGAAAACATCTTTGAATTGTGCTGATTATACTGCAGGAAGTAGGGTGGGGCTTTTCTTCATTTGAATCTGTTTCCTTTCAGATCCAGGTCTCCCAGGCGCAGATCCCCAGTTCGCAGGCGATCCAGATCCAGATCTCCAGGCCGGAGGCGTCACCGCAGTCGATCCAGTTCCAACTCTTCTCGATAAAACACAGGACTAGGAAGTTCTGTTTTTTTTTTTTTAAGTTAAAAATGCACCCATTTAAAATGGTCTCTTTTTTAAAGAAAAAAAATGGAATCAGAATAAAAGAAAGGGACGGTTGAGAAATGAGAAAAACTAGCTAAGAATCTTGGATAGGGTGGAAATGTTCCTTTGGTTTTGACATTCTCAAAGATAATTTGTTGTTTTAGACATAAATCTTTACAATTCCAAGAAAATTGGCTGCTTCCCAGACATGCCAAAATGGCTCAGACATACATTGTCAAAATATCTTTGTTCTCTTTCACTAAATCAGTACTTTTTTATACCCCAACTTTGTTTCTTGCCAGACCAGAATTACATTTTGGCCGTTGGCCATATTGGTTATTGAATCTGTGACAAACTGAAAATACCCCTTAAATTAAACTCTTATTAATGATAGAGAGAAAAAATCCCAGTTCCTGCCAGGAACGCTGTAAATCTTTTGCTTTTTAGAAGATGTGCAAAACACATGAGTTGAAAAATTGTATTTTCCTGATCTCTGTTTGGGAGGTGGGTGCAAGTGAGGGTTTTGTGATTGGAATAACTGAGGTTCAGTTTCTAAAAGGCCAGAGAGCCTTTAGCCTGTTGTACAGTCATTACTATAAAGTTTGATTTTTGTATAACTTGGTGGCATCTTGTAGTCATGTTGTGTTTGTACTTGTGTAGAATGACAAATAAACCAATAAGGTTTAGGGTGTGAACGAATTATTGCTCATTGAAAATTACGGTAGTCATCTTGGTTTAATATTTTAGCAAATAAGTTTGCAGTGAATGCTGGGCACCACTAACAAGGATTAGGAAAACACTCCAGAGTTAGGCTTCCCTAACCTGGTGTCTTCTGGGTCAGTTAGGACTACAACTTGCAACTAAGATGAATTATTTTTGCATGGATCGAACTATATTGGGGAGAAAATATATTTAATATTTTTACTCCATAAACCAGTGTTTGTCAACCTGGGCAGCTGTGATGCGTGGAAATGAAAAACCCTGCCATAGACAAGTTTTTACATGGTTGGATCTTGCAATCTCTGTTAATACCTACGTCAAGGGCAGTTAATCTCAAAAGATTTAGGGTCTCCTGTTTGAGCAGGGGTTGGACTAGAAGACCTCCAAGGTCCCTTCCAACTCCAGTTATTCTGTTATTCTGAAGACTTGGATGGTACTTGTAAATGCAGGTTGAATAATCCTGTGTATTGAGCAGAATTACCACTGCAGTAATTTTGAAGGGGATGTGGTCTTCCAAGAAGTTCAGGGAGAGTCACACTAGAGTGGTTATCAACCCATTGGTTTCTCAAGAAAGCACATGCCCAGATCTCTAAATCTCTCTTTTTATGGGATCTCAGATCTGCTTTTCTGAGGAAGTGCTGGAAATCAGCACGAACTGCATTCTGCTATATGTGTTACAGATACACACACACATACACTATATTCTACGTCATGATTAGACCAGATCCGGACTATTGAAAATGTAATAAATACATTAAGAGTTAACATCAGTAACTCAGATGCCCAGATACCAACATCTTGTAGGTGTCAACTGTTCCGTGTAGAGCAGTGGCCCCCAACCTTTTGGGTCCCAGGAACCGGTTCCATGGAGAAAGGTTTTTCCCCAGACCGGAGGGAACATGGTTTTGTGTGCTGCTGCCTGCATCCCGCAGACGGGGCATGCTTTGTGCAGACTTGAGGTTAGGGACCCCTGATGTGGAAGCCAAGAACTATGACTTACGTATGATGCAAGCTGCAGTCACTATTTTAAAGCAGGGATCTCCAACCTTGGCAACTTTAAGCCTGGTGGACTTCCAACTCCCAGAATTCCCCAGCCAGCTTGGAGAATTCTGGGAGTTGAAGTCCACCAGGCTTAAAAGTTGCCAAGGTGGGAGACCCCTGTTTTAAAGTGTACAAATGCAGGCAATTGTGTGGATGCAGTAACCCAGGGGGTCTTCAAACTTGACAGCCTTAAGACTTGTGGACTTCAACTCCCAGAATTCCTCCTCCAGTCATGTTAGCTCAGGAATTCTGGGAGATTGAAGTCCAACAAGTCCAGAGCAGTGGCCTAGAGATGGAGCTCTCCTCACAATCGGGAGGCTGTGAGTTTGATCCTAGGTAGAGGCAGATACTTGGAATAGACACTCCTACTTGAGCAGCGGGTTGGACTAGATGTCCTCCAAGGTCCCTTCCAACTCTTTATGTTCTATGTGCCTTCACATTGGACAATTTCTGTCCTCTAACTCTTAAATTTGCCAAGTTTGAAGACCCTTGCAGTAATCCATAAAATCAAGGGCAACATGGATTACAACCACCATGCAAAATAAAAAGTTCATTGTAAAATAAACAGCAAGCAAAGAACATGATGCATTTTTCTCCCTGAAGGATGGAACTTTTAAAATAAATTTCTTACTCCTTATTGCAAATGTCCTGTGAATACAAGCTCATTTTTGAACGCTTAATAGGAGAATACTATGGAGGGGAGCTCCTCGGTTACTGTCTCTTTAAGACGGGTGGGCGGGATGAAGGGCGGCCTCGCGCGCCAGTTTTGACCAGTCGCGGGGAGAGCTAATTCGTCAGGCACGCGAGAGCGGTGATAGAGTTTGGCAAAGCGGGAGCTTAGAGTGGCGCTCGATTCTTAACTTCCTGTCACGAGGGAACCCAGGCTGATGCCAACCGCTCCAAGTCTCTGCGAAGTTGGCATAGAGAGAAATCCTAGAGCACCCTCTGTTTTCTTCCGGAGGCGGGTTCGCAGAACTCGGGTCGGCTAAAGTGAGTGATAACCCAAATATAATAAACCCCTTTGAATATAAATGGAGTTCGTAAAACACCCCTGTTGGGTTTACACGTGACGTGCATTGCTTAAATTAATTTTGCATTGCTTAAATGCATTGCTTAAAATTGTAAATTTTGCATGGCTTAAAATTGTAAGTTTTGCATTGCTTAAAATTGTAAATCCTGCATTGCTTAAAATTGTAAATTCTGCATCGCTTAAATGCATTGCTTAAAGTTGTAAAGTCGTAAAAACTGGTTCAAAATCAAATTCTACAGCGCTGTGTAGCTTTCTCGTCACAAGTGTTGCCATAAATGTGTGTGTGGGGGGGGAAGATATAGTAATATATTAAATCTGTATACCTTATATAAACTTATGGTTATTATTATAAACGTATGTTTTCCTTCCCAAAAGACTAGCCGCTCATATGTGACTGATGTATTTTGCATTATCCTAACGAGTTTTTTTTTTCCTTATCCTAATGAGTTTCTGTTTTTTCTTAAGAGAACAGTAAATAGAATAGAATAGAATTCTTTATTGGCCAAGTGTGATTGGACACACAGACAAATTCTGGTGCATAAGCTCTCGGTGTGTACATACAAGCAATACAATTGATAAATCATGATCATAGTAATAGTAAAAATACATTTATCATAAATCATAAGATACAACACTTAGTGATAGTCATGGGATACTGAATAAGCAATCAACATAAATCATACTAGGATACTAATTAATATAAATCATAAGATACAAGCAACAAAGTTATAGTCATAAGATAAGGAGTTAGGTAATAGGAAAGATGAGAAGAATAATATAATACAATCTTACTAGATAGCTTGACAATGTTGTTGAATTAATTGTTTAGCAGAGTGATGGCATGGGGGAAAAACTGTCCTTGTGTCTAGTTGTTCTGGTGTGCAGAGTTGTTCTATAGCGTGGTTTTGAAGGTAGGAGTTGAAACAGTTTATATCCGGGATGTGAGGGGTCTGTAGATATTTTCACAGCCTTCTTTTTGACTCGTGCAGGATACAGGTCCTCGATGGAAGACAGACTGGTTGCAAGGTTTTTTTCTGCAGTTCTAATTATCTGTTGAAGTCTGTATCTGACATGGTTGGTTGCAGTCCCCAAACAGACTGTTATAGATGTGCAGATGACAGGTTCAATAATTCCTTTGTAGAATTGGATCAGCAGCTCCTTGGGCAGTTTGAGCTTTCTGGGTTGACGCAGGAAGAATATTCTTTGTTGTGCTTTTGTGATGATGTTTTGATGTTAGGTGTCCATTTAAGTCTGGTGATATTATAGAACCTAGAAAGTTGAAGGTCTCTACTGTTGATACTGGGTTGTCTAGTATTATAAGAGGAGGTAGTATAGGAAGGTTTCTCCTAAAATCTACTATCATTTCTACAGCTTTGAGTGTGTTTACTTCAAGATTGTTCCGGCTGCACATATGCTCCTACTATCTTCTGAACTGTGTATCAAACTTCTCATTTTTCCTTCTAGAAGCAGCCAGGAGAAATGGATCCTAAGTTGCATGATGTTCGTAATACAGTGAAAGAAGCAATTAGCACCCTACATTCTTCCAGAGATAGTGCCCAGATCCAGGAGACTTTGTGGGCAATCAGGAGGTATCTTGATCAATCTGAAAATCCACCCTCCATAAAACAGAAGGAAGAATTTACCCGCAATCATTTTACTGTCTTGGTTCAGTCTCTGCTCAACAACCTGAGTCCTGATTGGCCAGAGCAGTTTCCATCAGAGGAAGCTAAAGAACTGTGGACTGGCTTCTTCATTGATGGACCAGCAGATCAATCTTTTATGGTTCTACTGGATGCTATCATTTCTGCAGAGTAAGCACAATCTCTTTCCCTATAATTATATAATTGTTTCAAGAGCTGACTTCTTTCCCTACAGGGCTAGCCAAATAAAAGTTACCAATAAGTTGTTATGGCCAGTATTTCTCCCCGCAGGCCGAGTTTTCGTCTGAATAAAGCAGTTGATACCCTACAGCAATTCTTGCAGAAGTCCAGACTCTCTGCTTTAATATGGGAAATCTGCAAGCAACATACAGAAGCTGGTTCCCCGGTTTTGCGCGAAACGATTCTCAACAAAGTTGTATGTTTACCTGATCACTTAGGAAACAAACTCCAGGAAGTCAACCGACCAGTCTTCTACCCTCAAAATTATTTTCCGTTGCTTGGCATGGAAATTATCCAGGTGATGGAAAGAATTTCTGGCTCGCTACGAGGTAAGCATTGACAGACAAATTAAGGTATCTAGGGGGTGAACAGGAAAAAACTGCTGTGAACTATTGAACGGGAGGGAAGGATGTATGAGCGAAAATAAATACAATTACAGGAGAAAATGGTTTTTTAAATGATAAGGTGTTTGCTTCTAAGAGAATTCATATAAACATGCTGGGATTGAAAATAGAAGTTACTCCAAAGTCTACAAGTGGGAAAACTTTGATTTCCCTGACATAAACTCCCACAAGTAATAATGGCACTTCAGTCTATCATTACTTAGACCAGTGTCTTTCAATCTTGGCAACTTTTAAGATATGTAGATTTCAACTCCCACAGTAGCCAACTTGCTCACCAGAATTCTGGGAGCTGAAGTCCACACATCTTAAGTTGTTAAGGTTGAGAATCACCGATCTTGATATTGTTTCTGTTTCTCTCATCAAGTGTGTTTTGGCTGGCTTGGAGAAAGTTAAAGCAGATTGAGTATTGATTAAAAAAAAAAAGGTTTCGGGATAGAAATGGATCTGAACAATCCCTTCACTGTTGTGCTTTTATGTATTTCCAGATGGTTTGGATTGTTCCATCTCCTTTGTATCTCAAGTGTTAGGAAAGGTCTGTGTGCATGGAAGACAAAGTGAGTACTGTATTTAGTCATCCATGTGATATTGTGTTTTTCTGTTGCTCAGGTTGAATGGAATATGTAAGTGGAGAGCAATCCATAAGCTCTTTTTCCTCTTCAAAATGTTACAGGTTTAAGATTGAGGATTTGAACTAAGCCAACTAAGGAGTTACATAAATATGTAGCAGATTGTTATTGAAGGAAAGAGAGGGTGCACCATTTTCTTGTAGTCTGTGGTGCAAACAAAATTGTCTTGTGGAGCATTATGGCTCACATAGTGAGGATGCTGGGTTGGAGGTTAGCAAGCTCATGTTTGAGACCTGAGTGCTGCTGGGTGGTGGAGTGAGCTCCTGTCATTCGCTCCAGCTCCTTGATGGGAACATGAAAGGAGCTTTCACAGGCATCCCTAGGCAACAGTGTTGTCACCCCCAAACCCCAAAATCTTCAACATTAGACCGTCTACTATTGACCTCACCCCTTTCTTAAGAGATCTGTAGGGGGCGTGCATAAGCGCACCAAAATGTGCCTTCCATTTGTGTCCTATTGTTTTTTTTTCTTATTCGTATCCATTTCATGTATTTATAACCATGTTTATACTTATACCTGTTATCTAATAATTGTTTGACAAAATAAATAAATACATAAATAAATAAACAATCCTTTTAACCAGGAAGCGCTTTAAACAGTGCCTTCAACACAAACGAGATGGAAACAAAAATATCAAAGCACACTGGGTAGCTTTTTGACTTGACAACTCTTTTAAAAACCTAACGAGGACAACTTGTTTTATGAGCTTCGTCTCGCTTTTTCCAATCTCATGGTTTTGCTGTTTTTTAATGCAGAAGAAATCTTGAACGTGTTGGTGCCTCACCTAACCAGTCGCACTCAGTCTGATTGCATCTGGCAGAGAATCTGTTGGCGACTATTTGAGAGCGTGCCCGATCGCTGGATGGAAGCAGTGGTGTGTGGCTTGGTCCAGGCAGTCCCAGGGTAAGAATTACTGGGAGAAGGTGGGGCTATGACACATGAACCTTTTGTCTTTTTCGTTGTTCTGGCAGCACCTGGATCTAGCAGCCATCAAGAGACCCTTCTGCTGCAAGTTAAAATTAATGCTGGTCTAGTGAAGAGAAGGACCAGGGGAGACAGGATAGCAGCCTTCCAATACTTGAGGGGCTGCCACAGAGAGGAAGGAGTCAAGCTATTTTCCAAGACGTCTGAAGGCCAGAGAAGGAATAATGGATGGAAACTGATCAAGGAGAGATTCAACCTAGAAATAAGGAGAAATTTTCTGACAGTGAGAAGAATCAACCAGTGGAACAGAAGTTGCCTTTGGAAATTGTGGGAGCTTCATCACTGGAAGCTTTCAAGATGAGACTGGATTGTCAGAATTTATATAGCGTCTCCTGCTTGGGAGGGGGTTGGACTAGATGACCTACAAGGTCCCTTTCAGCTCTGTTAATCATGGGTCAACACTGTGTCTGAAAGCTGGTTTGGTCTAGTGGTGAAGATGCTAGCTTATAAACCAGGAGACTGAGTTCTAGTCTCACTTTAAGAATAAATGCCATGTTATGACATTGGGCCAGGCTTTTTCACTCAGTCCAACTCACCTTCCAAGGTTTCCATATTTTGGAAAATAGATGGAGGAGGGAGTTTTAGGCATGTTCATTTCCTTGAATTACTTATAAAGCAATAAAGCCAGGATAAAAATCAGCTGTTCCAAGATCTAGTGGCTTAGTTTTGAACACTGCTAGCAGTAGCTTTGAACTACTTCTAGTTTTGAATACAACAGAAGAGTTTCACTACTCTTCAGTTTTCCTGGTTGCTGGTCATTTGTGCCTCGGTTCGCAGATTATACTAAGGAAAACCCCATCTACCTTACAGCTTCACATTGGAATGTGCACTGTTGAAAAATAATAACCTGTTTGTTTTATGGGAGATAAATTATGTCGATTATTTCCCAATCCTTCTGGTATGTTTTATGTTCTTAAAGGTACTGTGTACTTTTCTAAAACCTCTCTTAATCAGGGAAGCACAGGATACAGTAGTGACTAAAAACAGCCCAGTATTAATGTAACTGAATGTGATCACTGTTAAGTATGTTTGTCTGCCTTGCTAGGCCCGTTGTGTTGTCGCGATTGCTGGGGAATTTGGTGGTGAAAAACAAGAAGGCCCAGTTTGTCATCACACAAAAACTGTTGCTGCTTCAGTACAGCTTTCCGGTGAGTATCTTAGTGGGAGAATGAAAGAGGTCAAAGAGGCGGGCTGGACTTAACCGCTTTTGAAAAGATTAGGATCTTACTCCTTTTCAAACAAGAATTAAAACATGGCAGTTATTCACAATCTTCCCATTATAAAGTGAATGCTTGGACACCAGATTTACTTCTCTTATCAGAAGTCTCTGCGATACAGAGGTAGTCCTCGGCGTATGACCAATTCAATTAATTGTGCCTGATTTTACAACCTGGGTTTTTTTTTTGCCATTGTTGTTAAATGAATCGCTGTGTTAAGTGAATCACATTGTCGTTAAGCAAACCCAGCTTCTGCCATTGGCCATTGGGAAGATCACCAATGGTGATCACATGACCTCCCAGGATGCTGCAACCATGGTAAATATATGCCCGTTGCCAAGCAGCCAAATTTTGACCACGTGACCAAGGGGATACTGGGTTGTAAGTTCAAGGTCATAAATCACTTTTTCAGTGCCACTGTGATTTCCAACAGTCACTTAATGGGTGGTAAGTCAAGGGCTACCTGTGATTGTTGCTAGCAAGTGCTTCCTTCTTGGAATGGCTTACTGGGTTTTGTCAGCGTGTAAAGACGCTGAGCTTGTCGATCAGAAAGGTCGGCAGTTCGGCGGTTCGAATCCCCAGCGCCGCATAACGGAGTGAGCTCCCGTTACTTGTCCCAGCTTCTGCCAACCTAGCAGTTCAAAAACATGTAAAAAAAATGCAAGTAGAAAAATAGGGACCACTTTGGTGGGAAGGGAACAGCGTTCCGTGCTCCTTCAACGTTTAGTCATGCCGGCCACATGACCACGGAGACGTCTTTGGACAACGCTGGCTCTTCTTCGGCTTTGTAAGAGAGATGAGCACCCCCTCCTACAGCCGGAAACGACTAACACGTATGTGTGAGGGGAACCTTTACCTAAATTCTCTGATTTGATTCCAGACCAAGATGCTGCAGATTCTCCTTGGCTACCTTGCCCTGGATACCACACGGCGTTCCTTGCTGACCAAAGTAAGTATTAATGGCAGGCTTAATTGGAGGGCCTAAATAGGACAGAGGGTGTGGTGAAGCAATCCTTGTGGCCACGTCAAGGCCTGAAGGTTATGCTTCTCTCCGTTTGAGAGAGGCAGATGGAGGCCGCATCAAACCTGGGGTAGGAGTTAATTCCAGAGACAAATCTGGCTAGCAGGTGCTTGGATTCACATGGCTCAATACATCCGATGGCAAAAAGGGTAAATGAAATCGGTTGTTTAAAAGGATGACTCTCCCTCTTAATTTTTTTCTGCAACAACTACCCTCTTGAGCAGGTTGGGCTGAGAGAGAGGAAGAGATCAAAAGTCACCCTGCCAACTTCTATGGCTAATGTTGGATTTGCATCTGGGTTTTGTTACTCTGTCTTGGTCCAGCCGTTCACTACATTGGCTTTTCAAGACGCTTTCCTACATCTAAATACAGAATAGAATAGAAATAGGAATAGAATAGAATAGAAGATGGAATAGAAGATGGGATAGTATAGAATAGAATAGAGATGGAATAGAAGATGGGATAGAATAGAATAGAAGATGGAATAGAAAATGGGATAGAATAGAATAGAATAGGAGAAATAAGGAATGGAATAGAAATAGAATAGAATAGAAGAAGTAAGGAATGGAATAGAAATAGAGTAGAAATAGAATAGAACAGAATAGAAAGGAGAAATAAAGAATGGAATAGATATACAATAGGAATAGAATAGAATTCTTTATTGGCCAAGTGTGGTTGGACACACAAGGAATTTGTCTTGGTGCAAATGCTCTCTGTGTACATAAAAGAAAAGATACATTCATCAAGAATCATAAGGTACAACACTTAATAGCAGTCATAGGGTACAATAAGCATACATAATAAATCATACTAGCAAACAGTCAATATAAATTGTAAGGATACAAGAGACCAAGTTACAATCATACATTCCTATAAATGGATAGATCGCTCCTTGCCCTGTAAGAACTGCCCTGTAAGGTAGGGTGGGTTGACAGACCAGGAGTGACCCAAAGTTGATCGGGGTGGATTTGAATCAGTTTCCCTAGTGCCAATCCAGCATCTTCAGCAGGAAAATTGCCTGCCTGTCTTCCTTCAGGCCCAAAGAGTTGGGATGGGATGGGATGGGACAGAGCTGAAAGCCCACTTGGATCTGATGCTGAACTTCTGATGCAGATTCTGAGAGAGCTGCTGGAGACCTGGAGTAGCAGCAGTGCCGTGAAACACTCCCCAGCCGAGCAACAGCTCTACATTAGCAAGGCCATCCTCCTCTGTCTGTCTCACCTGGAAGAAGAAGACCTCTCAACCAGCCGACAAGGTAAAAGAGGCAGAAGAGGACTTGGGAGAAAGAATGGGGCAGAATTGGCTTCTTTCTCTGGTCTCAAGGTCTTCAAGAGCTGCTTCCTTATTGGAGCCATCGGCAGCCCATCCTTCTCCAGCCCTCCCTTCTTCCCTCCCCAACTTCCTTAGCCAAAATATGACTAGGAGGTGTCAGAGAACGGATGAGGAAAAGGTTCATAAACCTATTGTCAGGATTCTGGCAATTACCCTCATTTAAATCATGAGTCTCGAGCTAAACTTCCAAAACTTAAAAAGGATTTATTGGGAGTTAATATGCCGGCACTGCCTGGGTGTAGCTGACTCTGAGACACATCATTCATTGTCACCCTTGACCCTGGTTTCCCCCCACAAACCCCTGGGTGTATCGTAATTCAGATTCTCCAATGGGACACATCCATAGCCCAGAGTCATCAATCATGTTCTCCAGTTAGAATGCTGAAACTTCAGTCACCTAGTCACTATCTTTGAAAACATTGACGGAATGCACTTTCGGTTTGCAAGCTGCCGCGCTGCTCCCCCCTCTCTTTCTGTTGGCGACTCTAAAAAAGACCATAGAAATATTTTATGAATTGACAAACATATTTTTAAGTCCTACTTCTTGCTGGGAAAAGTTAAGGGAATGATGAAAGTCATACTCAGGATCTTTGATGGATACGTTGATCTGGCCTGATCAGAGGAACACCTTGCATTTTAGGACGAACTTGTTCCATTGCTTCTGGCTTACCTTTCCAGAGCTCTTTACCAGCCTGATGGAGGGAATGAAATGCCACCTGGACAGTAATTTGCCTCGGATCCGTCGGATGGGCATGGTCGTAGCAGAATGTGTCAGCGCCAAGATAACGCCGGAAGGGCCCGCGTTGGTGTTCCAGGCAAGCAGCTAGAGTGATTTTGCTGTAGTGATTTGGTTGCAAAAACAGCACACTAAAGGAACCCCAATCTTTTTTTTTTATTATTATAAAAGTTTTATTTCAGTTTTCCACATTTTAAAAACGTCTTTTTTTACTGAACAGCATGATTCCAGGTTTTCACATTTCCATACAAACCTGACTTTGATTACATACGCATCTCTCACATTTAGTTTCATATCTTATCATTACTTTACATATTTTCTGTTATTTTTCTCAAATACTTTCCTCCAGCTTATTTTATAAATTTTTCAGTTCATCCCTTAACCTATTTCCTTTAACTTTCTTAACCTATTTCCTTTAATAATTCTCATATCTTCATGTTCATTGTACTTTATACTTTTATCTGCCAGGTTTGCAATTTCATCGCATATTCTTATTTCATCATTTCAAAAATTCCATCTCAACTCAAACGTTTCAAAAAAGTTTCCCCCACAATTACCAATTAGAGTGTGCCACCCCTATACAAATTAATAACAATAATCTCCTAGCAACTACATAACATATATACCTCAATATACCTCAGTTAAACCCCTCTGCTTCTTGATCTTTCCCACGGGTGTTGTTGAGAGATTTCTGGCTGGGTTGGAGGCTCTTCCCAACCAAAATCATGAAAGGAGAAAAGTTGGCTTCCACTTCTAAACAAATAACAGTTCCCTGTTGTATCGGAACTTGGGAAACTAATCAGAACAGAAACAAATAGATGAAGCCAGGGTCAGACTGTGGTTATGACCTTGGTCATAACTATGGCTTCTTTCAAAACCGTACTTGAACCATTTGTCTGAAGTGGTGTAGGGTTTCTTGCCTAAGCAGGGGGTTGGACTAGAAGACCTCCAAGGTCCCTCCCAACTCTTTTATTCTATTCAGAAGGGCCAGTTTATAGATGGCTGAAGACCCCTGTCCCCATTTTTGATGACTAGGGCCCATAGCGGCAGAATGACAGTGGGCTGCAAAAGGGGGCAGAGTTCATAGGGAGCTTCTTTACCAGAGGGGAGTGATTCCCTGTGTCTGTTAATTACAGGTAGTCCTCAACTTACAACAGTTCATTTAGTGACTGTTCAAAGTTACAACAGCGCTGGAAAAAAGTGACTTAGGACCGGTTTTCACACTCATGACCTTTGCAGCATCGCCCAGGATCCTGCAAAATCAAAATTCAATTGCTTGGCAATGGACTCATACTTATGACCATTGCTGTGTCCCCAGGTCATGTGATTCCCCCTTCTGACAAGGCAAGTCAGTGGGGAAAACGGGTTCACTTAACAACCGGGTGATCAATTTTACAGCTGCGGGGATTCACTTAACAACGGAGGCAAGAAAGGTCGTAAATGGGGCAAAACTGACTGAACCAATGTCTCCCTGAAGAACAGAAGTTTTGGCCTCAGTTATGGTCATGAGTCGAGGACTGCCGGTATAATTTCTTCCAGCTGTATGCTCAGGAGCCATTTCCTGCAAGGAAGCATCAAATGCAGGTTTCTGAATTAGGACTTGTGCTGATCCTTTTCCCAGAAACTAACCTGATCTCTTAACTAATCTTTCTGCAACAAATTTGAATGGTTAACATGTCGAATGTTTCAGTATGAAGAAGATGATGAGATTAAAGAGCTGAAATCCTTGCTAACCCAAAGACTGGAAGAGACACCAGACCCCAAGCCCCCAGACACTGGGTAAGCTTTAGCTTCATTCTTTGGGGATTCTCGAAAGAGGGAGGGAGGGAGGGAGGAGGGAAGGAGAGGGAGGGAGGGAGAGTGGGAGAGAGAGAGAGAGAGATGGAGAGAGAGAGAGAGATGGAGAGAGATAGAGATGGAGAGAGAGAGGGAGAGAGATGAGAGAGAGAGGTGGAGAGAAAGAGAGATGGAGAGAGAGAGAGAGATAGAGAGAGAGAGAAAGATGGAGAGAGAGGGAGAGAGAGAGAGATGGAGAGAGAGAGAAAGATGGAGAGAGATAGAGAGATGGAGAGAAAGGGAGAGAGAGAGAGATGGAGAGAGAAATGGAGAGAGAGATGGAGAGAGAGAAAGATGGAGAGAGATAGAGAGAGATGGAGAGAGAGGGAGAGAGATGGAGAGAGAGAGAGATGGAGAGAGAGAGAGAGAGAGATGGAGAGAGAAAGATGGAGAGAGATAGAGAGAGAGAGGGAGAGAGAGAGGGAGAGAGATGGAGAGAGAGAGAGATGGAGGGAGCGAGGGAGGGAGGGAGGGAGAGGAGGGGAGAGGGAGAGAGAGAGATTTGTCCCCGTGACTTTGGCTGAACAGAAGTCAAGGTGCCGTATTGGTCAGCTCAACTCCTGATGACTTCAAGAACCTGTCCCTAGAGTTATCTTGGTGAAGATGTAGAAGTGATATGCTGTCACTTCCTGCTGAGATCATTCTTGGACTCCTTACTCCTGATTCCCTTTTACCTCCCATCTACATGGTAACCAAGGCTAACCCTGCTTAACTCCCAAACCTAGAAATAGCCTAAAATAATAAGCCACACTGCTTCGGAGAGTTTTTTGTGCAGGAGCAAAGCAGATTAAACGGCCGTATGTGTGTTGTATTGCTTCTCCAAATTTAAGGACTCTTTCAGTTATGGGTTAAATTATAGCCTTAATTAATGCTCCTGCTAGATCTTATACTTGAGGCTGATTTTAACTGTGTTTATTGTAGTGTAGGTACCGATGAGTCCATATGAAATGCTTGCATCTACCGCTGGTTCGTCTTTTAACTGTATTGTTTAAATTATTAAAAGGGACTAATTGTTTTAAAATTTAAAAGACTCAGTGATAGCGCTTCATTTCTGACTTTCCATATCAGGCCAATTGCCTGTCATGCATATCATTGGTCCTTCTGGTGTGAAGATCTGGCATTTCAGGAGAATATTTTTGAATTCTTGAATAGTATTTTGTGGCCCGTTTATTTTGAAGATATTTAATGGAATTGTAATCGCCGTCGCCTGCCAAAAACGTCCCTTATAAAATAAGTGGCTTAATAATATTTAAGAGATGATTGAGAAAACCAAGAATGCAGTTGGTTTGGGACTGGAGGTACCCAGCCAGAAATGTCTGTGAAAGTCAAACCAAGGGCAGAATCAGATATGCCACCCTGAGTTTTGTGAACGATCTGATGATGCCTTGAACATCTTAAAAGCATAACCAGAAATCCGCCACCATGTGAAGAGAATTGTGGGCTAAGCAAGTAAACCCTTAGATCAGGAGTCCCCAAACTTGGCATCTTTAAGACTTGTGGACTTCAACTCCAAGAATTCCTTAGCCAGCTATGCATTAACTCTGGGAGTTAATAGTAATAATAATACTTTATTGTCATTCTACGAATATACACAGTATATACATACAACGAAATTCACATCACACCCAGAGACTAGACCCCACACAAACACACATAACAATCCCCAAACACTCCACCCACCAAGGTTCTCCACCCCCTTAAAACACACAAGTGTGATGGCCCGTAGTGTAATACAAACGTAACAAAATCCAAAATGTAAATAAATGTTCTTTAATGCCTCCAACTTGGCCCCACTGTTCAATAATTCTCAGTTGGAGATAACACTTATTCAAAAATAGTCTTCAGAAGCAAGCAATACAGTTCAAACTTAATGAGCAGATAGAGGTGAAATTAAAAACCAAAACAAACTACAATGAAGGAAATTCCACAATGGATCAGGATAAGTAATTACCAACTTCAAGGAGATAACAAGGCACAGTCTGTTGGAAGGACGCCAACCAAGATAACTTCAGCCCAAAGTAAAACATGCTTTGCTTCTGGCTCTCTTATATACTGTTCTCCCCAGCTGCAACCAATGAGGGGGATCATGGCCGCTTCCTCTCTCGTAAGTCAAGTTGTTTCCTTCTCCGTTCCTCCCTACGTGTCCTAAGACAAAGAGGGGATGGGCCTGGTTCTTCCTCTGACTGCCCAGCCAGCCTCCTCCACAACCTCCGGAGCCGCACCTCCAATCCCTGTTGGCTGTTCCTCCTCTCCTTCAGAGTCCAACTCTAACAAGGGCATGACACTAGCTTCCACACAACAGACCAAGTAATACTGTCCAACAGCTCACTAATGGTGGTCCTTAAGTTCATTGTTAAGTGCAATTATAGCTCTGGGATAAAAGCTGTTCAGAAAACGTGTGGTCCGAGTTTTAATGGTTCTGTATCTTCTGCTAGAAGGCAAAGAGTTCACAAAGATTGTGAGCAGGATGGGAAAAGTCTCTGTGAATGTTGTGCAACTTCCTCAAACAGCGAGTTTGAGCAAGTCCACAAAGCTTAAAGTTGCCAAGTTTGGAGACCTCTGCCTTAGATATTGAGATGGGTGGTGCCTACATTTGGTAAACAAAAGAATAACGTTTTAAAATTCCTTCTCCTGTTTCAGGGACAGCACATCCAACCAGACCTCCAGCGCGCTTCTACCTTCCAGTGTGACACTACCAGATTTGGATGCCTCTGAAGACCCCGAAAAGGGAGTTGATTCAGAGCTCGATAGGTAGGCTAAACAAATGACCCTGGCAGTCCTCAATGTATGACCACAATTGAGCCTGAAATTTCCATTGCTAAGCCAGGCAGCTATTAAGTGAGTTAGGCCCCATGTTACAACCTTTTCTGCCGCCGTTGTTACGTGAATCACTGCAGCGGGTAAATGAATCATGTGGTCATTAAGCAAATCTAGCTTCCCTTGTTGATTTGGCTGATCGGAAGCCATCTGGGAAGGTCACAACTGGTGTTCACGGAACCTCTGGACAGGTGCAGCCAGTGGTGGCTAACCTTTTTGGGCTCCTGTGCCAAAAATTGTGTGCGTGCTCCCGTGCCAGCACCCAGAAGGCAATGTGTGCCCCCCCATGCCCTCTGCGCATGCACACACAATTCCCCTCTCCTGCTGCCCGCTTTCCTGCACTGTGCCTCCCAGCTGATTTTTGGCCTGTTTGAGGCCTTTTTCGGCCTCCCAGAGGCTTGATGAAAAATAGGCCCGTTTTGTCACTTCCGGTATTTCCGGAAATATAGGAAGTGACAAAACGGGCCTATTTTTCGGGCTGCAGAGGCTTTCATCAAGCCTCTGGGAGGCCGAAAATCAGCTGGGAGGCGCACTCACGTACAGTGAGGTGAAGTTTGCCTGCGGCTCGTGTGCCGGCACAAATGGCTCTACGTGCCACCTGTGGCACGCGTGCCATAGATTCGCTATCATGGGGTGCGACTGTCCTAAATTCAGGCCAGTTGCCAAGTGCTTGAATTTTTGATCACCTGACTGTGGAGATGCTAAAACAGAAACTTTGGGCTCAGCTGTTTTCGTAAGTCAAGGGCAAAATAGTTGTATGAATTGACGAATCGTCTTTCCCGGATTCCTTTGGCAGCGATGACGACCTCGTCCCTTATGACATGTCACAGGATAAAGAGCTGAAGAAAACCAGAGCTCCCACCTACATCAGGGACTGTTTTGAAAGTAAGAAGAAGAAGAAGAAGAAAGAAATGGAGGGAGGCGCCAGGATTCTTTCTGGCCTAGTTGACGAGAATGGTTATTTCTGTCCATTACAGGTTTGGGGAAACAGGACTGGTTTACAACTTACTGGGTTTCTCATCCCCTGAATAAAGGAGTTGCATAGTCAGTAAAAGATAAAAACTGGGTGTCTATGGAAATTCTCAGTCATCCAGGTTTTGGTTGTCTCAAAGGTGCTCTTTCAAGAGGCACCTGGACTTTTCTGGATTCATCCAAGAAGCTTTTTCAGCTCTGACAGGATGGTGGGGAATGGAAGGATTTACACTCCTTGCAGACAGCTGGTCATTTGCATCCTTTTTGGAGAGTCATTGAGGCCACTTGGAGGTTTATCTGCAGCAGTTCCAAGAGGGCTCCACACCCATCTTCACTACTCAGGTGATCCTGAGGACACAGATAAACCTCCAAGTGGTCTCAACGATTCTCTAAAAGGATGCAAATGACCAGCTGTCTGCAAGGAATATAAATCCTTCCATTCCCCACCATCCAGTCAGAGCTAAAGAAACTTCTTGGATGAGAAGTGAAACGTCTTCGAAGAACAACCAGAGAGTCCAGTTGCCTCTTGAAAAAAAAAAAGCACCTTTGGAATAAAAAGTGGGTGGACACAGATGATGGGCTTCAGTTCCCAGAATTCCCCATCCAAAGTTGGTCAGAATCCTGGCAATTCGAAAGCATTCAAAATGAGGAAGCTGGACCATGGAATGGCAGCTCCTTTCCTTGAGTTGTATGGATATGTCTATTTATTTATTTACGCCAGAGTTTCTCAACCGTAGCTATTCTAAAATGCTGGCTGGCAAATTCTGGGAATTGGAGTCCATGTAGTACAAGGTTGAGGAACACTGATGTATACGATTGATAAACCACCTCATTCCACGGGCTCTTGGCAGTGTAGATCAGGCGTGTCAAACTCACGTATCGGGACTTTTTTCTCCCCTTCGGTAAACCTGGGGTGGGCGTGGCCAGCATGTGAGTTTGACACCTCTGGTGTAGATGGTCGTCATACATACTTTGCAATTACAAACAAACATTCATTTGCCCTTTTTCCTTCTTGCCTCTCCTCCTTACTCATGAAAGCAAAAACTCTTGAAACTTGGTATTTCAAAAGGAACCTTTGATTGAGCAGAAGTGATACCAGAATTCAGACTCTGAATTCCCTCAGACAATATGGTTAGAATTAAGGCAATAGAGACCCCTCCCTTCAACCCAATGCGGATTCAGCCAATCCACAGGTGTGAAGATGTTATTGCAACGGCTGTCCTGAGAACCAGATAAGCTGGCATTCCCAGGGTCATCTTCTGGCGGCTTTCAGAGTGAAACAGTCCACGTGGCCCTCCCCCCTAATACATTCCCCCAAAAGGTGAGAAAATCTCAGGGCGCTTAGGCACCAGGATAAAGGTTGTAAACAACAGTTGTCAAAATTAGGAATAAAGAAATATACTCGGGCTCCCCCCCCCCCTTTCCCCAGTTGAATGGCAGTATCACTTTAGGGATTGACACTTCTCTTTGCTAATCCTTAAATTGCAAACCAGACGGCGAACTCTGTGTTACAACCATCCTATAAGGACAGTAGGAAGTTCCTTCTGAGAAATAAGCCATTCCTTTTCTTAGTCTGGAATTTGACACAGCCAGTTAGCCTTGAAGATCCTCCGCATTTTCACACGGTTCTCTTCTGTTTCTTCAGTTCTGACGGGATCGGAAGATGCCGAAAAATACGAAGCCACTTTGGGTGTCCTGGAAACTCTGATCCGGAGGGACACAGCCACCGCTCAAGAGGTAAATGCAATTTGTGCCTCTTTGCGTTGAAGTTTGGATTTGGAAGTCGTCAACTGGGGTTGTTAGGGATGAGGGATTTCCTGTGGGGTAATAATGATTTTATAGCAATAGTTAATAACACGAAGAGAACCAGTTTGGTGTTGTGGTTAAGACAGCAGGCTAGAAACTGGGAAGCTGCGAGTTCTAGTTCTGCTTTAGGCACAAAGCTAGCTGGGTGACCTTAGGCCAGTCACTCTCTCCCAGGCCTAGAATGGAAGCCACAGCAAACCACTCCTGATATCTTGCCAAGAATAGTTCAAAGACTTGTCCTGGCAGCCTATGAGATACGTTTGAAGAGAAAGGAAAAAAAAAATGACAAGAAATAGTAGCTATATGCAAGTTAAGGCTTTAACAACACTCTTTTCATGAAAGCCTTTTTCAAGGGTCACTTCAGACTGCCTACTAAACCATGGCTGAAGGGGGGGGTGGAGAAGCAATGTGTGACGTGGGTGTCGGGATGCCAAAAAGAGAATTGGAATTCCCCCCACCCCCCCCAAGTACTACATTAACCATAACGTATTGGTTTGTTCAACCCAGCAAACTAGTCTTTACTTATAGGTCATTTGAAACCAACTGGGTTAAAATGTTGGCTTGAAAATGCAGCCAAGAGGAGAAAAAAGTGAACTCCTTCCTTTGAAGTGTGGGAAGGCGTCTGTGAGAACAATCCACCAATGGAACAGAAGTTGCCCTCGGAGGTTGTGGGAGCTTCATCACTGGAAGCTTTCAAGAAGAGACTGGGCTGCCATCTGTCAGAAATGGTGTAGGGTCTCCTGCTTGGATGGAGAACTGGACTACCGGTAGATGACCTACAAAGTCCCTTCCAACTCTGTTACCCTGTTAAGTAGTGAAAATTAGATTAGATTAGATTCAACTTTATTGTCATTGCACATGAACACAGGCAACGAAATGCAGTTAGCATCTAACCAGAAGTACAAAACAGCAATGAAGTATAGATAGATAGATAGATAGATAGATAGATAGATAGATAGATAGATAGATAGATAGATAGATAGATAGATAGATAGATAGATAGAGATATACAAAATATATAACTATATATGGATATACAGAATATCTGTGAATATACAGAATATATGTCTATGGAAGGAATATATATGACTGTACAAAGTGTTTATGAACATATTGAATATAAGTATAATGCACAGAGAGTTTATACAAGACATATTATATATTACCAGGGGAAGTATCAGTGTGTGTGGGAATAGACGAGTTGAGGAGTTCAGTAATTGTGTTTGCAGCACAGATCAGTTAATTCACAATGCATTTCCTTCAAAATGCATTTTTAAAAATCTCTAAGGATAGGAGGCTTATATCTGTCTGGAGGATAAAATCATGGTTTATTCACTGTGTCTGTGGTTTGTTTGGTTTAACCCAGAAGAGAGAGGCCAATGGTGCTCTTTTGGAATTTGCGCATGCCCCTTGATGACCAAAACAATTACTTTAGGGCAGGCTTCCGAATTTGCTTTGTAGAACGTAGGTGAGGTCTTCTATTAACATGGAAAGGTGGAGTTGCTCTTTCCTCAGATTGCTGCGTCCCCTAGATTCAGCAAGAAGTGGTCATAAAGTTGTCTTCCACCACGCAGCATTCTTATCGCCAGTTCCAGGGCTATGAATTTACTCTGAATTAAATTGAGCGTGTAGGATAAATTCCATAGTAAATTCAGGATTGCCTCTGGTTTGTGTTCCTCTTTGCACAGATGAGCGTGGAACTGGCAAAAGTCTTGCTCCACTTGGAAGAGAAGAGCTACATTGAAGGGTTCGTGGGGCTTCGGCAAGGTGCCCTGGTGGCTGTTACTGTCGCAGACCCCGTCCGAGTAAGTTCTTGTGTTGACCATTGGGTGAAAGGATTCAAAACCTTGCAGTGAGGTTAGCTAAGGAGCTGGCGAAAAGGGTGCAGAATTCTTGGCGCTGTATGGGGGTTGTGGCAGGGGTGGGATTCCACCAGTTCGGGCTGGTTTGGATGAACCGGTAGCTCTGACGATCAGCTGTTGGGCCTGCTCACCCACCCCAGTTGAATCCCACCCCTGGGTTGTGGAAAACTCTGCTAGCTTAACTTCACACAAGGAAGTTCAGTTCGACTTCTGAAGGGGTACAACGTTCCTCTTCCTATACTCCAGAGCAGAAGAAAGTCAGCGCTAGAAGGGCAGGGTTCGTGAGTCCTTCTAGGAAGGAGCAAGGAATTCCAAGATCTAAGACACAAAGCATCTTTAGGGTTGCCACTGGAATTCTTTGCCCTGCCTTTTGTACCTACCTTGTCATTCCTGAAAATAAATAAAGGGAGAATTGAAAAACGCAGAAGCCATGATAAACATCTGAAGAAATGCTCTGTCTCCTTGTTTTTCTAGGTGGCCAAATATTTAACTTCAGAATTCTACTCTCTGAATTACAGTCTGCGTCAACGGATGGACATCCTGGATGTAGGTGACTCCTGCTTTCAGAAACTGTTTAAGTTAGAGTCATTTTCAATTTCCTGTAAATATATAACGGGGGATAACGTTTCTAATGGGAAGATCTGTATAACAAGGGAATGATATATCTATGGAGGTGGCGAGTTCTCCAGTTTTTGGAGATGGCAAAGAAGAGGCTGATAGCTACCTGCCAGAGATGATTTAATTCAGTCTTTCCCAACCGTGGCAGCTTTAAGATGCTTGTTGTAGCAATCTTTCTACTCCTAGCTTTTGGTTTCTCCATCCAGGTGCTGGCCGTGTCTGCCCAGGAATTGTCTCGACCAGCTTCATCTCCTTCAAAACCAAATGCCAGTCACCCCAGTATCCAAATCATCTCTCATAACTCTCCTTCTCCAGACTGGAAGAAAGTGGTGGAGGAGAGGGTCAGAAGCAAGACCCGAAGGTTTGCAAAGGTGGGCCAGGAAAATCCATTGAGTGTAACCTTCTCTTAAGCATCCCACAACCGCCCAGGTTGAACCACTTGGTCTTTATTCAGCAGGACTGAGGGCCACAAAAAATGGCACAAGAGTCAAACACAACCAATGGGTGATACATATTCTTGTACCTAACATCCTATCTTCTAGAACATTGTACTTCTGTCTCCTTCCAACTCAATCCCTGTGTGATGAAATGTAGACCTGCAGAAGGAGGTGGGGAATCTCAGCAGCTCCACAGTTTCCCAAAGGGGGAGGCAGCACATTCCAGAGAAAAGCCCCCCCAAAAAACAGATTGGATAGTCCTGAGCTGAATGGGGGAAGGAGGAAGAGGTTTAGGGTAGCCATACCCTGCAATTTTTCAGGATCCATCCATTAGGTTAGAAAGCCATAGCTTTAGTCTGGCAAGATTCTGTCTGTTAGGTGTAAGCAAATATTGAACTTGATTGGATTTCATTGTGTTCGCCTGATACTGTCTCAGACATTGTTCCTTTCATTCGGTAAGTGGGCTAGTTGGATGTCCTCAGCCTTAATTCTTCCAAACTAGTGGAATGATGGGAGCTTATTCAGCACTTCCTGGATGCCAAGTTAGTTAATCTACATCCTGGAATCCAAGTTACTAAGAATCGGGACCCAAAGGATGACTGTTGATGAACACTGAGAACGTTGGATAGTAGCAGGGAAGGAGAAGGTAAGGGGAGGTGCTGGAGGTTTGGTCCCTGAACTTTTGTGGGGCCTGACCTGGGGCCACCAGAAAGGACCTTCCTCTTGTGCTGTTTACTGTGGTGTTTTTCATGGCTGCTACATATTTTTTGTCCTCGGGATATATTTGTTTGTATTCTGTTTGCTACTGTTCACCACCCAGAGTAAATTGTTAAGATGGGCAGCTTTACAAATGGATTTTTTTTAAAAAGAAAAGAAATATGGGTTTTCCAACCTCTTTCCTGTTTCCCATGCTTATAAGGGCATTGACCGAATACAAAACGATCTCTTGCAAGCAAAGAAACTCTTTTATAGGTCTATGTGGGGAGGGAGAATTCCGCATATCCTTTTGTCAAAGTGTTTCTTGCTGCCTTATATCCAAGCCTTATTCTTTGTCTGAAACAGGGCCGGTCCCAAGCAGAACAGTTGGGCGCTCCTAACCAGTTTGCTCCAATTGCTGGACATTTCTTCTTCCCGCTTCTTCGGAATTTTGACAGGTGAGGCCACCTCAATCTTCAGGTCCTTTTGGAACAGATTTCCTCTTAGGGATGCAGCTGCTTTAATGAGTTGCAGACCATATGCAATCCAGAAAAGTTCTGCCACTCTTTTAATGGGCCACAAGCCAGAACTGTGTATGTGTGTGTGCGTGCTTCTGTTATTCTGAAGCATTGCACAACCCTTGCAAATCTTCTACAACATGAGTGTCAAACTCACCATGATGGCAATGTGACATATCACAACTTACTTTCCCCTTTGCTAAACTGGGTGTGGGCGTGGCCAGTGCATGACACATCGGGCCGTGGGCCATGAGTTTGACAGCCCTGCTCTGCAACAAATTGTGTGATTACCATAGCCTATTACATCAGGGATGGGGAACTATGGCCCTTTTATGACTTGTGTACTTCAGTTCCCAGAATTCCTGAGCCAGCCATGCTGGTTTGCTCAGGTATTCTGGGAGTTGAAGTCCAAGAGTCATAAAGGGGTCATAGTTCCCCACCTCCGTATTACCTTGAGCTTCAAACGATTCGAGGTGAACCTCAAGTGGAACAGTTGCCCGGCCCATGGCTTGCTAAGCCAATCAAAACATTTGCTTTCTCTCTGCCTTCCAGGCCTCTGACCACCTTTGACCTTCTGGGGGACGATCACCTGGTCCTAGGACGACTGGTGCACACGTTGGCGATTCTCATGTACTTTGCTCTTCATGCTGTGGTGAGAAAAATGGAGAGCTTTCTCATGGGCTTTGAAAGCCCTTAGTGGCCTCTGCTTCCTCTGCCATTGGGGGCATGGGAACCTTCAGAAGGTGGGCACAGCTCCATCTTTGGGGATGCCTGAAACCAAGGCCTTAGGTAGAGCGGACATGGTGTTAGGGTTCCGGTGATTGCCCTAATTAAGTCATGAGCCTCAAGCCAAGCTTCAAAAGAATTCAAAAGATTTATTAGGAGCAACATGTCGGCATTAACCTAAGTGAAGCCAGCTCTGGCATACGTAATTTACAGTCACCTGTGAGCTTGTTTCCCCCCTCTTCTTCCCTGGGTGTATCATAAATCAGATTCTCCAATGAAGCACCTTCACCGGGCTGGGTGTCGTCAGTCACATTCACCAACGAAGGATTTTCACGGGCAGAAGATCCGTAGCCTAGCTACAATCTTTGTGAGATAAGGATGGAATGTACTTCTGGTTTTAAACTGCCATCCTGCTCCTTCAGATTTCCTCCCTCCCTTGTTTATGGCAACTCGAAAACAGGCATAGGAATGCTTTACGAGTTGACACATGGCCCATCTCAACTGCTTTATGATTAAATAGCAGCTGAACCCTTTCCTTTGTGTTAACGTTATCATTCTTTGGTTTTTCTGCCTGAGAATGTCTGATATCCCAGACCATCTTGGTTTCCATTACCTGCATTTCCTTGAGATTCTTCTCTTTTTTCCTCATTGTATTCTCTTACATGTTTTTGTCTCTCTCTTGTGTAGATAACACCTGCAATGGGAAAGGCATTGCTGGAGTTTGTCTGGGCTCTGCGTTTTCACACCGACACGTAAGTTTTTGTGAATACCTAAATCTGTGTTTCTCAAAGTCGGGGACTTTTAAGTTGGGCGGACGTCAACTCCCAAAATTCCCCAGCTAGCAGAGAGACTGACCTAGGTGAATTTGAAAAGTACATGAAAAATCTATAGCCCAGAAGAACAAAACGTTGCAGTTGCCTCACCTCCACCTAATCTCCTCTTTTTTCTGTTCTTGGATCTCCAGTCTCCACTAAAGCTCTGAATTCCTTTTTCTCCAGCACAGAAAAGGAATGGCCATTAAGAGTTGAAAGCCTTTTATATTTTATTTATAAATAAATAAATGAATGAATTTACACAAACAAAAAAAGAGTGGAAAAGCATGAAGCCAAGGGAAAAATTTGAACTCGTACTGCCTTCCTCTAGTTTTTACAAAAGTCAAAATAACAAAATAACAGTATTATGGAGGGGGCTTTGGAGGTTTTCTAGTCTAACCCCAAGCAGGAAACCCTATACTATTTCAAAATGAATAGCTGTCCAATCTCTTGTTAGAAGCCTCCCGTGATGGAGTACCCACACAGCTTTTGGAGGCAACTCATTTCACTGATAGTCCTCACTCTCGGCAAATTATTCCTTAGTTCTAGGTTGGTTTTCTCCTTGATTATTTTCCATCCATAGAGTTCAAGAGAATGTAGTTTTTTTGGAATCTCTGTTCCTTTTTTGTTCTGAATTTTTCATAAGGGTGCATCCCTTAGGAAAGGTGCTTTATTGTAACTTGTGGGCATTGTAATATTTCCTATTCTATAAGACCAGTTAAAAAAATGGGGATTTCGATCTAGAGGTCCAAAGTTGGGGTTCTTTAGAATGCAAAATAGACACTAAGGCACTGGGCTGGTATTCTCAGTAGCAAAATAAAATGATCAGAGCTGCAAAACAGATTCAGGCCTCTGATCTGTTCATTGAGCCATGGTGGCGCAGTGGTGAGAGTGCAGTACTGCAGGCTGCTTCTGCTGCCTGCTGTCTGCCTGCAATTTGGCAGTTCGAATCTCAGCAGGCTCAAGGTTGACTCAGCCTTCCATCCTTCCGAGGTGGGTCAAATGAGGATCCAGACTGTTGGGGGCAAGAGGCTGACTCTTAAAGTAAACCACTGAGAGGGGGCTGTAAAAGCACTGTGAAGCGGTATATAAGTCTAAGGGTTATTGCTATTCCTGCATGCATTCATCCTTCTGCAGATACGTCCGGCATGGTCTTCTGTCTTCAATCTCCTCCATACTCCTCAGTGTACCTGCTGAGTACCTTCTGGATGACATGACGGAGGAAATTCTAGAGACTCAAGCCTGGCTGGCAGGTGAGAAGAAGCTGGGGAAACAGGGCCGTTGGAAAGGAGAAGGTTACGAAGTTTTTGGTGTCTTCGTTGAAGCTTTAGCTAGGCACAGCTCATTTTCAGTGTCAACCTGACACAACTGCTAGGGGGAGAAGTCAGTGTGATCAGCGGCACTGCTAAGCCCAACCAAAATAGTTGTGTGTACAAAGGCAGACGTGACCAAGATTGAGACACTGGAATTTGAATGCACTTCTTAAAAAGTATCTCAGCTAACCTTTTTCTTAAACAAGACTGAAAGGAGCTGGCATTGAAAAAGGAGCTGGAGGTGGCAAAAGAGAGTTAGCAATTAAACCTCGAGACAGGAAGGAGATCCGTCTGGGAAAGGAACATTTTTGCCAGAATTAGAAACTCCGCCATCTGCCAGAAGAGCAGTAGATTCAACCAGCTTGGCTGGTCCAGGAGTTCCGAGGCCATAATACAGGTAGTCCTCGACTTACGATCGCAACTGCCCCCCCCCAATGTTTCTGTGGCTAAGTGAGACCTTTGTTCGGTGAGCCTTGCCCTGTTTTATGACTTTCCTCACCACCATTGTTAAGCGAATCCCTGCGGTTGTTAAATTAGCAGCACTGTTGTTAAGTGAATCTGGCTTTCCCCACGGACTTCGTTGGTCAGAAGATCGCGAAAGGGGATCCCATGACACGGCAAGCGTCATAAATGTGAATCAGCTGCCAAACGGCTGAATGTAAATCATGTGGCCTGCAACGGTCGTAAGTGTGGAAAAAAATGGCCGTAAGTTCCTTTTTTTTCGTTCCGTTGTAACTTGGAATGGCCACCAATCGGTCGAGGACTATATGTAGTGCAGAAGATCTCCCTGCAATGGCTGTGATCAGAGGTGGTAATCAGCTAGTTCGGACCGGTTCTGGAGAACCGGGAGCGGAAATTTTGAGTAGTTTGGAGAACCGGCAAATCTCACCTCTGACTGGCCCCGCCCCTATCTAGTCTCCGCCTCCTGAGTCCCAGCTGATTGGCTGGGTCTTCTTTGGTTGCCCTGCACAGGAGAACGGAGCTGGAAAGCAGGTTAGTGGAGTGGGGAAGGAATGGGGATTTTGCAGTATCCTTCTCCTGTCACACCTACCAAGCCACACCACGCCCACAGAACCGGTAGGAAAAAATTTGGAATCCCACTAGTGGCTCTGATCTCACAGAGATGCAAAGTATCTGAGCTTCTACAGAGCACCGCCGAGGCCTGTTTGCACCAGCCATCAGTCCTTGCAAAAGGAGCCATTTTGCCCCGAAATTGGGCTACCTTTGCACCAAAACACGAGTTCGGTCTTGCGATTTCCTGAACCCCACACCTGGGGGAGGGGCGGGTGTTTGATGCTGGGCCGAAGCCCGTTTCCTCAGAATGGATAGTGAGTTTGACACATCCTCCAACTAGGCTGGTTTCTCCTGGCGCTCCAGGTCTGGGAGGGAATGGACGATGGGATCTTCCATGTGGCCAGAAGGTCACCAAGCATGGGGCCTGGAGCACCTCTCACTCCTGAAGGAGGGTGAGATGCCAGGAATCGGCAGGAAGCAAGACGGCTTCCCACGGGGAGGGGGAGGGGATGGAGAGGAAGTAACGTTTGACAAAGCCGGTCCTTTGATCCCTGCCTCGGGAGCCCATGTCCTGTGCCCTTAAAAGGGAAGAGGCCACCGAGAGTCCTCCTTTCCCATGACACGACGGAGAAAGCAGCTTTCCTCCTTCTTTAGAGCCGAGTCAGCAATCTCTTTAACTCAGAGGTCTCCAAACTTGGCAACTTTTAAGACTCGTGGACTTCAATTCCCAGAAGCATAGCTGGCTGGAGACTTCTGGGAGTTGAAGTCCACAAGTCTTAAAAGTTGCCAAGTTGGGGGAATCCCTTAACTGTCTTCACTGCATCTGAGCTGAAAGGAACGAGAGTTGCATTTGGGCCAGTCAGGAGTTGGGGCAAAAAAAAAACGAGGCATTAGATGCTCCGGGTGGAAGAGTTTTTGTCCTGTGGAGAGTATAAGATCCATAAATAGGGCCTTCTGCCCTATTTCAACCGGGAAGCCATTTTGGAGCCTCTTCAGGGCTGCCACAGCAGGGCTGGTTGGAGCTGTGGGAACCGGGTGGGAATAGAGATAGCCGGGGACTTGTCACCGAAGTAAAATACTTTCTCCTGGGAACCAAGGACAGTCTCACCAGTTGCTGGAGAGGCGTGGACTGGAACAAACTGGGGTTGAGGCTGTGACCAGATTGGACTGTGTGATGGACATGTGGACTGAGGGAAAAGAACTTTTGACTTTTAATTTGGGTGGAGAAAACCGCAGGACCTCAAATCAAACCAAACGTTGTCAATGCACAACATGTGTATAATGACGTTGAAATGAGCCTCCCTTGATGCAACTCCCCCCAAAAACACAAACTACAGCTGAATAACTCAATAAATGAAAGAAATAGAACCTCTAAACCAAAATAAGTAATAACTAACACACATTCCCATATACCTATATGTAATGTAACATTATATTATATTACACTGGTATGAATGTGTTGCATGTTACACAAAGCCCTACTAATAAGCAGGCATATACAATGGAATGAAGGCTATTGCCGAGCACTTAGCATGGTGCTCTAAAGACTGTAAGGCGCCCTGAGTCTCCGGAGAAGGGCGGCATATAAATGTAAATAATAAATAAAATAAATACATTGAAACAAAGCCCCAGTATATTGATTTTTTCAGCAGTTCGGCGTAATTTGGGGGCACTTCTAGGTGAGGGCCTTTCCTGCGCCCTTAGTTCCGGTTTCTCAAAGTCTCCGGCCGCTTTAGCAAGAGAGAGAGAGAGAGAGCAGTGGCTGTGGGAGTGAGTCATGTACCCAGCTTGACCTGGTGCTGGAGTCGAGCGCTCAACTTACGCGCACACAGGATATCCTCACACTTTTGGGGACTTTGCTGGTCTCATATCCTGGTTTCCACGTCGCAAGCCGATCAGGAACAAATATGCCAGGCTACACACACACACACACAGCTGCTCAACCCTCCCAACCTTCCTACCAACAGCTGTCTCGGTCCAGAACTCGAGCAGATTTAAGATGCGTTTCATGGCGGCTTTTGCATCCTTGTGGGTGAAGAGTGGAGAGGCGTCAATCTTCTTGTCCCGAAGGTACTTTTCTTTCAAGCGGCCACTGAACTTTCTCGTTTTTTTTTTCTTGGAAGACGTTTTGCTTCTCATCCAAGAAGCTTCTTCAACTCTGATTTTTATGGAGAAGTTGGGAGCTGGACTGATGCTTTTTGGAGAAGCTTCTTGGAAACGTCTTCGAAGAAAAACAAGAAAAGTCCAGTTGCTTTTTGGGAGAAAAGCATCTTTGGGGCAATCCAATTGGATGGCCGAGAATCTCCACAGACATCAATCATTTTGATTTCTCTTAGGTTTTCTGCATAGCATTCAAAGCATCAATTTTGGGGCAAGCTTCGGCTGCCTTAGATATGGCCTGTAACCCAAGTTTGAGAGAGAGGGCAGACCATCATCCTCTTGTAGCAATGAAGTGAAGTAGGGGAGGCCATCTCATACGCAAGGGCTGAACTAAGAGTTTAACCTGAAAAAAGGGGTTTTTTGTTGTTGCATTTGTTTAAAGTTTCGGGGATTACACTATTAAATTTTCCATGTGTTTCCTCCCTCAAAATTGCAGAAAACTCTCCTAGTTTTCAACTGTTACAATTATGGGGAAAGGCCATGGGAACTCCGTTCCCAATATTTTGATCTCTGGGGGATGAAGAAAAGGATTGGATTCATTGCTGTATAATAAGTGGGTTTTTTTTTTTGTATTTTGGACTATTTATGTCCAAAAGGACTACTTATGCCCCATCATACAAACGAGTGCATATATCTTTTCATAACTCTGCTCAGCTCTGCTGAGGTCATCAGAATAACAGAATAACTGGAGTTGGAAGGGACTTTGGAGGTCTTCTAGTCCAACCCCTGCTCAAACAGGGGACCTTATACCATTTCAAGTGGCTGTCCAAGGTTGTGGAAGGCTGTTTTGAGTTTCTTATTGCAGACTTGGTGTCCGTTTTAAAAAAGGCACCTCCGGGAGATCAAAAGTGGAAGTCCACCATTCACCTCTTGGATGTCTTTCCAAGAGAATCTCGGAGGGAGATGGCTAGTAAGAAATATGAAGTATAAATAAATACACCTTCATTGGAAGGATGCCCAAATCCCTATAACGACTAATATTTTGCAGAAATAAATATTTAACGGGAGAACCAACAATAAGAAGTTGCTTGTATTTCCAATTAAAATCATGTTGATGAGAACCAGAACATCCTCAATATTTACTCAGCCACGTGGCCAGGGAGAATACAGGTAGTCCTCGACTTGCAACAGTTCGTTTAATGACCACTCAAAGTTAACAGCGGCACTGAAAAATGTGACTTGTGGCCGTTCTTCACATTTACGACCTTTCTAGCATCCCCATGACCATGTCCAAATCCAGAGGCTTGGCAACGGGTCCATATTATGACCATTGCTGTGTCTTTCGGGTCACGCAATCCCCTCTTGCGACCTTCTGACAAGCAAATCCAATGGATTCACTTAACGATGGGGTTTCTAACATTACCAACTGCCGTGATTCACTTCACAACTGTGGCGAGAAAGGCCGTAAAATGGGACAGAACTCACTTAAGCGCTGTCTCACTTAACAGCGGGAATGTTGGGCTCCCCTGTGGTCGTAAGTCAAGGACTATTTGTGGTGTAAAAAATAGAATTATTATTTTTTTGATCTCACTGCCAAGAAAGTTGTAAGGGGAAGAACACAATGTAATAAAAGTTGCTAAATAAAATGCAGTCTCAAACTTAGAATACCCTTTTCGTATCCAGCTTCCCTTCCGTTTATTGTTCGTCCGCTTGACAGTTCAACTAATGCTTTACAGGAATTTCCTCAAGTTGGTTTTTCTCTCTTCTCTGTCTCTTCCTTTTTTTTTTTAAATAGATATCGCCGAGAAGGACCCAGATGGGGACTGCAGACATTTAGCGATGCAGAATCTGCTCCTGATGGAAAACTTGAAAAAAAAAAAGCTTGAAACGTCTCCTCTGGAGTTATAAGACTGCTTGCTTCTCAAGATACTCTCTAAAAAGTATCTGGGTGGCTGCAAATATCCCCAGGCCTTTAGGAGAAAGCGACAAAAGGGCACCGAGCTGGAAAGGCAGAGACATCTGGGCTCGATATTGCACTTACAACCTGTAGTAGCTAACCGACATGTAAATTTGGTCCTACTTATTTAATGGTCTTGGTCAATTTACTGAAAGTCCAAAGCAAAGTTTTAGAACTGCAGGACATTTTTCCAGAGAGGGAAAAAAACACATTTGCTCCAAGTACAAATTGAATGATGCTCATCCTCTGGGTGTTGAAGTAGGGTGAGCTGGACAGTTTATTTTCCTGAGCCAAATAAAGGTGGAAAAAGTTTATTAAAAGCCATGTTGAGCTGGGACAGGCTCTATTTTCCTAAAGGGTCTGTTTTGCACAAAGGGTTCTGTGGCCAAAGAAAGTGGATCCTTTTGACAAATATAAAGGGATCTTTTCTTAACAGGAAAAGTCTTTTAGGACAGGCATTCAATTTCTCAGCTATTCAGATTGTTGGTTGAGCAGGTACAAAAATAGCCAGGGAAATGACTCCTGCCAAACAGTCAACAGGAATGCTGATTTAATATTGGTTTATCTAGGAGACAAGAACTTGGCAGCCTAAGGAAACAACAGCCAATAGCCAGCCATTAACACCCCAGTCAACCAATAAGAAGCCACACCTAACCAGGTATCACATAAATACTACACATAGAATAACCCAAAGCACACGTTCTGATAGAGAGAGAAGTTCCCTTAGGATAGGCTTCAGCATGAGTGCAAAAGCTCGGAAGACTTAAATCTCTGGTCCCAGTGGGCTGATCCAGACTGGAGCCTTTTAAGATTGCCTGGAATTAAGTTTACGCCTGTTACTTTGTACTACTCTTCTGCCATTCCCAACCTCTTGTTCCTTAGACTTAAGGCCGCACAAAAAGACGCAAGCGAGTTGTGTATCTAAAATATTTTAATAGAAATAGGAAGAAGATCTCTTCAAAACTCGTCGGAGTATTTGAAAAAGGAATGTAAAAACCTGTGGCTTTGGGAACGCTGAACACCTCCCAGATTCCAAGGATCGATTGGATCACAAGGATTGCAACAGAGCAAGGCGGATTCCGTTTGTCTTTCTCCTAACCACGCCCGGATCACGGTGCTGTGGCCCCCCACCCCCCAAAGTCCCCGCTGAACTGTTCAGGAGGGCTCAGCTTCGTCGGCCACTTCTTCGATCTCCTTGTCCTCCACGCTGTTGTGGCGAAGTCTCTCCGGTGCGGCGTTTCGGCCGAGGGGGATGCCCAGCCCTCTGTGCACGGCCTCAACCGTTTGCTGGTTCACATAGTAGTTGAGATTCACGCAGGGGATTTTCTTCCGCATGTCTTCCAGGTACCGATAGGCCTGATTGAAAAAAGGAGGGATCGTGTTCACAGGCTGTACTACCACCATCCAAGCCCAACCCAGAAAGCTTAAGAGGCCGGAGAGGCCTCGGCCAACTTATTCTGCACTCTGGATTAATACAGTGGCCCCCAACCTTTTGGACACCAGGGACCGGTTCCACGGAGAAAGTATTTTCTGCGGACCGGAGGTGGCGTGGGTTTTGCATGCTGCTTGCATCCCACGGATGGGGGTTGGCTTGTATGCGTGGACCAGTTACTGGCATGCCACGGACCGGAGGTTGGGGGCCCCTGGATTAATGCATACAAGCGGTCCTTGGTTTCCAACCATTTGTTGAGGGACCGAAGTTACAACAGCACTACAAATAGTGACTTATGACCGTTTGTCACACTTAGGACACTGCAGCATCCCCAGGGTGACGTGATCAAAATTTGGAAGCGTGGCAACTGGCTCATATTTATGACGGTTGCAGTGTCCCGGGGTCATGCTATCCCTTTTAGTGACCTTCTGACAAGCAAAGTCAACGGGGAAGCCAGGTTCTTTTCACAGCTTTGTTACTAACTTAACAACTGCAGTGATTTGCATAACAGCTGCAGCAAGGAAGGTCCTAAAACGGGGCAAAATTCACTTAATGACTGTTGCCCAGCCACAGAAATTTTTGGGCTCAGTTGTGGTCGTAGGTGGAGGACTACCTCTAGTGTGTTTAAGCTGAGAAGTGAACCAATTTATCTGGTCAACAATGGAGTTTGCAGAAAGAAGACATGGAGCTGAGCCATGGTTTGTAGAGCAATCAGCAATCGCCTGGCTTCACACAACAGGCTAATCATAAATCGTTTCCAACCCAACCTGTGGAATTGGGGTTGCTGTTGTTTTAAAGTCAAACATCCCTGTTCATTTGCAATTAGCACAACTCCATCAAGCAATTTCTTCACAACCTAGAAGCCTTTGTCATGAAGGCCTACACAAGAACAATCATACGAGCCTTTGTGCAACCTGAACCCATAATCCAGGATAACCATGGGAATGGGAAAGAGGTGCCACTGGTCTTCTCTACCATTTCTTCCAACCCTCATTCCCAACAAAATAAGGCACACAGCCGTACGCGGAATCTGCTGCGTATTTTAACGCTGTCTCTCCTCCGCTCAAACACTAGAGAGCACCTGGGGGGTTTGAGAAGAGCAGTTCCTTTTGGCCTGGTAATTCTGGCTTCCCTGTTTGAAAGTGGGCCATGCGGACGCTTCCTGCTGGAAGCGTGTGAATCATCTCTTCTCCAGATGGCCCTACATAATTGCTTCCTCTGACTTCCTCTGTCCTCGGTCTATCCAGGTGGGGGAGAAGAGGTACCAGAATATTGTCAAATGGTAGCGCAGCGAGGCCTGAATTCATTGTATTTATACACCTCTCCCCAGGTCCTTTCACCAACGACTGACAGTTGGTATTCAGGATGGATGAGACCTGGGGATTCAGAAGTTTAAAAGAAACCTGCAAAAGGCAAGTAGGAGATCTCTTGCGTGGTATCTGGTATCTACCTACCTTTAGCAATAGCAAGAAGATTTATATGCCACTTTATAGTGCTTTTACGGTCCTCTCTAAGTGTTTTACACAGTCAGCCTCTTGCCCCCAACAATCTGGGTCCTCATTTTACCCACCTCGGAAGGATGGAAGGCTGAGTCAACCTGGAGCCTGGTAAGATTCGAACTGCCAAATTGCAGGCAGTCAGCAAAAGTAGCCTGCAGTACTGCACTCTCACCACCGTGCCACGGAGGCTCCTTTACATAGAGAAAATTAGAAGTGCAGGTTGCCTAGCGACTGAAGTTACAATGGATCAGTGGTGGTATTCTACCAGTTCGGCCTGGTTCAGCCAAGCTGGTAGTGCTGATGAGCAGCAGAGACTGAACTGCTGTTGGGCCCGTCCACATGCCCGGGCTCCCATACTCACCTTTATCCTCTGCTTTTGAAGCGCAGCTGCTTGGCGCAGCACAGCAGAGTGCCAGGTGGCAGCTGCTGAAGCGACCGGGAGAGTGCAGGCTTGCAGGAGGCGAGTTTGGAAAGCCTTTGCGCATGCACAAAGTGCGTGTTTGGCACATGGCATGTGCAAAGTGGTGGGTGCACGCAAAGTGTTCCCACCAAGTCATGCCCATCAAACCGGTGGTAAAAAAAATTTGAAACGCACTATTGCAAGGGATCCTGACAAAGCTACTTACGATCCAGATTTAAACTTCTGGTATCTGTCACCCCCCCACATCACCTGACTGCATTTTGAGTGTCCAGCAACTGGTCCAAGTTAAAACAGTTGCCAGCACCCCATAGTCACACAACCAATTTAGGACATTTTCCTTTATGCTATGGTACAAAAAATGCCCCGTAGCAAACAAGGAGGCTCACTTAACGACTGCCATGAAAGTCATAAAATTGGGTGTGACCAGACGGTTACCTGCTTTATGACTCCCGCAACTTAACAAAACGATGGGCTCAATTACGGTCCTAATTCAAGGGCTACCTATAATAGCAGTATATACTTTTCTTTCGGAAAAAAAAAAAGATTGAATAAACTTTAAAAACAATTGAACACAGTACGACTTTCCTGGCAGTTGTTTTGCCACACATGCTATAACATATAAGCAGCATGTACTTTTCAAGCACTCGAAATTTCAGGAGAATCACTAAAATGCCCAAACCAACGCCAGGCATAAGCAGTAAAATGAAGAATAATCTAGAAATGTTTACGTTTTTTTAACATAGAGAAGCATTTAATTATGAAGTCCTTCCGCCAGCATCTGCAGCCGAACAGTTCCATAGCAACGGACAGGGCTGTGGGTCAGTGGTGGGATTCAATTTTTTTTTTTTACTACTGGTTCTGTGGGTGTGGCTTTGTGGGCGTGGCTTTGTGGGTGAGGCTGTAAAATCTCCATTCCTTCCCACCCCACTAACCTGCTTTCCAGCTCCGTTCTCCTGTGCAGGGCAACCAAAGGAGACCCAGCTGATCAGTTGGGACTCAATGGGAGGCGGAGAAGAGATGGGGTTGGCGGGGCCAGTCAGAGGTGGGATTTGCCGGTTCTCTGAACTACTCAAAATTTCTGTAACCGGTTCTCCAGAACTGGTCAGAACCGGCTGAATCCCCGGCTCTGCTGTGGGTGCTGCTGAATAAGAATCGTTTAAGTGGCTTGTGGGCCTTGGAGATGCTCACCATCTGAAACTCTTGCATCTGCAAATGATGCTCCACCAGGAAACCCAGAACGTCCCCCAGGCGGATGGTGGTGTCAAGATCCGGTTCTCCCAGGAGCAGTTCACACTGCCTGATGGCCTCTTTGGGGTCCTCGGAGTAAAGCCTAAGAGAGGGAAAAACACACACACCAACAACAAAGAGGATTAGGGGACTGGAGGCTAAAACATACAAAGAATGGTTGCTGGAATTGGGTATGTCTAGTTTAATGAAAAAAAGGACTGCGTGACATGAGAGCGGTGTTCCAATATCTCAGGGGTTGCCCCAAAGAAGAGGGAGTCAAGCTATTCTCCAAAGCACCTGAAGGCAGGACAAGGAGCAAAGGGTGGGAACTAATCAAGTAGAGAAGCAACCTGGAACTAAGGAGAAATTTCCTGACACTGAGAACAATTAACCAGTGGAACAACTTGCCTCCAGAAGTTGTAAATGCTCCAACACTGGAAGTTTTTAAAAAGATGTTGGATAACCATTTTATCTGAATTGGTATAAGGTTTCCTGCCTAGGCAGTGGGTTGGAGTAGAAAATCTCCAAGGTCCCTTCCAACTCTTGTTATTCTATTCTATTCTGTCTTCTATTCTATTCCATCTTCTATCTATTCTATTCCATCTATTCTATTCCATCTTCTATTCATTCTATTCTATTCTATTCTATTCCATCTATTCTATTCTATTCTATTCTATTCTATTCTATTCTATTCTATTCTATTCTATTCCATCTTCTATTCCATCTTCTATTCTATTCTATTCCATCTTCTATTCTGTTCTATTCTATTCTATTCCATCTTCAATTCCATCTTCTATTCTATCCCATCTTCTATTCTATTCTATTCTATTCTATTCTATTCCATCTTCTATTCCATCTTCTATTCTATTCTATTCCATCTTCTATTCTGTTCTATTCTATTCTATTCCATCTTCAATTCCATCTTCTATTCTATCCCATCTTCTATTCTATTCTATTCTATTCTATTCTATTCTATTCTATTCTATTCTATTCCATTCTATTCCATCTTCTATTCCATCTTCTATTCTATTCTATTCCATCTTCTATTCTATTCTATTCTATTCCATCTTCAATTCCATCTTCTATTCTATCCCATCTTCTATTCTATTCTATTCTATTCTATTCTATTCTATTCTATTCTATTCTATTCTAAACATCTTCTCCAAAGCACCTGAAGGCAGGAAAAGGAGCAATAGATGGAAACTAATCAAGGAGAGAAGCAACCTAGAACTAAGGAGAAATTTCCTGACAGTGAGAACAATTAAATCAGTGGAACGGTTTCCTTCCAGAAGTTGTGAATGCTGCATCATTTGGAGATTTTTAAGATTGTGGCCTTCAGCTGAGGACTACCTGTACTACAAAACAGCATTGCTGGCTGGGGAATTCTGGGAGTTGAAGTCCACCCATCTTAAAGCTGCCAAGGTTGAGAAACACTGCTGTAAAGAACTCGGGGGCTCCTTCTCACCTCCGGGCTTGAATAAATCTCTTCACCAGGGTCATCTTGCTCTGCAGGTGCGCAAGCTTGTTCTCTTGCTCGACTGGGCTCCGCGTCTTTGCCTTGGACATGCACTTGTACGCCTCGGTCAGGGCTCCCAGGGCCTTCTCGTAGTTCTGGAATTCATCCACTTCCACCTGCAAGGAAGGAAAGAGGAACGGGCTCACCTGCTGCTTCTGTTGGGGACCGGTTGCCGTTCTGCTAAGCTAACCCTCGCAAGCTGACAGCAGTAATGTGGGGGGAGGGAGCAGTGGGGAGGGGGAGAGAACGTAGGGAGGAGACTCGAGGAATTAAAACTAAGCAGCACTGTCCCGTGGGAAGCATCAGCCATCTGAAGGTCACTGATGACCCAAAGGGGCGTGGCACAAAGGCAACACAGTCACATAAGTAAGAAGAGTCCCTTTAGTACTTTCAACTTTGCCCCCAATGTCCAGGTTACCTTCGGCTGGAGAAAAAACGCTCCCAAGAACAGTCTTTTAAGCGGAGGAAATTCAGGCCGAAAACAAAGTACATACAAACTGTAACTAAAAATCCACGCAAACCATGCTTCAGTAATTAACTGGACAGGGCAGGAGAAGGAATTGCACGCTTGAAAGGCCAGCAAAACACACACAGTTGGGAAGATGCCAGGAATACAGATAAGCCACAACGATAGCAGATAATTCACGATTTGCTCCCAATAGTTTGCTGTGCGCAATTTCCCTTTTAAACACTGTTCCCAGCTGTGGCTAATGAAGGGAATCAGGGCCCTTTCCCCCCCGTAAGCCACGCAACCCACGTTGCTCTCTCCTCTGTTCCTTCCTGTGTGCCCTAGGATGAAGAGGGGGTGGGCCTGGGTCTTCCGCCGAATTCCCACTCCCTTGCTCTACCTCTCCCCTGTTCTGCCCAGCTGGACTGTGGCCTTCCCCAGTTTCTTCCACAGCCAACGGAGCCACACTCCCACTCCCTGTCAGCTGCTCGGCCTCCCCCTGGGATGGTTGGCATGGGGGATCTGAGGTAGGATCTCACCCACCTGAGCACACGCATCATAAAAGCCAGCCAAGAGATCCAGAGCCCTTCCTTTGGTGTAGAAGCTGATGATGTTCTTCATGATCTCTGGATCTTTGCGACAGTCCAGAGTCTGTAGATAATTGGCAGCCATGATGTAAATCTCCCTTTGTCTCGAGACGCCAGCAAAGAACACAATCTTTTCGGTATCGCCGGATTTCAGCAGAGCCCTCATAGCCTACACAACGAAAGGGGTAGAGGGGCATCAAATCCAATCTTCATTACAGTCGCAGACCAGCGTAAGGGGGTTAGAATTGAGGCCGCTTGTTCTCCAGGAAATGCAAGCAAGAAGGTACGATGCAAAGATCTCAAGAGATACTCAGTGTTTCAGTTATGTTTATAAGGCGCTACATCTTTCAACCCCCATAAACACTTTGTTTAAAACAAGGTTTATTAAAGAGCACATATGGCTCTGATATTGTTCAAAAAATCAAAATCAAATATGATATAGCTTGAGTATGAACGACTAATGAGTGGAATGGCTGGCCTTCAGAAGTTGTGGTTGCTCCATCACTGGAGGTGCCATTGGTCTTACCTTCCAGTTCCAGCTCGTGTGGCTCTACTCAAGGTAAGGTTTGCACAAGGATGGGCGGGCCATGTGGGCAGCACAGCCTTGTGTTTCCACGCAGCCTGGATTAATTGCTTTGCGGGGGACATTTCTCTGCACACCACCAAAATTTTCTCACGGACCACCAGTAGTCCCCGTCCTGCCAGTTGGTGACCACTGGACTTAAAGACCTCCAAGGTCCCTTCCTACTCTGTTATTCTGATGACAAAATCTATCCAATACAGACTCCAAGCAGGGGCCTCTTTAGGTCATGTTCTGAATACCCTTATATCGATATCCTGCAGACGGCTCTTGTAGACTCTTGTACAATTTGTGAAAACCTAGAACACCCAAGAACAAGTCATCCCAGCATGGATTGAGATCACCGTTCTTAGGAAGGAACAGTGTTTTTCTCAGAGGGATCTGGTTGTCCCTAGAAGTAGCTACTCAAGGTCAGCATTACAGATAGTCCTCGGCTTACAACCGTTCGTTCAGTGACCAAAGTTACGACACAAAAGTGACTTATGACCAGTTTTCACACGACTGTTGCAGCGTCCCCATGAACAAACTTCAGCTGCTTGGCAACTGGCATGTACTTATGACAGTTGCACGGTCAAGGGGTCGTTTGCAAACTCCCCGACTGTCGGCCTCCCAGAATTCTTCCTGACATCTTTTACTGCTTGGCTCTTGTCGGCTGCCATAGAAACCGGGGGGGGGGGGGAGGAGGAGGAATAATTGGGGCTTTTGGGGGAAGGGAGCTGGAGGTCGAAATGGTGGGAACTCTAAAAGTTGGTTGCTTTCCTGCCTTCTGCGCAACTGCAGCCACTTATGTTTTCTAGGCCAAGTTCAATTGTCTTGGCATACCAGATGGGTGAGATGCCACCTGACAGATGTACTCCACCTGACATTATACACACCTGTTGTGGTTAGCCGGCAACAGGTGTGGACGGCTGAGGAGAGCGAGGACTCAGATGAGGGGCCAGGACCGTCAGGGAGTGGACTGCTGCCTTCAGAGACTGTGGGGGCTGGCAGCAGCGATCAGGAGGTTCCCGAGGAGCCTGTGCCAAGTGCGCCTGCGCGCAGAGCTGCTCGTAGGAGAGAGCAGTTACAACAGCACGGGTGACTCGGGAATAAGGATGTAAGAGGATAAATGCCAGGTTTGAAGAAGCGTTCTTTGCAGAAGGCAAAAACGTTTTGAAACTCAGCCTCGTGGACATTACAGCCGGTATCTGAAGACTCTAGTATCGTAAACTACTTTCTTATCTGTTGTTTTTTTGGCAGCTTTGCAAAAACTTGGCAAGGCTCTTTCTTGTCGGAGCTAATTAGTTGGAAGCAGCCTTTTATCTGTGAAGAAACAGTAAAAGGTTGGGCTGCTGCCTTTGTCTTGTGTTTGCTCTCTTGGAACCAGGTTGGGTCAGAACACCACCTCAGATTGGATATCCACTTTGCACTTGCGGGCGGGGACTTGGGATAACTTTCAACATGTAATGTGGCCCCGGCGGCCCTGGGGGTGCGGGCCTTCTCTGTGGGAACACCCTCCCTCTGGAATGAATTACCCCCGGAGATGAGGACTATCCCCGACCTACAAACCTTCCGGCGCGCGTTGAAGACCCACCTTTTCCATCAAGCTGGCCTGGCCTAGAGTTACTTGTAAGGTTTTAATTGGTTTTAATGGTTGTACCTTTTAAATTTTCCTGCTTAGTTTTTTATCCTTATTTTAGTCCAGCCACCAGTTTAATTCATTTTAATTCTATTTTAAATATTGTACTTGTATTGTGCTGTTTTTACTTGGCTGTACACCGCCCCGAGTCCCGTCGGGAGAGGGGGCGGTATATTAAATAAATAAATAAATAAATAAATAAATAAATAAATAAATAAATAAATGTCTGTGCCTTTTGCCTCAGATCTTGCTTTCTTTCTGTTGCTAATCGCTTCAGATCCAGTAAAAGCACCTTTTCTCCATAAACAATGGAGCCTAAGGTTTTCTTTCTTGGATTTTGAATCCAATTCACTTAGCCACGTGCTTCGCTTAACAACTGATGATGATTCAGTAACTACTGCAGCAAGGAAAGCTCAGAAGATGTGGCACAAGTCACTGAAGCAGCCTCGCTTTCCTCAGCAATGGAAATGTCGGCTCAATTGTGGTCCTAGGTCGAGGACCATTAAAGGAGCTGAGGCTCTCCTTTCTCCCACCTTCTTACCTTCAGCTTGTTTCCTGCTTGGGTATATTTCTTGGTGGCCATGTGGTAATTGCCCTGCCTCATGCAGCAGTCGGCGATCTGCTCCAGGAGCTCCCGCCGGGAATCCTCGGAGAGTTCCTTGGAGTCCTTTGAAATGGTCATCTTCTCCGCCATCTCTTCGGTGATGGTCAGGTTCTGCGTCAGGCAAAGCTGCAGGGCATCCTGGTACTGGGACACAGAGAGAAGGGTGGCAAGAGCCAACTCAGCTAAAACATCTGGTAGGAGGAGGGAATCAAGTTACGCCACGTAGGAGAGGACCAGGCTGAGCCTGAAGGAGGAGTCAAAGGCGTCATCAGTCGCGAGTCCCTGCGCACCCGCAAGAGTTCTGAGTCCAGCCTGCCTTGAATGCCTTTCTTATCTCCTGCTCATTTCCCTTGACCGCTAGTTGGTCAGCTTCCTGTGGAGCAGGGGTCACTAATTTTTCGGACCTCAGGGACCACTAATTCATAATTTTAAATCCCACAGATCACTAATACGATCTGCCTGATGACTGGCTGTTGTAGAGAACTTAAGCTTGCAATAAATTTATATGCATTTCAACTGCCTGAATCCGTTGATTCCTCAGGCGCTTCACACCCAGCCTGGTGAGACCTCCAGCAAGAGAAGGACACCTTAGTACGCTCACCAACTTCAATGGGGAGCTTATTTGGTGTAAGCCACCGTTGAATGTCGTGATCTCAAGCACCACCTTGCAGGTTGAGATATGACTGAAAGAAGAACCCCTATCTTTAATCGGTGCAGGACTTTTGGCATGAAGTGACAAAACTGGCATAAGAAAGGCACCAGAAGAACGAAAGAAACACAGTGGAAAAAAGAAAGCAGAAACTCCATGCTTGGTTGATTTTAGACTTTGAAGATCAGACCTATGTTTCCATATCTACCTATATCTATATATCTATACCTATCTCTATCTCTATCTATCTATCTATCTATCTATCTATCTATCTATCTATCTATCTATCTATCTATCTATCTATCATCTATCTATCTATCTCTAGCTACCTACCTACCTGCCTAACCTAATCTATCATCTATTCTTTCATCTATCATCTATTTGTTTCTCTCTTTTTCACCTATCTCTGTCTATCTACCTACCTACCTACCTACCTACCTACCTATCATCTATCTATCTATCTATCTATCTATCTATCTACCTACCTACCTATCTATCATCTATATCTATCTATCATCTATCTATCATCTATCTATCTATCTATCTATCTATCTATCTATCTATCTATCTATCTATCTATCTATCATCTATCTATCTATCTATCATCTATCTATCTATCTATCTACCTACCTACCTATCATCTATATCTATCTATCATCTATCTATCTATCTATCTATCTATCTATCTATCTATCTATCTATCTATCTATCTATCTATCTATCTATCATCTATCTATCTATCTATCTATCTATCTATCTATCTATCTATCTATCTATCTATCTATCATCTATATCTATCTATCTATCATCTACATCTATCTATCTATCATCTATCTATCTATCTATCTATCTATCTATCTATCTATCTATCTATCTATCTATCTATCTATCTATCTATCTATCTATCTATCTATCTATCTATCTATCTATCTATCTATCTATCTATCTATCTATCTATCTATCTATCTATCTATCTATCTATCTATCTATCTATCTCTATCAGAAGTATGACACTACCTTTTTGGCAGCTAGCAGCAGCTTAACGGCCTTCTCGTACTGAGAATGCTCAATGAAGAAATCGGAGCAACGAGCCAGGAGGGTTGGGTCGGATTTCTCATCCAAATCTTCTGCAACCAGTTGCAAGGCGGCAAATTGCTCGGTGGCGAAGGCCAGCTCCAGAGCTTTGGACAAGTGCCCAGCCTGCCAAGGAAAAAAAGAGAGACAGATTTTGAGTTTTTAGCAGCCACTTATCTTCCTTCGAGAAGGTTCCTTTGTGGTGATGCAGCATTTGTTTTAGTTTCAATCACTGCTGGGTCCAGTTCTGGTCACCATGATACCAACAACAAAAAAATAACATGTTGAGACTCTAGAAAAGAACGCTGAGAAGAGCGACAATGGCTCTTAAGGGACTGGAGGCTAAATCCTATGATTAACAGTTGCTGGAATTGGGTACGTCTTGTCTAAGAGAAGGACTTGCGTTCACATGGGAAGAGCCTTCCAACAGTTGAGAGCTGTTGCAGAGAATAGGGGGTCAACCTATCCTTCAAAGCACCTGAAGGCAGAACAAGAAGCAATGGGTGGAAGCTAATCATTGAGAGAAGCAACCTAGAAATAAGAATAAATTTCCTGATTTAACAATTAACAATTAACGACTTGCCACCAGAAGTTGTGGAAGCTCCAACACTGGAGGATTTTAAGAAGAGAATGGACAGCTATTTGTCTGAAATGGTATAGGGTCTCCTGCTCAAGCAGGGGAGGTTGGACTAGAAGATCTCTATGGTCCCTTCCAACTCTGTTATATTCTGTACTCTGTATCCACCCTGGGGTGAAGGAATACCTTGTGGTAGAGCGTCACAGCTTGGTCCATTTGTTCTCCTCTTCCTTCATAGTAGCGGGCAGCTTCTATCATGTCTTCTGGGGAACTGAGAAGAGCCAGGTTCATTAACTGGTCATCCAGCTGGTTTTCCTGGTTATAGCAAACAAACCAACTTCACTTTCAGGTCTTCTGTGGTTAAAGGTAAACAGAGATTTGCTTTTGCTTTTTCCAATGTTTTTCTTCTAAAACTGCAACTGTGGTTACGATCCTACTTCAGCTTTCCTTTGCTTTATAAACCCACAAAGGTCATACAGGGGAGGAATGTCACTCTTTAATCACTGTCCTAACAGTGGCTTAAGAAGGAGCCTTGGTGGCACAGTGGTTAGAGTGCAGTACTGCAAGCTACTCCTACTGCAATTTGGCAGATTGAATCCCACCAGGCTCAGGGGTGGGATTCCACTGGTTCGCACCTATTCGCTAGAACCGGTTGTTAACATTCTAAGCAGTTCGGAGAACCGGTTGTTAGAAGAAATTACTGGCCTGATCCTGTAAGGAAGACAGGAAAGAAACATTCTGGGGTTGCTTACAGAAACTGCCTCTCCATTAACCCTTATTAAGGATTAATAATTGGCAGGACTTGACTTCCTGTCTCAGGAACGTCTCTGGAGTTTTTTTCCTCTCCTTTGCTGGTACTTTGCTTGGGTGGAGTGAGCATTCAAAGTTACAATGGCACTGAAAAAAGTGACTTATGATCCTTTTTTCACACTTACGACTGTTGCAGAATCCCCACAGTCACGAGAATAAAAGGAGCAAACGGGGAGTGGTGTTTGCAGGAGACAATTAGTTCCTTTAATTAGTGTGAAGATTTGTTCGTGACTCTCAGAGACTCTTTGCCAAGTATTTCCTTGTACAGCGTTGCGCTTGGAAGCTATCGGCCTGGCAACTCTCCAAGCCTGATAAAGGTCTGTGGCTGTAAATCACTCTTGAAAGACTGTTTGCCGGGACTTTGCTGGATGTGAATGACAGGAATTCACATTAGCCTAATAAAAAGGGTTTTCTGTCGGGACGAGAAGTCTGCTTCGCGATTTTGTGAAGCCGAGGTCAGAACACACTGCATGTTGCCCATACCTTACACAAACGGATGGCATTATTAAACGCTTGAGCCCGGGTGTAGAAGTGCACCGCCTGCTTGATGTCCTCGCGGCTCTCATACTGACGGGCAACGTGATAAGAAGCTGCCCAGTTGCCTGTCGCGTTCGCTATTTCGGCAGCCTAAAGCAAAAAGAGAGACAAAACCCGGTGCTTTCTCCACTTGGAACCCACACACTGGCACCTCTGAAGGAGCATCTATGGAGAGAGTCTCCTTCATCCAGGTCATGGTTGTCCCAAAGGTGCTTTTTTTTCAAGAGCCAACTGGGCTTTCTTGTTTTTTTTTTTGTCCCCTTGAAGACGTTTCGCCTCTCATCCAAGAAGCTTCTTCAGAACTGAAACCCAAGAAAGTCCAGTTGCCTCTTAAAAAGCACCTTTGGGACTCTGAAAGAGCAGGTGAAGGGGTCAAGTTATGTTCCAAAGGACCCGAAGGCCGGACAAGGAATAATGGATGAAAACTGAACAAGGAGAGATTCAACCTGGAAGTAAGGAGAAACTTTTAACAGGGAGAGTTGACTTCGGGAGTTGTGGGAGCTTCATCCCTGGAAGCTTGCAAGAAGAGATTGGGATGTTAAATGGTCATAAATGATGTAAGGTCTCCTGCTTGGGTGGAAGGGCTTGGACTAGATCAGGGGTCGCCAACCTTTTGGACCTCAGGGAGCACCAAAGTCATAATTTTAGATCCCAGGGACCACTAACAGGTTCAGTGGGTGTGGCCTAATTTGTGGGTGTGGCTTGGTGGTCATGTGACTGGCTGGGGATGGCTTGTATGTAAATATTATAAATATTTATATAAATATTGAAATTTTTTATAAAAAAAGAGCAACTTTTACCCAAAATCAGGCAAAGCAGGCAGACAGATTGAGTTGCTCACAGAATCACAAAGTCATTCAGAAATCTATCTATCTGCCATTGGCTAGCTCAGTCTGTCACATAAAATTTGCTTGGAAGCAAACTCATAAAATTAACTCACAACACACCATGCATGTAAATATTGAATTTTTTATTTTAAAAAAGAGCAACTTGTACCCAAAACCAGGCAAAGCAGGCAGGCAGATTGAGTTGCTCATAGAATCATTCAGTGATCTATCTATCTACCATCGACTAGTTCAGTCTCTCAAATTTGCTTGCCGTGAGTCTGCACTGAATTTGCTTGCAAACAAACCTTCAGTCCTAAGGGAGGTTTGGCTGTGCTTAAAAGCAGAGCTGAAGATCTAAAGACTTAGCTAGAAAGCAAGAAATCCAACAACCATTTCCTGCTTCCTAGCTAATCTAAATCTCCCGGCACAGCAGAACAGATGATGGTCGGAAAAAGGAAAAATAGCAACTTAGCAGACAAGTTTGCCGGGTAAGGAGTGAGTGGGCGGGGAGGGTTCCCGCGGGCCATGTGGGCTGAGCAGCCTTGTGTTTCTGCGCAGCCTGGATTAATTGCTTTGGGGGCAGGGGTGCTCTGGGGGTGAGATTTCTCTGCGGCCACCAAAATTTTCTCGCGGCCCACCGGTGGGCCAGGGCCCACCGGTAGGCGACCGCTGGACTAGATGATCTACAGTACAAGGTGCCTTCCAACTCTGTTAATCTGTTAAAAGAAAGCGAACTTACCTTCTGGATGTTACCCAGGAAGCAATGGATACGGACCATGGAAAAATAATCCTGAGCCAGCTCATAATATTTGAAAGCCGCTTCTAAGTCGGCCTGGCCTTCTAGATATTGAGCCCACCATTTCCACAAACCTCTGGAGGAGGAAAAACAAAGAGAGGGTGAATATCAATCAATCAATCAATCAATCAGAATCCAGATGGATGACATCTCCGCAAACTGTTGAGCTATTCATAGGGAGCATATCTTGCATTTGGAGAGGAAAGACAAGTTCTAGCTCAACCTCCTGGCAAACCTAGGAAGTCCTCGATTTACAGCCGTTCATTTAGTGTCCAAAGTTACAATAGCATGGAAAAAAGGGACTCCCCCCCTGTTTTTCACACTTAACCACCGTTGCAGCATCCCCAAAAACTCGGACGCTCGGCAACTGGGTAATATTTATGGTTGCGGTGGCCCAACGACCATGTGATCCCCTTCGATGAGCAAAGGCCGATTCCCTTAACCGCCATGGTACTAATTGAACCGCTGCAGTGATCCGCTTAACGACGGTGGGTAGAAAAGTGATCAAACAGGACAGAAGTCACTTGACGACTGGTCTCGCTTATCCACAGAAAGTCTGGGCTCAATAATTGTGGCTGTAAGCCCAGGTCAACCTGTTAGGAGCAGAATCGGCTTCTCAACGAGGATTGGCCGGGCTGACACTCACTTGTCTTTCATCCTGTTGACGTAGGACTCCAAGGCCTGCAAATCCTCTGAAAGCATACGAGGCACTTCAGACTTATGGGTGTCAGACTTCTCATAGCTGTGCAGGAAGAAAAACAGGACGAGTCAGAAAGCCAGGACGACGGGAGGAAAAAAAACCCCAGCTGTTTAGTTTCAGGATGCGTATTTACAATGAATGAAGAGTATTTACAGTGAAGGGAGACTGTTTACAATTCAACCTCCTTGGACTTGCGAGATCTCACAAGATCAGAGCATTCATCATACATACAAGCACTTTGGTGGTTAAACTGACAGCAAACCCTACTCCTTATTGGCACTGATGATGTTCCCTAGTGGGTAGTGAAACATCTGCAAGGAAACAAGCAAGCTCATAAAACACCAAGGACCCCACAGTTCTCCTCCTCCTCCTCTATTCCCAACTGGTTCCTGTTCACCCTCCATTCCCAAGAGAGCCACATATTTCTTGTGCTTCAATCTCCCAAATTAGATTCGATGGATTATTGAGACCCAACTCTTGAATCCCAAACCAAAGGGATGAATAACAGAGCGGGATCCATTTTGGAGGATCTATCGTATTTTTTGATAAGGTTACCTAATTTGGGTAATGAAACATTATAGAATACCTTATGCCACCAGACTTGAAATTCTAGACCTAGAAAACCTTGAATTACGCCGTCTTCGGTCCGATCTAAGTATGGTATATAAAATCATACATTGCAATGACTTACCTGTCAATGAATACTTCAGCTTCAACCATAACAACACAAGAGCAAACAATAGATACAAACTCAAGGTTAATCGCACCAAACTTGTTTGCAGGAAATATGACTTCAGCAACAGAGTGGCCAATGTCTGGAATACTCTACCTGACTCTGTGGCTTCTCCCCCAAACCCCAAAAACTTTAACCTTAGACTGTCTACTATTGACCTCACCCTTTTCCTAAGAGGTCTGTAGAGGGCATGCATAAGCGCACCAATGTGCCTACCGTCCCTGTCCTATTGTTTCTTTTATTTTTCTTATATGTACCCATTTCATGTATTCATAACTATGTATATACTTATACCTATTATCTTGCAAGTGATTGACAAATCAAAGAAAGAAAGAAAGAAAGAAAGAAAGAAAGAAAGAAAGAAAGAAAGAAAGAAAGAAAGAAAGAAAGAAAGAAAGAAAGAAAGAAAGAAAGAAAGAAAGGGAAAGAAAAGAAAGAAAGAAAGAAAGAAAGAAAGAAAGAAAGAAAGAAAGAAAGAAAGAAAGAAAGAAAGAAAGAAAGAAAGAAAGAAAGAAAGAAAGAAAGAAAGAAATGAAACGTCTGCAAGGAAACAACCAAACTCAGAGAGGAGGACCCCAAGGTTCTCTTCCTCGACCTCCTTCTTCTCTCCTTCCTCCTCTTTGCAAACCCCACCCCCTTCTAGCATGGATGATGTTACCTAGTTGGGTGATGAAACGCCTGCAAGAAAGCCACCGAGCTCAGAGAGCACCGGAGAGCTCATTACTCCAGAACGGGTCCGATTGAATCTCGAGTCAGACCTGGACAAGCTCTGGCATTATGGCAGCCTGCAAATACTTACTAGGCGATGGCAAAGTTGAGTTCAGCGATGGCTTCCAGGTGCCTGGCGTAACTGTAGTACGTTGTGCGCAGGTGCACTCGGTCCCGGGTCTCGGCTATCTCAATGGCTTTCTGCCACTGGTCTGAAGCCTGGTACAGCTTGTTCAGGAGATCGTACCGTTGGCACTGCTTGTATAACTGCTCAGCGTCTTCCTGCAACGGAGACCAGAAAGGGATGCTGCTTTGAATGCAAGCATCGTCATCTTCCTCATTATCAGTGAATTCTTCGTTCATCTGTGTGGGTTTGTCCTCGACTTACAACAGTTCATTTAGTGACAGTTCAAAGTCCTGAGGCACTGAAAAAAAAAGCGACTTGGGACCATTTTTTCACAGTTGTGACCTTTCCAGCACCCCCGGGATCAAAATCCAGGCGCTTGCCAACTGGTTCGTATTTATGACCGTCGCTGCATCCCGATCCCCTTTTACGACCTCCTGACTAGTAAAGTCAGTGGGGAAGTCGGATTCACTGAACAGTCGGGATACTAACTTGTGAACTGCAGTGCTTCACTTAACAACGGAGGCAAGAAAGGGCCGTAAAATGGGGCAAAATGCATTTAGCAAACGTCTGACTTAACAACAGATTACCCGTATTGAAAACATTATCTGAGATCCTACTGCAATGCAGAGGAATAAGGGTCCTTGGTGCTCTCTGAGCTGGGCTGTTTTCATGCAGACATTTCTTTACCAAACTAGGTAATACTATCAGTGTGAGAAGGGAGTGGGGTTTGAAAGCAAACTCCACTCCCTTACTAGCATCAATGCCGTTACCTACTTTTTATTGATAATACAGTGGAACCTCAGGTCACAAACGCTTCCGACCACGACCAAATTGGGTGCCGACCCAAAAAAATCCACAAAATGTTCAACTCTGGTCGCAAACACATCCTCGGGTGGCTATCAAACATAGCCATGGTGATTTTCCCCTCTGCGTATGCACAGAATTGTAGGCGCATGGGCAGTCAATCGCGTCCGGCCACAACCAAATCGGGTTGCAACCGAAGTCCCGGAAGAGCGGGTTATGGTCGTGACTTGAGGTTCCACTGTACATGTTTGAACCTTGTACTTTGATATGGCCTATAGCAGAGGTGGTAGGTTCTGACCAGTTCTGGAGAACCGGTAGCGGACATTTTGAGTAGTTCAGAGAACCGGCAAATCCCACCTCTGACTGGAGATTTTACAGTGTCCTTCCCCTGCCACGCCCACCAAGCCACGTCCACAGAACCAGTAGTAAAAAAAGTTGAACCCACCACTGGCCTATAGGCTAATCAATAAATCTAATCTAAAGTCAACTCTTAAAATATTCCTATGCCTGTTTTAGTAGTTGCCATTAAAAAAAAGGGGTGGGGGAGGAAGGAAATCGGGAAGAGCAGAAATCGAAAATACATTCCAACTCTTATCTTTAAAAGATTGTAACTAAAATACCAGAATTTTTGCCCGTGAATATATTTAATTGGAGAACGTGAATGATGACACCCAGCCTGTGAAGGTGCTCAATTGGAGAATCTGATTTATGACACACCCAGCGGGGAGGGGGGAAACAGGGTCGTAGGTGACTGTAAATTACATGTGCCGGAGATGGCTTCATACAGGGCAGTGCCAATAGGTCGCCTCTAATGAACCCTTGGAAGTTTTTTGAAGTTTGGCTCCAGAATCATGATTTAATTAGAGCGATTGCTGGAATCCTGACAGCAAGCCAACTCGAATTAAATCATGATTCTGGAGCCAAACTTCAATAAACCTCAAGGGATTCATTGGAATCCTGGCATCTAATCTATATTAGCACTGATGCCGTTACCTACTTTGGGTCATGAGACGTCTGCAAGGAAATAACCAAGCTCAGAGAGTACCAAGGACCTGTCATGTCAACCCTGAGCCCCAAGGTTGCTGGAGACTCTGCAGTGGATAAGAAGATGCTCCAAAGAGTTATAAACACAGCACAAAAAAAATCATCAGTTGCTCTCTTTCTTCTTTGGAAGAGATTGCGAAGACCAGACTCCTCTCTAGAACACTAAAAATCTCCACAGACCGTTCTCATCCTGGACATTCATATTTCAAACCATCAGGGAGGCATTATAGGTGTCTTAAAATGAGGACTAATAGATTGAGAAACAGTTTCTTTTCCAAGGCAGCAATTGCCTTGAATCAAACAGTGCATTTGTGATTTAGTCCTATTATTATTATAATAATTATTATTTTAATTTTTAAATACTCTGTAGCGTGACTGTGATGTGGTGTTTGGGGCACTGTGCTGGAGTAGCTTTCAAATTTCATTGTATTCGTGGAATGCAATGACAATAAAGGCATTCTATTCGAATAGTCTCCTTTGAAGGACAGAGGAATAAAGGCCCTCTTTCAGACTCTGCATTCTGACACTTTACAGGGAGTTAATTACAGGAGGAATCCGAGGAGCCAGAGCGAGCCTTACACGCCCAAAATAGAATCATTATGACTGTAACAGGATGTTTAAATAAAAGCAGAGGGGGGAGCACTAAACCATCCAACCTGCAGGTCACTTCAAGAACAAGGGGACGTCCACATGGCCAGCTTCTGCTCTTCCTTTTTTTATATATAATTTTAATTTTATTTTTTACACATCTCTTCACGTGAGCAACATGATTCCAGATTACAACATTTATACATAACCATCCTTACATTTTCAACTTTCTTATTTAAATATCACATCAAGTTATTATCCACTCCGCTAATCTTCAAATAAATTTCCATTTCATACTTCAATTCATTAATTCAATATCAAAATCATTTCCTCCCATATATTTCCAATTCTTTATCCCCTATTTATTTCCATTTTTCAGCTTACCACCTATTTTGTTTTACCTTATACATTATTATCTTCATCAATTAACTCAAGACCGACATATAATAAACACTAAAAAAAAATATATATCTCCTGCTTTTCCTGTTGCTCCAAGTCTGGAAACGGCTCCACGCACCAGCCAACTGAATTAAAGGCCCTGCTGTCTCAGAAGCCATTTCCTAGCAGGGGAGAAAAAAAATGGGGGGGCTTAGAAACGCAGTTGCCCTTGAAGGGGACTTTGGATGTTTGACACTGAAGGAAAGGCTTTGGATCTTGGCTCGTAAAAAGTGTGCAGGGATAATCATCGGACTGAGATAAAAGCCACTGAGTGCAGGGCGCAATCGACACGAGGGTCAGCCCAACCAAGGGCTGAAATATCTTTAATAAGCCCAGGTTATATTGGTAGGAAAAAAAAATCTCCAGGTGGTCCTTGACTCACAACCGCAATTGAGACCAACATTTAAGAAGAGATTGGACTGCCGTTTGTCAGAAATGGTGTAAGGTCTCCTGCTTTTGTGGGGGGTTGGACTAGATCAGTGGTTGCCAACCAGCAGGCCGGGGACCACTGGTGGTCCGCGAAAATTTTTTGGTGGTCCTCAGAGAAATGTCACCCCCAAAACATCCTCCAAAGCAATTAATCCAGGCTTCATGGGATCACAAGACTGCACCACTCACATGGCCCGTGGGAACACAAGGCTTACATTGCTTGCTTTGCAAACAACACGAGGTAGTGAGGGGAGTGGGGAAAGGGCGGATGGGGGTGGGGGGAACTTGCCCCATGCACCTGGCCTGGCCACTGGGCTGCTTCTTTCTTTCTTCTTCTGCTTTTGGCTGCAGGCAAGGAAAGCAGCAAAAGCCTCTCTTTCTCTCCCCCAAACTCCGCCAGAAATGAGTCTTTGAGACCCTGCAAGGCCTCCTGCTCCAAGAGGCTGCGCTGGCAAAGACTCATTTCTGGCAGAGTTTTGGAGAGAGAAAGAAAGACTTCTGCTGTTTTCCTTGCATGAAGCCAAAAGTCTCTCTCTCCCCCCTCCCCACCCTTAGGACATTGCTGGAGACGGTATCCTGCAATTCCAAATAAAGAATGATCGATCAGGAGGAAAATGGGGTGGGGAATTTTCCTGCAGACATTTTTGGGATTTTCCCAGGGTCTCTGGTCTGCGGGATTTAAAATTATGAGTTTGGTGGTCCCTGAGGTCCAAAGGGTTGGACTAGATGACCTACAAGGGCTCTTCCAACTCGGTTAATCTGTTAATTTCTGTGACTAAGTTAAAGGGCATTTGGTCCCCATTTTACGACCTGTCTTGCCACAGCTGCTAAGTGAATCCCTGCAGTTCTTAAAAGTGAGTAACGTAGTTGTGAAGTGAATCTGGCTTCCCCCATGGACTTAGCTCGTCAGAAGGTCGCAAAAGGGGAATCACGCAAAACCACCCCCCGGGAACCCTGGAACTGTCATAAATATGAGCCACTTGCCAAGCGTCGTGGCTGAATTTCAACCACGTGACTACGGAGAGGCTGCCACGGTGGTGAGTGTGAAAAACTTCTGTAAGCCTCTTTCCCCCCATCCCCCAGTGTCATCGTAAAACTTCAAATGGTCATGAAGGAACTGGAAGAAAAAGCCAATTTTTTTTTTTTTTTTAGTTGTCAAGCATCCAAATTTGGATCGAGGGGACTGTGAGGATGCTGCAACGGTCATAAGTATGAAAAATGGCTATAAGCAGGAGTTCTACTGGTTCGGACTGGTTCTATAGAACCGGTTGTTATGATTCTGCGCAGTTCGGAGAACCGGCAAATCGTGTCCCTGGCTGGCTCCTCCTCTCTCCACCCACCCCTCCCCTACCCACCCGCCCCTCCCCTACCCACCCAGTCAGTCCTTATCGCGCATGCGCAATATTGTGTGCATACCCGACATCGCTGACTGCGTTCTTCCCTGCCCAGTCACTCCTTAAGGTATTTCTTTTCCCCCTCTCCTGATGATCAGCTGTTTCTGATTCCCCTTGCTTACTTACTGCTTTGTCCAGGAGGCTTCCGAGGCCCAGGCAGGCAAAAAATGGAGGGGAGGGGGGAGAGAAATGCAGCCCATACACCCCGCCCAGGGGTGGGATTCAAATTTTTTAACAATCGGTTCTGTGGGCGTGGCTTAGGTGGTGGGCGTGGCTTGGTGGTCATGTGACTGGGTGGACATGGCTTGGTGGTCATGTTATTGGCTGGGCGTGGCCAACTCAACATCACTCCCATCGAGGCACGCATCTCCTCCTCTGGCCTCTCGTGACTGTGGGGATGCTGCAACAGTCGTAAGTGTGAAAAAAGGGTCATAAGTCACATTTTTCAGTGCCATTGTAACTTTGAATGGTCACTCTACACAAGCAAAGTACCAGCAAAGGAGAGGAAAAAAACTCCAGAGACGTTCCTGAGACAGGAAGTCTATTCCTGCCAAGAATGTAATAAGGGTCAACGGAGAGGCAGTTTCTGTAAGCAACACCAGAATGTTTCCTTCCTGCCTTCCTTACAGGATTAGGCCAGGAATTTCTTCTAACAACTGGTTCTCTGAACTGTTTAGAATGTTAACAACCAGTTCTAGCGAATAGGTGCGAACTGGTAGAATCCCACCCCTGACCCCAATCCCCTCCATTTTTTGCCTTCCTGGGCCCCGGGGAAGCTTCCTGGGAGCAAAAATGCCCCCCCCACCAGGAGGCTTCCCTGAGGCCCAGAAGGATCAAAAAACGGGGAGGAGGGGGTTTGCTGCAAAAAAGGCCACACCCACCCAGTCACATGGCCATTCCCACCTAGCTACACCCACAGAACCGGTTGTTACAAAATTTGAATCCCATCCCTGGCTATAAGTCTCTTTTTTTCTGTGCTGTTGTAATTTCAGTCCCTAAGCTGTAAGTTGAGGACTCCCTGTATGGCAAGCTTGCCTGGAGACACCTTGGATAGTGAGACGGACGGCAGATAAAAGTCAGTCAATCCATCGAGTAAAGAAATAATGGGAGGAAAGACTTTCCACTCACCAGCATGCCCAACTGGACGGCCAGCATGGCCACCCGGGCTTCTTTTTCTGGTTCTCGTTCAGCCTCCCGCAATGCCTTGGCTCCCCGCGCATGGCCCATGTTCCCCAGGCAAACTTTGGCGACGTCCAGCCTTTGGGTCTTCACGCACATGCGGGCCATGTTCTCCCAGACGGCTTCGCTGCAGAATACAAGAAGAAGGAGAAGGGAGATGGTTCCAGTCAGATCCTGAAGGCCGTTAAGATCATGGAGGTGTGAACTGGCCACTCTACAGGAGAAAAGACCTCTTTAGGGGCCATCGCTTAAGATTGATGTGCAAACCAAGCATCTGTCCTTTGGGTTTGCATGCACATGTGGGCCATGTTCTCCCAGACAGCTTCGCTACAGAATGCAAGAAGATGGCACATGGTTCAAGTCAAACTATGAAGGCCCTCAAGAACACGGAGGTGTGAACTGGTCCTTCTGCAGGAGAAAAGCCCTCTTAGGGACCATAGCTTAAGACTGATGTGCATCTGGCCTTTGGATCTTCACACACATGTGGGCCATGTTGTCCCAGGTAGTTTTGCTACAGAATGCAAGAAGGCACGTGGTTCAAGTCGAGATAAGACCTCTTTAGAAATCTTAGCTCAGAACAGTGGTCTCCGAACTTAGCAAGGTTAAAATTTGTGGGCAACGTGACTGGCTGAGGAATTCTAGGAATTGTAGGCCACAAGTCTCAAAGTTGCCAAATTTGGAGAACCCTAGCTTCGAGGGATGTCCAAAACCAAGGCATAGGGCCAGAGACCTAATGCTAAAACTTAATGGATCTGACTGAGCCAGGCTAGCTTGTTACATTGGCTTCAGTTGAGTCTGTTCCAAGTAGGATTAAAGACTGAATCCAACTTCTGAACTTTTATTATTATTATTTTTATTTTCAACAGGCTCTCTTTTCATTGCCCAGGCTCATCAAAGGATGATTGTGTTCACTCAAATATTACTCAGATATCATGAGAGAGAGAAAGAGAGAGAGAAGGAGAAAGAGAAAAGGAGAGAGAGAAAGAAAAGGAGAGAAAGAGAGAGAAAAGGAGAGAGAGAGAGAGAGAGAGGAGAGAGAAAGAAAAGGAGAGAGAGAGAGAAAAGGAGAGAGAGAGGAGAGAGAAAGAAAAGGAGAGAGAGAAAGAAAAGGAGAGAGAGAGAGAGAAAGAGAGAAAAAGAAAAGGAGAGAAAGAGAGAAAAGGAGAGAGAAAAAGAAAAGGAGAGAAAGAAAAGGAGAGAAAAGGAGAAGAGAGAAAGAAAAGGAGAGAGAAAAAGAGAGTAAAGGAGAGAAAGAAAAGGAGAGAGAAAAGGAGAAGAGAGAGAAAAGGAGAGAAAGAAAAGGAGAGAAAAAGAGAAAAAAGGAGAGAAAGAAAAGAAGAGAGAAAAGGAGAGAGAAAAGGAGAGAGAGAAAGAAAAGGAGAGAGAAAAAGAGTAAAGGAGAGAAAGAAAAGGAAAAAGAAAAGGAGAGAGAGAAAAGGAGAGAAAGAAAAGGAGAGAGAGAAAGTGAAAGAGAAAAGGAGAGAAAGAAAAAGAGAAAGAGAGAGGGAGGGAGAGAAAAAAGGAGAGAGAGAGAGAAGGAGACACAGAGAGAGAGAGAGAGAGAGAGAGAGAGAGAGGAGTAAAGCCATAAACTGTCCAACCCTTCCCCCTATATCAAACTCGGAGAATTTCCTGAGTTTATCTTTGGAACTCTACCTCACATCTGTCCTTCATCAACTCCAGCTCGCTGTTCTAATGAAGACCAGATGCAGTGGAGGAAGGGCGCCTAGGGCTCTCTTTTGTTCTGCGTTCAAAGAAGAGCACGGCGACCCACTTGCCATAGGAATTCTGCCTCTCGAAGTGCAAAAATCGACCCGTAAAATGGAACACGTAAGCACCCAATGCGTAAGGAGAGCATGCCCAAGTTTGGAACCCACTAAACCAGTGTTCCTCTCAAGCTTTGGCAGCTTGAAGATGGAGGGGAGGCTAAACTCCCAGAATTGCCCTGGGTAGAAGAGCTCAATGTAATTCCGTGTCTTCTCGAGAGCCAGGATGGTCCACGTTGGCTTCGTTGATTAAGCAAGGGCTGGAGTTGGAAGTGCTCCAGGTGTCCGTGGGTTCTTCTGAAGTTACATCTACAATGAACCAAATCCTGTCGCTTTAGACTGAACATACAAACGTTTTATTCTTAGGGTGAGCAGCTGATGTTTTTCTTTCCTAATCCATGAAGAGAAAAAAGGAGTTTACAGGTGGTCAACATGGTGGGGCCATTCGCTTAAACAAACTTTCAAAGTTACGACGGCACTGAAAAAAAAGGGGCTTGCAACCAGTCCTCACACTTCTGACCGTTGCAGCATCCCTGCGGTCACATGATCCAAATTTGAGTACTTGGCAATCCAGTACTTATTTACAACAGTTGCAAGGTCCCATGGTCATGTGATCGCCGTGCTGGCAGGGGAATTCTGGGAGTTGAAGTCCACCCATCTTCAAGCTTCACTTGAGACTTTCAAGAAGCAATTGGACTCCCAATCCATCAGAAATGGTGTAGGGTAGAAATGCTTGGGCAGGGGGTTGGACTAGATGACCTACAAGGTCCCTCCCAATTCTGATTAACTGTTAAGCTGCCAAAGCCTTAGAGAAAAATTGCCCTAACCCAGTGGTGGGATACAGTTTTTTTTACTGCTGGTTCTGTAGGCGTGGCATGGCTTGGTGGGTGTGGCTTGGTGGGCGTGGCAGGGAAAGGATACTGCAAAATCCCCCTTCCCTCCCCACCCCACTAACCTGCTTTCCAGCTCCATTCTCCTGTGCAGGGCAACCAAAGAAGACCCAGCCCATCAGCTGGGACTCAATGGGAGGCAGAGAATAGATGAGGACTGGGCCAGTCAGAGGTGGGATTTGCCGGTTCTCCGAACTACTCAAAATTTCTGCTACCGGTTCTGGAGAACCAGTCAGAACCGGCTGAATACCACCTCTGCCTTAACCTGTTGAGCTTCCGCCTACCAGAATTCCTGGCCAAAGGCCTGGATCACGATGTTGGTCAGGAGTTTTGAGAATTGCACTTTGAACACATCGGGAAAGGAGGGGGTTGAGGAAGACGTAGGGGCAGTGAGGACCCTTCTAGATTTCCAAAAGGGTTGGTCCTTGGGTCTTCTTGGTGTGGGACCTCGGGACACTTGCAACCGTCATAAATATAGGCCGATGGTCAAGCGTTTTGAGTTTTGACCATGTGACTGTGGGGAGAAACTGCAACGGTTATAAGTGTGTACAACGGTCATACATCGCTTTTTTTTTCCTCCCAATGCTGCTGTAACTTTGAACGGTCCCGAAATGAACGGCTGTAAATCAAGGACAGAGGCCTCTGTGACCTGAATGGTAACTCATTTTTCAGGTTTCGACTTGTAGAATCATAATCGTAATGGTTTAACGTGCAAAGAGAACTAAAAGTTTTCTGTAAAGCGGAACAGGACAAACAACTTTGTCCCCAAACCCACCTGTTTCCTTCAAGGGGAACACAGGAACAAGAGAAGGAAAGGACTCATCCTGTCGGTTCACCAAGCAGGATGGAAGACATACCGAAGACCTCTTCGGTGGACTTCAAGGTTTTCTGAGCTCTAACAACAACAACAAAAATTCCTGGAGGCCTAAGCATTATTCCCGGCCGGTCCCTTATTCCATCCTTCCATTCCCAGAAATGGACAAAAGAAGAAGAATCACAAAACCTTAATTGTCAGATCTTTGCCTGAAGAGTAGCTGGAAAAGATGCCCAGGGAGCCTTTGCAAGACTGCTGCTTCTACAAACCATAAGCTTTGTCGTATGAAATTTATTCATTTATATCCCCTTGTTTATTATTTTTATAAGTAACTCAAATGCTCCTTCCTCCTCCTATTTTTCCCACCGCAACCCTGTAAGGTGGGATGAGCTGAGAGAGAGAGAGAGAATGACAAAGTCACCTATCTAGTTTTCATGGCTATGTCTGTCTTTCTGTCTGTCTGTCTCTCTCTTCCTCTCTCTCTCTCTCTTTCTTTCTCCCTCTCCCCCTCTCCCTCCGTCCATCTCTCTTTCTCTCTTTCTCTTACTTTCTCTCTATTTTTTCTTTCCTTCTCTCTCTTTCTCTTGCTCTCTCCCTCCCCCCCTCTCCTTATGAAATGCTAAATTTTTCCTAGAAGTGTAACCCTACTGGATCCTTCCATCTCATCCAACAAACTATTGCATTATTGTGCAGAAAAATAAAAACAATTCTGATTGTTTTTGTTGAAGCAAGCAAAAGAGAAAAAAAAAGCAAAAATATTTTCCATGCTGTTCTTAGCACTGAACTAAGAGTGTGCCTGGCAAGAGAGCCACATATATTTCTTTGTGCTTCAATCTCCCAAGTTAGATTTGATGGGTTGAGACCCAACCGTTGAATCCCAAACCAAAGAGATTAATAACAGAGTGGGATCTATTTTGGAGGATCTATTTTTTTGTTGTTGTTGTTGATGAAGTTACCTAGTTTGGGTAATGAAACGTCTGCAAGAAAACCACCAAGCTCAGAGAGCACCAAAGGACCCCATCAAGATCTATTTCCTTCCACGATATCCTTCCTTGAGGGTTCCAATATCATAAAAGTGATTCTTCCTAATGCAAGTATTACCGAATAAATTTTTTTCTTTCGGAGGAAGCAAGGGAGGGGGGAAGAGGAGGACAGCAAAGGAATGAAGTGGGAGGGATGGGAGTGGGGAGGGGGTGGAGAGAGAGAGAGAGAGAGAGAGACGGGGACTTTAGAAGTCTGTCTTTGACTTTTCCTTTCAGGAAACACATCCTGTTCACATCGGACGGCCGTGGCAGTGGCTCTTGTCGGTTTGCAATCGGCTACGCCCTGAGGTTTTTCACCAAAACCGGGCCGCACAAACAACCGTTTCCTTTGCATGGAGAGATAGGAGGGGGAAGCCAAACTTCCTTGCAGCAAGGATTCTGTTTTCCTGCTTTGGCAGTTTGCGGGGCTCCCGTCATCGAGGGAAGAGCAGCAGCGGTGGAAGTGAGACCCTGGGAATACAGACTCCAGTCTTGCAGGACTCCTTGTGGATGCAATCTTTTCTTTCTTTCTTTCTTTTTTTTCCTCCCTGGGATTTTCTGAAATTTGGGGGGGCAGGCAGCAAAATTGAGATCTCTTGATGCCTCAAATGCAGGTCTTGATCATCAGAATACCAGAATAAACTGGAGTTGGAAGGGACCTTGGAGGTCTTCTAGTCCAACCCCTACTCAAACAGGAGACCCTATACCATTTGGCTGTCCAATCTGCCAGCTCCGGAAGGCTGAAGGGACGGACAGCCTTTAGGGGCATAGTTCTTTTTGTGTGTGTGGGGGGGGGGGGAACCCTCAGCTGTCTGTGAACACAACTCGATCGGCGTAGACGCTGCCTACGTCGACCCTTTGCTAGTTGGGTTTCGGAAAGAATGCACCTCCTCAACGTTCAACTCTACACCAGCTTGGTCCTGCTCAAAGGGGAGGAAGGTGGATAAAGCAACACACACACACCCCGAAGAAGACAAGCAATCTGGACGCCTGGTTCTTGCCTTTCCTTCGCATGGAGTTCTCTGCTCTGCCTTGTGGCTCTTTGGGCATCCAGGACCTTCCCAGCAGCTGACTTGGAGAATGAATGGCGATGTACTCTAACCATTCCTAACGTTCTCCTCCTCCCATCTGCCTTCCACCAAGCGAAGTCAATGTGCTGCAGCTGACTGGGGGGAGAAAACGCGTGGATCTTCTACCGAGAGTGGCTGCGTGACCCTCAGATATGACAGTCCAGAAATTGGTAGCCACAGCCGTGTTGGTCGCTCTGGTGTCCCTTGTTCTCAACAACGCGGCTGCCTTCACTCCCAACTGGGTGTACCAGACCTTGGAGGATGGGCGTAAACGCAGCGTGGGGCTGTGGAAGATGTGCTGGCTGGCCGAGAAGGGGAAAGGAGGTGTGGGCGCAGGTGCCAAGCACGGGCATGGGGTGGAGCAGCAGCACGAGTGTGAAGCCTTGGGCTGGGGTTCAGAGCCAGCTGGTTTCCAGGAGTCCCGAAATACTGTCAAACGTAAGTCTCGTTTCTCCTTCTCCCGCTTGACTTGGTCTTGATAATGGTCTGGGATGCACATCATGAAGGCCCCTTTCCAATAATGGCACTTGGACTTTCTTGGGTTCTCCACCCCCACCCCTACCCCCCTGAAAACATTTTCTTTCTAAAGAACTGAAGAAGCAGCTTCTTGGATGAGAAGTGGAAGGTTTTCAAGGGAAAAGAAAAAAAAAAAACCACCAGGAAAGTCCAGTTGCCTTTTTTTGGAAAATCACCTTTGGGGACCATCTCTAAAGACCTTGGGTCTGTTATGCAGAAAACTTTGCTAAGGTAGAGGCAGCTGAAAAATTCGAAGGCGGACTGTGAAATATTTGCTCCCATTGGGGTTCTATCTGGAAAGGGATGAAGGCTTAGAAACCTTGATTTCAGAATGAAACAAGAAAGATATTTGGGGGCAAAGGAAAAGAGATTGGGTCCAGAAAAAAAAAAATAACACAATTGGCCTACAGGAGATGGAGAAAGGTGCAGAAAATACAGGAGGCAGAGTAAAAGCCGTAGTCAAAGCTAGATAAAATGAACAGGTTTTAAAGCAAGTCCGGCATCTGTTTTGACTTAACGCCATCTGCGATGGCTTTAACATTTGCTGTAGCAGCTCATTCCTGCACTGGTCCAAGGATTAGACTAGAGACTGGCTCTCAACCTTGTCAACTCTAAGATTAGCGCCCAGAATTCCCCAAGCATTTTCCTGTTTGGAAATTCTGGGAGCTGAAGTGCAACGCAACTTAAAAGTCGACAAGATTTGAGAAGCAGCAGACTAAAACGATCCCTTAATTTCTATGATGTTAGCTGTTTTCCTTTTAGGCTTGCAATCCAAATGTGGCCCTGTTAAGATGGGTACCATGGAGACAAGATGAAATCTCTGTGTGTGATCTCTTCCCACTTCATACCCCGGTCCAAACAAACTCTTGGTTACAAAGCAAATGTGGTTAAAGATCTCTCCTTGCAAAATCTTCCTGGTGGGAGATGATAAAAGGGAGTCATTTTTGCAAGGGAAAATAAAAAAAGAGAGAGAGAACAACCAGTTACGAAACGCTTCCCACCTGACCCCCTTTTTGTAAATCTGCTGCAGGCGACAAGAGTTCTCAACTGTTCATTAATTCTTTTTAAAAAAAAGGAAACTAGAGAACAACTATACTCGGCTCCGTGACACGGGAAGTTTGACCTTCTGTCGTGCTATTTCCAGTTCACTAGGTGGCAATACTTGGCAAGGTGTGAGAAGATTTCTAGGGAAGTCAAATTCAAAGAGGAATATAGGAAGCTTTTTTTCCCCAGCGGATCGAATTCTTTGGTCCATTTCATCCATTATTGTCTGCTCCTCGTTTGACTATGCTTCCCCCAAAATTTTAGGACATCCATGTCATCTGTTGCCTGGGAACTACCTGGGAATTTCCCCACACCTACTACATTCCAGCTGTTTCTGAAACAGACCTTTCCAAATCTAAAAAGTGGATCCTTCCAGGCTTCCTTCCAGAATATCATGGACAAATCTGTTTCAGAGATGGAATTCTCTGCTGTGTGGTTTTCTTTTCTTTTCTTTTGTTTTTATACAGTATCCGATTCAGCTCTTGACCGTACAGCTCTCTAATCCGAATACAATCTCCTTCTGGTTGCTCATCTGGGTCAGAATTCATTCCGGAATATAAAATAGTCATGCAGATGTGAAGAAAAAGAGCCGTATGATAGTGTTCGATATTTGAGGTGCGCCTCTCAAAGTTAACAGGGAGAAAATGAGGCTGCCACTGTGCCTAGACATTTTGGCTAGTTATCCAGAGCATGCAATGCTTCCAGCAAACAGAAGAAAAATATATTTAAAGAATTGTGTATGGATTTGCAACTGTATATTCAGAAAACCTGCCTGTCAATAAAGTTCACATACTTTCTCAAGAAAAGCAGGATGTGGTGATCAAAAGAAGCACTACAAATCTTCATGGGATCCCATTTTTTTGTAGGATATCAACTCTTCTATCACTGGAAATCTGTTCCTCAGACCTGTTTTTGCTTTTAATCAGGCTAAATACATTAAGCCACGAGACACTAAATATTCAGCAAAGAATGAGGCCCTTATTAAAATGCAAAAGACTGTACCAAAAATTAACTGCAGGGACTTTTTTTTTTAAATGCAGCTTTGCAAGATCTCACTCACAATCCATTCTAATGCTTCTAATGTTGCTCACCAACGAAGGCAAATATATGTGGCGCAGGATAAGGATGCGAGATCGAATTTAGGTTAGTTACTGGGACCAAAGATTTACCCTTTCAAAAATAAATAAATATACAAATAGTTCCTTCATTGACCCAGCCAGAAAGAAGGAAGTAGGTTCAGAAGTAAGGTAGTGTTATGGAAACCCATTGGTTGCAAAACCTCAAGAGACTTTTCCCAAAGTTTTTGCTTTTTCAAGAATCAGCTGGGACTTTCTGGTTTTTCTTTAAAGACGTTTCGCTTCTCATCCAAGAAGCTTCTTCAGCTCTGAAACGTTTTCAAAGAAAAAACAGAAAGCCCCAGTTGCCTCTTGAAAAAAGCACCTTTGGGACAATCCTGACCTGGATGACTCTCTGTAGGCATCAAGAGACTATAGAGTAGCCAGAGTGAAGCTTTTGGAATCTAGATGTCTTGGCAACTGGCATGTACTTATGACAGTTGCAGTGTCCTAATTTCATGGGATCCCCTTTTGCAACTTTCTGACAAGCAAAGTCAATGGGGAAGCCAGATTCACTTCACAACCGTGTTGCTAACTTAACAACTGCAGTGATTCACTTAACAACGGTAGCAAGAAAGGTCTTAAAATGGGGCAAAGTTCACTTAACAACTGTCTTGCTTAGCAATGGAAATATGGGGCTAAATTATGGTCATAAACTGAGGACTAAATTGTGCTGACATCAGCCAATGTAGACAGAGTGCAGATGGAGAGAGAGAGAGAGAAAGTCGTCACTATTTTTGTAGTTTTTGGTGTAGTTCTCGTGGTTGGAAAAATTCCTTAAATCCTGATTTTGGCCCCATTAGGAAGATTGGCACGCGGCCATCCTCTCAACTCAAGAATTCTACTCAAGAAGTGCCACTATTGTTTGAGAAGCATGTGCCTTTACTGAATGATTTTTATAAATAGAGGGATTAGCTACAACTCAAGAGAAATAACCAGAGAAAGCTGTTTCCTATCACAGCAAATTAAAGAGAATAGGAAGACGCTTTAGGGGAAGGAATAGTTGGTTCAGGGTCTGCTTTTGATGCCGGAAAGGAAAAGGAAAATGGATCTCTTGCTGGAACTTTGTTAAGAGTCAATTCCATTCTTTATTATCCTTTAATGTCCTGTCAGTTTCACAGAAATCAAGGGGGTGGTGGTGGTGAAATGACACCTTTTTCTCCAATGGCGCTCTGCAAGAACCAGTATTTGGTGACTTATTGCTTCTAGACAGGAAACCTCTTCTCCTTCTAAGCCTTCTAAGCCAGCAGATATATCACACCTTGAGATAGTGAATTTCAAACATGATTTGCATGGAGGATTCTTCCATCCATCTCGGATCTGCAGCCAAGGCACTGGAACTGGAACTTTCCAGAGCCCTGAGTTATGTCCCGGTGAGGGAAATGGCTCTTTTTCTCCAAAGTTGGCCAGTTAGTTCATCAGGGTTTGTCCGATCTTGCTCCTTTTTCTAAGACAGGGAATCTCCAAACTCGGCAACTTGAAGACTTGTGGACTTCCACTCCCAACATTCCTTGGCCAGCCATGCCACCAAGTCTTAAAGTTGCCAAGTTTGGAGAGTCCTGTTCTAAGAGAAAGAACTTTCAATACATCAGCTTTTTCTTAGTTTGGCTCTTTCTATAAGGTAATAAAATTTCATTTTTTTGGTGCCGTTATCAGTCTGGAACAATTGACTAGAACAATGAAACCCAGCTTACTATTTTTCAAAACCAGAACTGTCTGTTGCATAGAGAATTCTCATGTTATCCAGGCAGTTTACAAATCCCAGACATCTCATTTAGCAACTAAAATTTTGGGCTCCATTGTGGTCGTAAGTCGAGGACGACCTGTAAAATAACAGAATAAGAGAATAAACCCCACCAGGCTCAAAGTTGACTCAGCCTTCCATCCTTCCGAGGTGGGTAAAATGAGGACCCAGATTGTTGGGGGCAAGTGGATGACTCTGTAAACCGCTTAGAGAGGGCTGAAAGCATTGTGAAGCGGTATGTAAGTCTAAGTGCTATTACCCTTCCTTCCTTCCTTCCTTTCCTTCCTTCCTTCCATCTATCCATCCCTCCATCCATTCATGAAGCACAGTGGTTAGAGTGCAGTACTGCAGGCTACTTCTGTTGACTGCAGGCTGCCTGCAATTTGGCAGTTTGAGTCTCATCAGGCTCGAGGTTGACTCAGCCTTCCATCCTTCTGAGGTGGGCAAAATGAGGACCCAGATTGTTGGGGGCAAAGAGGCTGACTCTATAAACTGCTTAGAGAGGGTTGGAAAGCACTGTGAAGCGGTATATGAGTCTAAGTGCTATTGCTATTGCTATAAGAGAGTTGGAGGAGACCTTGGAGGTCTCGTCCAACTCCTTGCTCAGGCAGAGACCCTATACCATTTCTGACAAATGGCAGTCCAATCTCTTCTTGAAAGCTTCTAATGATGAAGCTCCCACAACTTCCGAAGGCAACTTCTGTTCATGGGTTGATTGTTCTGTCAGAAAATTCCTCCTTATTTCCAGGTTGAATCTCCCCTTGATTAGTTTCCATCCGTTGCTTCTTGTCTGGCCTTCGGGTGCTTTTGGAAAATAGCTTGATCTCTTCCTCTCTGGGGCAGCCCCTCCAATATTGGAAGGCTGCTCTCATGTCTCCCCTGGTCCTTCTCTTGGTTGACTAGCCATGCCCAGTTCCAGTAATTGTTCTTCATATGTTTTAGCCTCTAGTCCCCTAATCTCTTCTCTGCACTTTTTCTAGAGTCTCAACATCTTTTTTATAGTGTGGGGACCAAAACTGGATGCAGTACTCTAGGTATGGTCTTACTAAGGCGTGAAAGTTTCTTTCAAAAGACGGAGGAGAGAAGCAGGCGATGGAAAGTTGACTGGGCAAGGAGCAGCAGTGAGGCAAGGCGAGGCAAGGCAAGGCAAGGCCAGGCCGGCTGGCCTTATTATAGCGCTTTGGGTCAAGCGTTCATGAAGAGGGGAGTGGTCCGGAGAGAAGAGAGGCTACGTGATCTGCAGGGAGTGCTAAATATAAACACCTGTCCAGTTGAATTATATGATTTACAGAAGTACATTTCCCAGATGAAGTGATTGGGGGGGTGGGGGGGTGGGGGGCGGGGAGAGAGGGAACCAGGCCAAAGGCACAGCCGCTCTGTGTGGGAATGGGGAAGAAAGAAATGTTTACAGAGGCAGCAGACCAGATAATGCTGGGATTTATTAATCACGTCTCAGAGGCTTTGGAAAACAGCCAGGCCACAAAAAAAAAAAAAACCTTCCAAAAAAACAACTAACCACCCAGAAAAGTTATCCAAAACTTTAGAGTTCTTGGAGGTTCATGTCTTTTGAGTCCAAAAAGGAAGAAACAGACTTTCAATGACCAAAACTGGTCCTCTTGCGACGCCTCAAACTTTGGATTTCTTTTTCCAGTAGCACATCTTGGGCTCTTTGTAAGACCTGCTTCGTCGTGGCTTAACCTGAGGCCATGACGTGGCTTGTTTATCTTTGCCTTAAGAGTGTTGTGTGAAGTCACCCAGTTTTGCTTTTTAAACTTGGCTTCTGGTTTTACTATCGGGCGAACCCAGTTCGGTTCCGTTTTATTCAATAAGCCACGGTTACAGAAACCACGATGCGTGACGCCTGCCGAAATCCCGGCTTAATTTCACACGTTGCTTAGGGGGCTTATTTGAGACTTTAAAAAATATAACTTCATTGTGTCATTTGCATGAAAAAGATGTGGGGGCATTGTTCTGTTCAAAAGGAAAACCTGTCAGGACTCCCAACAAATCCACCCCCATTCAAATAGTAAATCTCTAGCCGCATCTCAGAGAAAAGAAAATTGATTTATTAGAAGTGGTCATGTTGGTGTTTGCTGGATGCGGACGATACTAAAATACATCATTCATTTCCCCCTTGACCCCCCACCCACCCTCCGGATGTATATTCTCCAATGGAACACATCCAAGAATCATCAGTCATGCTCTCCAGTAATATCCTTGCACTTCAACATCTTTGGGCTGCCAAGGTGATTATCTAGGCACTTGAGGAATGCACTGTTTTCCCCCATTCCCTTTTTCTGGCAGCTAAAAAGATCAAAGGACTATCTTTTTAGTTGACAGAATGACATTTGTTGTTTCTTAAATATACAGGTAATCCTTGACTTACAATCATTTGTTTGGTGACTGAAAAAAAGAGACTTGTGACAGTTTTTTCACACTTATGACCACTGCATGACCCCATGATCAAAATTTGGATGCTTGGCAACTGGTTCATATTTCAACATTTGTGGTGACATTTGTGGGGTCCTGGGCTCGTGTGAGCAACTTCTTGCAACCTTCCGACAAGCAAAGTCATAGTTAACGACCGCGTTACCATCTCAATAGCAGCAGGGGTTCACTTAACAGCGATGGCAAAGAAGGTTTGTACAATGGAACAAAGATCACTGAAGAACTGTCTCACTTAGTCACAGAACGTATGGGTTCAATTGTGATCGCAAGCCGAGGACTACCTGTATATCCAACCTTTTATTCAGAAGTGCGAAGCAATGAATGTGTCCTGCCTTCTTGTTTTTCCCCCACAACAGCCACTCTGGAGGTAGGGTAGGCTGAAAAACAGTGAGCTTCTATGACGGAGGGAGAAATTAAAATTAGGGCATGCCGCTCCTGGTTCAAAGCCTTAACCACTAGACCATGCTGCCTCTCCAATCTCCTTTTTTAACAGCGTATGGATTGTCCTTCCCGGTATTTGGATTTCAGAGCGCGAGTCGGCTGCATAGAGAATTTGATACAGCAAATTAAGTTATTTGTTCAATTGATAGGACACTGAAATCTGATAACTCTTGCGTGTCTCCATGTTTACACATTCCTGGCTCATGTTCAGGCATTGCACACATATATATACTCTTTCCTCTTGTGGGGAAAAACTAATTTAGGTCAGGAAAACAGGCTGACTGAGTTAGGAACCCACAGCTATTTTGGCCTAGAAATCAGCTGCCACTGCTCTCGCGGAAGAGCCTCGATATATCCATATAAACGACATTAAGTAGTTTTGAAGCAGAGAGATTAAGCCATCCCATTCAGAATTAGAGTTGAAAGGGACCTTGGAGGTCTTATAGTCCAACCCCCTTCTCAAGCAGGAGACCCTACACCATTCCAGGCCAGTGGCTGTCCAGTCTCTTCTTAGAAGCCTCCAATGATGGAGCAGCCACAACTTCTGAAAGCCTTTCCCATTGGTTGACTGTTCTCACTGTTAGGCAATTTCTCCTTCGTTCTAGGTTGCTTCTCTCCTTGGTTAGTTTCCATCAGTTGCTTCTTGTCCTGCCCTCAGGTGCTTTGGAGAATAGCTTGACTCCCTCTTCTTTGGGGCAGCCCCTGAGATATTGGAAGACCGCTATCATGTCTTCCCTAGTCCTTCTTTTCATTAGACTAGACATACCCAGTTCCTACAACCGTTCTTCATGTGCTTTAGCCTCCAGCTCTCTAATCATCTTTGTTGCTCTTTTCTGCACTCTTTCTGGAGTCTCTACATCTTTTCTATAATATGGTGACCAAAACTAGATGCTGTCAGGGCCCCAACAAATCCACCCTCATTCAAAGCAAAAGTCTCTAGTCGCATCTCAGAGAAAAGTAAATTGGTTTATTAGAAATTGCCATGTTGGCGCGTGCAGCCGGTACTAAATCACATCATACATTTCCCCTTTGACCCTGGTCTTCCCCTCACCCCCTGGATGTGACTTCTCCAATGGGACACATCCGTCTCCAAGAGTCATCCGTCATGCTCTCCAATAACCTTCTTATGCTCCGACAACCTTGGGCTGCCGAGTTGATTATCTAGGCATTTCAAGAATGCCTTGTTTTCCCCCACTCCCTTTTTCTGGCAGCTAAAAAGACCAAAGGAGTCTCTTTTTAGTTGACAGATGCAGTATCTAAGCGTGGTCTTACTAAGGCTTTATAAAGTGCTACTGATGCTTCACATGATCTTGATTCTAACTCCTCTGTTAATGCAACCTAGGATTGCATTGGCTTTTTTTGGCTGGCGCCGCCGCCATTCCTTCTGTAACAGAAGTCTCCTTACTGAACTGACGTGCCTCACGCACATGGGATATTTGTACACGTCGTTTTGCTCCCAGGGGAAAAGTTTCCAATCTTTGCCTTGGAATTCCCCCTTCAGAACAATCTGTTGATAATCAAACTAGGCTTCTGTTAAGGAAGATCCACTCCAATAATGCCTGGATTGTGGAAATACTTAACGGTGTACCATTGATTTTGTTTCAAAACAGTGAAGACGATTCATGTGAGATGATTCCTTACCCCGTTATGAGGGATTATAGATGTTTCATTTATAGATGGTGGGAGGTGATTCATTCACTCCACTTCCAAATTTCTTAAATTAGCCCCTAAAGTCCAAACGGCAAGTAACGTGAGGGATAGAAATGATGATAACAGAAATGCACGTGTGAGATTTCAGACAGGGGATGTCCAACCTCTGGAACAATGCCTGGAAGCTTGCCTTGCAAATGTCTCCTTTTCAAAATAAACACCAGTTATTATCCTTCGGAGATTGCATGCTCAGGCTTCTCAAGGCATGGATGGACATGACTCCCAAAAGTACAACTGGACCTTTTAGGAAGTCAAAATAAATGCCTGACTAGTCTGCCTAGGGCTGGCAATCGGATGATATTGTTGTCGTTGTTGTTCAGTTGCAAAGTCGGGTTCAATTCTTCACAGTCCCACAGCTTCCATTAAGTATCCATCGCAGAGAGAGAGTCATTTGTATTTATATTTCACAGTATAAATATTTATGAAATATTTCAGAATATAAACACAGAACCAAATGTGAACAGGAGTCCATTTATATCTCACCTCCTTTAAATCCCAGCTTTCACATTTTATTTCATGATTTTCCTGGAAGGAGATCAGGATATAATATAGATATAGAGCTCTGGTTAGTGTGGTCTTCACCCTTCTTGGGTTTTTTTAGCTTTACGTTAATTTTTTAAAACGGAGGTCAACTAATAAGCAATCCCTGAGTTATCCATAGTAATCCAACACATTAATTCCTACAAGACTTCACAGGGAGAGAATAACTTGGCTTATGGCACGCTTAGAATTTTTCAGGATCAAAATAGGGAATTGCATACAAGAAATAGTGGAAGATCAGATAGAGTTTAAACTGGAATTGTTCTTGTTGGGAATAATTAAAGGAAAATACAGGAAAAAGATTAAATATATTCTACTACATATATTGACACTTGAGACTTTCAGGAAGGATTGGACTGCCATTTGTCAGAAATGGTGTAGGGTCTCCTGCTTGGGGGGTGAGGTTGGACTAGATAACCTACAAGGTCCCTTCCAACTCTGATTATCTGTTATCTGATAGCAGCAAGGATAGCATTCGCACAATGTTTGAAACAAGATAACACGTCTGTCAGAAGAATTAGTAATTAAAAAAAAATTAGATTGTGCTGAAATGAATGAACATATGTTAAAGTTAAAGGATAAAGAAAAGTCAGATTATTACGAACTTTGGGACAATTGATACAAATGGTTGAACAATAGAAATAAGAATAATAGAGATAAGAAAATTGTAGACAAATGTATATGAATGTATATAAATGTATATATTTATGAGATTGGTATATGTAATAAAGATGTCACTTTACTGTTAATGTTAAGATCAAGGTTTGTAAAAATGTGAGAAAGAATAATAAAATAATAACAATAAAATAATAATAATAATAATAATAATAATAATAATAATAAGAAGAAGAAGAAGAAGAAGAAGAAGAAGAAGAAGAAGAAGAAGAAGAAGAAGAAGAAGAAGAAGAAGAAGAAGAAGAAGAAGAAGAATCGACGAGAAACAACTTGAAAAAATCACCAGTTATCAAGACTCGAGAATCGAACTGCAGAGACTCTGGCATAAACCAGTGCAAGTGGTTCCAGTGGTACTGGGCACACTGGGTGCTGCTGTGCCTAAAGACCTAGGCAAACACTTAAAAACAATTGGCGCTGACAAGATCACCATTGGTCAGCTGCAGAAGGCCACCTTACTGGGATCTACTCTCATAATCCGCCGATATATCACGCAGTCCTAAACGCTTGGGAAGTGTTCAATGATGATTTGTGATACAAAACCCAGCATGGTTATCTCGTTTGCTGTGTATATTGTCATTTTTGTGTATAATAACAACAACAACAAAAACAACAATAATAATAATAATAGAATTCTTCAGTAGCCCATTGGCCAGGTTACCAAGATTCGATTCACATCCCAAAGGCTGCTGTTTGTACTGATTTAATTATAGACCCAATTGTTTATCCCAGTGTATTTGTAATAGTATTCTGGACATTTGTTATATCCCCTCTGCTCTTCTAACTGTCAATCATTCCATTTGTTGGAAGTCAGTGGACACCAGTACAAACGGATGTGGTTGGCACACTGTGGCTTGCCGATGGGCCCCCTTGAAAAGACCTGTGGGGAGCGCATAGCCCTTTGCATTTCTCCCCCAAAATCAGGTCAGCGCCAACTGGTTTTACCACACAGGCAGCCCTCAAGACTTATGACGATCACAACCTAGCCCAAAATTTCCAAGCCAGACGGTTGTTGAACTTGGGTTTTGCCCCATTTTACCGCCTTTCCTGCCACCGTTGTTGAGCGAATCCTTCCGGTTGTTATAAGCTAATAACACGCACGGTCTTTAAGTGAATCTGGCTTCTTTCTCTCTCCCATCGTTCCAGTGCAATTCGATATGATGCGTGCCTGCAATCTGATTGCCACCGTCGCCCTGACAGCCGGTCAGCTCCTCTTCGTGTTGGGATTGGTAGAACTGCCCATCATTTCCCAGGACACCCAGTGGTGGGAAGAAGCCATCGCTGCCGTCTTCCAGCTTGCCAGTGAGTACCTTCGGTTGCGGAAGCTCAAAAGTGCCTCGCCTGGGAGAAACCAAGGGTTTCAAACACTTTCCGATTAGGTGGAAGCGTGGCACAAGTTGGTAGGAATCCCTTTCCATAACTACAGCTGCGGTGGATGTATGGGTCCCCGTTCCTTCTCCACTCAGAAACAAAAATGGAGGGAGGGAGGGAGGGGAGAACTTCAGTGGAATGATGGAGTTCCGCGAAAGTATTGGTGGCCAAGAATTTTTTTCTTCTTTTTTCAAGATAAATAAATGTGTTTCTAGGTTGCTGTGAGCACCGACGTACTATGAAGCTATTTTCTCTCTCTCCCTCTCTCTTTTTGCTCTAGCCTCTCCTCTCTCTTTCTCTCTCTCTCTCTGTCTCTCTTTGTCTCTCTCTGTCTTTCTGTCTCTCTCTTTCTCTGTCTCTCTTTCTCTCTCTTTCTGTCTCTCTTTGTCTCTCTCTGTCTCTTTCTCTCTTTCTCTCTCTTTCTTTGTCTCTTTCTGTTTCTTTGTCTCTGTCTCTCTGTCTCTTCTCTCTTTGTCTGTCTGTCTCTCTCTTTATCTCTCTCTTTCTCTCTCTTTTGTCTTTCTCTTTCTTTGTCTGTCTGTCTCTTTATCTGTCTCTCTTTCTTTGTCTCTGTTTCTTTCTCTCTTTCTTTTGTCTTTCTCTCTTTCTTTGTCTCTGTCTCTCTCTCTCTTTCTTTTTTTCTGTCTCTGTTTCTCTCTGTCTCTCTCTTTTTGTCTCTCTCTCTCTCTCTCTCTCTCTCTCTTTCTTTGTCTCTGTCTCTCTCTGTCTCTGCCTGTCTCTGCCTCTCTCTGTCTCTCTCTTTGTCTCTGTCTCTCGTTCTCTCTCTTTCATTGTCTCTGTCTCTTTCTGTCTCTCTCTTTTTCTCTCTCTTTCTGTCTCTCTTACTCTCTCTTTCTTCATCTCTTTCTGTTTCTTTGTCTCTGTCTCTCCCTTTCTCTGTCTCTGTCTCTTTCTTTTTCTGTCTCTTTCTTTCTTTGTTTCTTTCTGTCTCTCTGTCTCTCTTTCTCTCTCTGTCTGTCTGTCTGTCTCTCTTTCTCTCTCTGTCTCCCTGTCTGTCTGTCTGTCTTTCTCTCTCTTTCTTTGTCTCTGTCTCCCTCTCTGTCTCTGTCTCTCTCTCTCTCTGTCTCCCTGTCCCATTTACAACGGTTGCAATGTCTGGGGTCGTGTGATCCCGTTTTGTGACCTTCTGACAAGCAAAGCCAATGGGGGAGTCAGAGTCACTTACCAACCGCCTTCCTAACTTAACAATTGCAGTGATTCACTTAACAACGATGGCAAGAAAGGTCATTAAACGGAACCAAACTCACTTAACCACTGGCCTGTGTAGCAAGGGAAATTTTGGGCATGATTGTGGTCATTAAGTGGAGGACTACCTGCGCGGTACAACCAGTTGGCACTGCCCTGAACGTTGGGTGAAATTCACACGGCCATGAGCTACCCACAGCTCATGTTTTTTTTTTTTTAAAAAGAGATTGGACAACGATGGGCCCAGAATGGTATAGGGTCTCCTGCTTGGGCAGGGGGTTGGACTAGAAGACCTCCAAAGTCCCTTCCAACTCTTTATTCTGTATTACTAAAAAAATCCTGCCACCATATCAAAAGCAGTCTGAGCTTCTCTTCCCGCTGTTCCGCCCCGCAGTCCGCTGTCCGAGTTCTGCTCCTCTGTTTTTTTTTCGCCGAGAGGAAATGCATTTTGGCTGGGTTTAGATTTGTTGTTTCATTGACAAACAGTACAAGAGGGCGGCCGTGTGCCTTTCTTCTATCACGGCTGCTAATTTTAGACCAGGGATATAATTTTTTTTTTGCCTAGGCTACAGTCTGTTTTAAACACAGTCAGAGAGAGACAGAAGGGCGCCAGGATTTCCCGACACAGGAGAAGGAAATGCCTGCTGTTACCTGTTATGCAAGCTGAACCTTGAAATCCTCAGCGCTGGGAGTGGAAAGGGGAGAGGGAGAGAGAGAGAGAGAGAGAGAGAGAGAAACTGAAGTTAGAATTTTTCATGCAGTGCTAGGAAAAGCAGCCATGGTGAGACTCAGGATTGAGCCTGAGGTCTGAAAAGCAGAAGGACGAAGGGAAGGGAAGAGAAAGGTCCACAGAGATCCTCAGTCATCAAGGCCTGCTGTCCCAAGAGGGAACTGGACTTTCTGGTTTTTTCTTTGAAGACGTTCCGCTTCTCATCCCAGAAGCTTCTTCAGCTCTGACTGAAGGGTGGCAAAGGGAAGGATGGATACTCCTTGCAGACATCTGGTCATTTTGCATTCTTTTTAGAGAGTCATTGAAGCCACTTGGAGGTTTATCTATGTCCTCAGGGTCACCCGACTGGTGCAAATGGGTATGGAGCCTTCTTGGAACTGCTGCAGATAAACCTCCAAGTGGCCTCAACGACTCTCTAAAAAGGAGGCAAATGACCAGCTGTCTGCAAGGTGTATCCATCCTTCCATTCCCCACAGTCAGAACTGAAGAAGCTTCTTGGGTGAGAAGCGAAATGTCTTCAAAGAAAAAAAAACCCAGAACGTCTGGTTGCCTCTTGAAAAGAAGCCTCTTTGGGACTCACCGGAAAAGACCCTGATGTTGGGAAAGATGGAAGGCAAAAAAGGGAGAGAAGGAAGGTAGACGGTTAGAGAGCATCATCGGTGCAATGGACATGAATACAACGGTGGTGGGACTCATCTCCGGGTATATGTGTGTGTGTGAGTCTGCCTACCGAGATGAGGTGGACCGGTTGCTTTCGTGGTGTGGAGACAATAACTTGGTCCTTAACACCAATAAGACCAAGGAGCTTATAGTGGACTATAGAAGGAACAGATCAGACCTCCAGCCCTTGCTTGTCCATGGAGACCGAGGGGAGCAAGTGGCCAGTTTTAAGTTTATGGGTGTTACCCTAAAAGAGGACCTGACCTGGAGTGCTCACATTGCAGCCCTGGTTAAAAGGGTTCAGCAGAGATTATACTACTTGAGACTTCTCGGGAAACAATAATTGAATGAAAAACTGCTGGTGGCCTTCTATTGTTGCACCATAGAGAGTATTTCAACTTACTGCACCTCTGTATGGTTTGCCAATTGCACAGTGGCAGATAGGACAGCGCTCCAGAGGGTTAACGTCATTGCCCAGAGGATCATGGGTTGCCCTCTCCCCTCTTTGGAAGAACTTTAGAGCTCCTGCTGCCTTAAGAAAGTTCAAAACATCCTCAAAGATCCATCTCATCCCCTTTTTTTTAAACTATTACCATCTGGCAGACGGTACAGGATAATAAAAACAAGGACAAATAGGCTGAAAAACAGCTTCTATCCCAGGGCAGTAACTCTGTTGAATTCTACCGTATAGTGCAATATTAATGCAATACCAGGGGTTTTCAATTCAATGTGTGGAGTGTGAAGGATGTGTGTTTGTGTTTATTTTCATGGTCACAATGTGAAGATGGTGTTTGATTTCGTTGTACGAGGTACAATGACAATAAAGTAAACTAAACTAAATTTGAGCAACTTCGGGGGGACAACAGAAGAGAAGGGGGCTTGGTGTGCCATAGTCCATGGGGTCACCAAGAGTCAGACACAACTAAGCCACTGAACAACAACCTGGCCTAAAAAAATACCGTATTTTCCGGCGTATAAGACGACTTTTGAAACCAAAAAAAGACAACCGAAAATCCGGGGTCGTCTTATACGGCGGAAAATATTACGGGCGTCGCCGGGAGACGCTCCTCCCCTTCCCGAAGAGAACAAGATGGCGGCCGCTCTGCCGGCCCATCATGCTCCGCGGGAGGCCTGGTCGTCTTCCGTGTGTGTGGGAGAGAGACCGAGAGAGCCGCCCTGGGGCCGGAGGAGGAAGGTTGTACGGTCGGCTGATGCGAGCGCGAAGGAAGGAGAAGCATTTACAAATCCTTGCAGCTTAATTTTGAATACCCGTATTTTCTGGTGTATAAGATGACTTTGAAAAAAGACAACCGAAAATCCGGGGTCGTCTTATACGCCCAGTCGTCTTATACGCCGGAAAATACGGTACCTGATCCAAGCGAAGAAAACTAAAGTCTCCAATATATACAGCACGCTGACCTTCAAATTCAACCAGTTGGGCAGCTTTTCTCTCTGTTCTGATGAGGCCCGTGCTGGAATGCTTGTTCAAAATCCATATCTGAGAAATGTTTATTGGACAGAACCAAGAAGATACATTCCAGTAATATATCCCATACGTTCACTTGGGAGCGTGCGGATTTTTAAATCAGCCTTTTGTTTTGAGATTCAGAAGGAAAATATTCGCGTAGGAACTTGCAATTTATCTGAAAGAAGGTACAAAAAAACCGATACCTCTTGGCCATATCCGCGTCTTACCTGGATCAAAAGCAAAGGGCAGGTTTTCACTAAACAGCCGGGCTTTGAGCTAAGGGTGCGAATACAGCCCCTGCCTACAACTTGGTAAAAACAGCTTTGTTTCCAGAATCACAGCTTTGTGAGTCCAGAAAACGATGGGACATCTTGCACAATAGTGTTTGTATCTTTGCACACTCTGGAGAAGCTTCCGGGATATGAATTGCAGTATTGCAAAATCCCATGAATCGGAACCACTGAATGGGAGCAGTCAGGCACAAAAGTCTTGGTAGAAACCAAAACTGTGTACCTAACTGAGGATCGACTTCGTTTCAATTGTAGACATGTTTCCAAACATCCAGATGTGGACTCAAGCAATAGATTCTCTCTTAGAAAAGAATATTTGTCGCTCAGCGTCAAGCTATGGGTTCCTTGATGCTTTCTCAATTCGGTGGCTTTCTTTGCAGACGTTTCATTACCAAGAGTGATAGCAATAGAAATAGTTTTTAGACTTATATACCTCTTCGCCGTGCTTTACAGCACTCTCTGAGTGGTTTACGGTATCAGCCTCTTGCCCCCAACAATCTGGGTCCTCGTTTTATCGACTTCGGAAGGACGCAAGGCTGAGTCGACCTCGAGATGGTCAGGATCGAACTCCTGGTTGTGGGAATGCAAAGTTAGCCTGCAATACTGCATTCTAACCACTTGCGCCACCATGACTCATTACCCAAACTAGGTACTATCAACGGCACTGATGATGTTACCTAGTTTGGCAATGAAACATCTGCCAGAAAACAACCAAGTTCAGAGATCCTCCTCCTTTCCAGCAAACTTCACTCCCTCCTAGCAATGATTATATTACTTCGTTTGGTAATAAAATGTCTGCAAGAAAACCACCAAGCTCAGAGAGCACCAAGGAGCCCACAGTTGTCTTCCTCCTCCTCTCCCCTCCCCAATTCCATTCCCTTCTAGCATTGGTCATGTTACCTAGTTTGGTAATGAAATGTCTGCAAAAAAACCCCACCAGGCTCAGAGAGCACCAAGGACCCTGAATATTCTCTTATCTACATAAGTATTCCAGTGACTCTGAAAACTTTATTCTTTTTTTTTTTAAAAAGAAATAATTCCAAAATTAACAACAGCAACAACAAATAGAGTTGTTGTCATAACAGCAAGCCTCTCAGATCAAGGGACAGCCAACAAGGTGACGTACACATAACAATTTGGCCCAGAGCTTTATTTTCATTCTAGCTTCATAGTCCACAGACCTTACAATTGGTCGCATCCCAAAAGAGAAGAAACGTTACCAAGAAAGCAGAGTGTTTCAGCCAAACCTACCTCAAATACCCCAAACAAAACTCTGACCTTGGCAAGCGAACCCTCACCATCATACAGACATGATGGCTCCCAGCCCTGCCTCACTTTGACTTCAGCCACCTGGCTTTGTCCTTGAGAGAGGTGCATCCTTTCTGGAAAAAAAAACAAAACAAAACAGAACAGAACCCTAACAAAATACAACTTTAGGAAGGGGAGAGGAAGGAAAGAGGGAAGGAAGTACTATTGCCCTGGCAGTTCCAGGACTGGACAACCAGCCGCACACCTTACAGGAAAAAGCTGTTTGTTTTGGAAAAGGATGGTGGTGAAATTCAAAAAGTGGTTTTGTGCGGAGAGAGCTTTGAGCTAACATTCACAGGTTTGCTTCTGGAGGTCTCTCTTTAGAGAGATCCATTCACATCAGAGGTGGTCTTCAGCAGGTTCTGACCAGTTCTGAAGAACCGGTAGCGGAAATTTTGAGTAGTTCAGAGAACCGGCAAATCCCACCTTTGACCGCCCCTGGCCCCATCTATTCTCTGCCTCCCATCAAGTCCCAGCTGATCGGCTGGGTCTTCTTTGGTTGCCCTGCACAGGAGAACAGAGTTGGAAAGCAGGTTGGTGAGGTGGGGAGGGCATGGGGATTTTTCAGTATATCCTTCCTCTGGAGTGGGGTGGAAAATGAGAATTTTACAGTATCCTTCCCCTGCCATGCCCAACAAGCCACACCCACAAAACCGGTAGTAACAAAAATGTGAATCCCACCACTGATTCACATGTAAGAATCTGAAAAACTGATGCAGAAGTTCAGCGGATTGGACTGCTACATCCGCTCGTAAGTGGAAGACCATTGAAAGCAATCGCACAGTCCAAGAACAACATCCCGAATATGAAGATCTGTAAAAAGAGGGGCAGTGATGACAATGGAACTCACAAGTGTGGCATTGGTATGTGGTCTGTTACACTTAATCCAAAGCTGCGTCTCACTTATGTTGGCCATGTCATGTGGGGCAATTCACTGGAGGAAACCAATTATGTTTGGAAGAGTTAGCAGTTAAAGTTAAAATGCAGTATGGCAGGCTGACTCTGCCCGCTGCCAGCAGTTCGATTCTCACCAGGCTCAAGGTTGACTTGGCCTTCCATCCTTCCAAGGTCAGTAAAATGAGGACCCAGATTGTTGGGGGCAATATGCTAACTCTGTCAATCGCTTAGAGAGGGCCGTAAAGCATTGTGAAGCGGTATATAAGTCTAAGTGCTATTGCCATTGCTAAAAACGGAAACCAGGCTGCCAAAGAACACAATGGCTGGACATCCATCAAAGCTGACCCCAGCCAGAGCATAGAACAACTCAAAGAAGCAATGCGAGATTGGGAAGATGTGGAGAGACCTGGCCCATAGAATCGCCAAAAGTCAGACACGACGGAATGAATCTCATCGTCATCATCACGCTTCATCCATTCTGGAGCCGAAGGGATTTCTGAGTTTTATTTTATACCCACTCTGGCTTCATTTTTCCTTCAGAAAAGATGGATATTCATTTAAAGTCTTGCACGGTTATCAATGATTTATGCATCACAAAGAAGGCACATCCATATGGCTACAGGACAAAGTATCTCGCAAATGACTCAGATTGAATAACATTACATTGAGATGATAGGTATAGTATTAAAAGGCAAATTTTAGAACTGTTTGCCATTATTAGCTTGTAACTTTCAACATAAGCACCAAAATTATGTTTGCTGGCTAATTGCATGCATACGTATTTTCTTGGGAAAAAATAGTGGGACTTACTCTGAAGGATGTCCTTTCAATATTGCTTTTGATGCTAATTTGTGCCTTTAATTTTGACTTCATATTTCCATTTGCTATCAGAGCTCAAACTGCAGGACCTATTTCTACTGGTGACAAAGATGCCACAATGAAACATTAAAACTGTGGATAACCTACAATCTGGGATCCTGTTTGTATGCAATAGTTCTTAATGTGGCAATTACACAATTTTAAACATTCCAGCAGCAGCCTTTACTATTGCCAAATTTTGCTAGTGTGGTTTAAAATTTAACCTTCAGCTCTCTGGTCAATAGTAAAATTGGATAAGATAATTGGGTGGAATTATTATTACTTTTTAAAGTGAAATGAAAAGCTTGTTAAGGAGAAATCCAACCTAGAAGTAGGGAGAAATTTCCTGACTGTCAGAACAATGAATCAACGGAATAGCCTCCTGAATTGTGGGTGCTCCATCATTGGAGGTTTTGAAAATTAGACTGGACCAGCATTTGACCAGGATGGTATAAGGTCTCCTGATTTGAGCAAGGGTTGGACTAGAAGACCTCCAAGGTCCTTTCCATCCCTATGATTTTATGTTCTTAAAAGATTTGTGACAGACAGAAGCAACATCAAACAAGCTTTGATCCTGTTGGCAACACTAGTGTTGCTTATCTTCGGCCACTGTCTTGTTTTATTATTTGTAAAAAAAAGAAAAAAAAAGTTGTATTCCGAGGAAGCAGCACGACAGAAACAAAGATTAGAATTTGCACTTTAGCACTAGATCTGGCTCTCTGCCAGGATCATTGGAACAGGATGCTGGTTGTTCAGATCTCAAGCACAAGCTCACAAAGTAAGTCTGTCTGACACTATCCTTTCCAAATTTCTTCTTCAACTCCGTTATCTGTTTCCTTCCTCAACGGAAAAGCAACCCACTCCCAATGCTGGCTTGTTTGGTCAGGGATGAGAAAACAACTCCTGATAAACAGTACAGCAGACTAAAAAATAAATACCAAACCATCACTTTTTACTGAAAAATGAACGCAGTTTTTTTTTTTTTTGCAAAAAAAAAAAGTTGTTTTAGCAGTTTTAGAAGTTAGGAGATTTAAAAGCAATTCTGTATTTTTTTTTCAAGCTTGGCATTAAAAAAAAATCATGGATAACATATTTTCACTATGTTTATGCCTGACTATTAAAAAAAATCAGTTTGGTATTATTTATAAAAATATGCTTTTTTAAAGTAAAAATGGTATACATAAATATATATTTTAAAAAAACCTGCTGCCTAATTAACCAAATTTAGTTGCTTGTCAATTAAACAAGCCAGTTAAATACTGCAACTTATTATATCTCTTACACAGCCACTGCCAGTTGGGCAGTATGTAAATTTAAATAATAACAAAAGGATAGAAGAGAAAAAAAACTGGAGAAAAATCCCAAAATACAAAGACCTGCAAATAAAAGTAGAAAGACTGAGGCAAAAGAAAGTAAAGTACCAATAGTAATTTGGGGGCAATCCCAAAACATCTGGAGCATCCCTTGAAGACTATTGGCATTGACAAACACACCATCAGTCAATTGCAAAAGGCAGCTTTATTTGGAACATCTTAAATACAGAGGCAATACCTTTAATATCAGCAAAGAACATTTGTCTATTCCCGATCTTTGCAAAGGATATGAATAGATGAGACAAAAATGCCAAATCCAATTTAAACATCTGGCTGACTGTGATAAACCATAACAATAATAATTTTTTTTCAGAAGAAATAGAAAAAAATGTTAAAATGTTAAGCCTGAAGAACTACAGGAAATAAGATTTAAAGGGTGCGATCCCAGTTACTTGTATTGTAACGGGTCGTTAAATAGAGGATGAGATAAATATATATACCAAAAGACGTATAAAAAAATAACCGATAGAGCTTTCGTGAAGCAGGAATAACATTGAAGGGCATCTGGTTGTATTTTGCATGAACATTTGAAGAATTCCAAGGTTCTGTTGGAAGAAATATCCTTCTGGGTTCAGTTCCAAGTGGGGAAGAAAGACAGTGGAAACATGGAGACTGCTTGGAAAGATGGTTTAACGCTGGACATGGCTTGCAGCTCCAAAGTGAAAAGGATGATTGCATACCTCAAGATGTTGGATGAAGGAAAAGAAAAGGAAAAGGGGCAAGATGCTGAGAGACCCTTAGTTTTATACCCTCTGTTAGGATTTGAATTTGAGCTTGTATTCTGATTGGTTGTCAGACTCCCATGGAGCCATGCAGGGGCAACTCTGTAGGCTGTCCTGAGTCCCAGGCTTGGTTGAGCCTTGATGGATGATGATGTTATGAAAAAGGCTTTGGGCAATTCCTATTATGGCTCTACCTGGAGTAGATCTTTGTTATGTAAAATAGACTGGCCCAGGCCAGAGTAATGGTCCATTAGCAAAGGGGGGTGGGGGGGGGGGAGGCTGAGTTTCTACCTCTGAGTTTCTACTTTTCTTTTTAGGGGAAATATTCTGCCTTTTTAGTATATCCTAAAATATATTCATTTTCCTAGGAGAGGGGTGGGTTTTAACTTCCAACAGTTCGAAAATCAAAATGGCACAATAAAAAAATAAATGCATAGATGTGCCTGTGTGTGTTTAAGGAAGTTTGGCCTTCATTAAAGTAGAGATCAGTGACATTTAACGAAAAAGAAGGGCTCTGGGGTTCATCATGCCCACTGTTTCCAGAACTCCTTTCTCCCAGCCCCATAAAAATTCCTTATTTTGCTTTCAGAAAAAGAAAAAGAAATTTTTCTTTACTGGTTGATGCAAGTCAACCTCCCACCCTGAAAATTCCCTCCCACATTATTCATTCACTAATGTGCGGGGCCAGAGTTCAAGCCAAAGATCCTGTGAAGGGAAACAGCCCTTGCTAACATCAGTGGGTTTTTGTTTTTGTTTTAATTATTATTTTGAGTGGCCCAAGGAAATCTTAGGAGCTTTGCGGGGTGAATAATGGATTCTTCACAACAGGCAAAGCTGGAGGCGTCTCCGCTTAAGACATTCAGACTGCATTTTTGGGTTTCTACGCAATCGGAAGCGAGGAGAGAACGGAGGGAAAAAAGAGAGGGAATCGCAGCTACGGGCTTGGAAGTCTATTTCCAGTCACTTGGCCTGTTCCCACTTCCATATTAACTGATATGAATTACGACCGCAATTGGAGCCAGAATTTCCTTTGCTAAGCGAGGCGGTTGTTAAGTAAGTTACGCCACAGTTGTTAAGTTGCATTGATTAAGTGGTGAAGTGAATCTTCCCCGTAGAGTTTGCTCATCAGAACGTTGCAAAAGGGGGAATCACACGAGCCACGTACACGGCAACGGTCGTAAGTATGAACCCATTGCCAAGTATCTGAATTTGGATCATCTGAATTTGGATGCTGCAAAAGTAACTAGCTGTGAAAAAACGGTCATAAGTCACCTTTTTTTTCAGAGCCGCCGTAAACTTCGAACAGTCACTAGATGAACTGTTGTAAAAATTCCAGGACTACCTGTTATTTTGCGTTTCCCTTCCAGGAACATCCAGTGATACAATCCAGAGCAAACCCACCTTGTAAATGAGATTTAAACAAGTTTGGAAATCAGATAACAGATAATCAGAGTTGGAAGGGACCTTGTAGGTCATCTAGTCCAACCTTCTGCCCAAGCAGGAGACCCTACCCCATTTCTGACAAATGGCAGTCCAATCTCTTCTTGAAAGTCTCAAGTGATGAAGCTCCCACAACTTCTGAAGGCAACTTCCGTTGCATTGGTTGATTGTTCTCACTGTCAGAAAGTTTATCCTTATTTCCAGATTGAATCTCTCTCCTTGTTCAGTTTCCATCCATTATTCCTTGTCTGGCTTACAGGCGCTTTAGAAAATAGCTTGACCCCTTCCTCTCTATGGCAGTCCCTCAAATATTGGAAGACCGTTATCATGTGTCCCCTGGTCCTTCTCTTCCCTAGACTAGCCATGCACAGTTCCTATAACTGTTCTTCATATGTTTTAGTCTCCAGTCCCCTAATCATCCTGGTTGCTCTTCTCTGTACTTTTCCTAGAGTCTCAACATCTTTTTTATAGTGTGGTGACCAAAATTGGATGCAGTACTCTAGGTATGGTCTTACTAAGGCTTTATAGAGTGGTATTAGTACCTCCCTTGATCTTGATTGTATCCCTCTGTTAATGCAACTAGGATTGCATTAGTTTTTTTGGCTACTGCTGCACACTGCTGACTCCTATTTAGCTGGTTGTCCACTAAGACTCCAAGATCCCTCTCACAGTTACTGCTATTGAGCTTAGTTTCACTCAATCTATATGTGTCCATTTGGTTTTTATTGCCTAAGCGTAGGACTTTACTTTTCTTTACATTGAATTTCATTTTGGTAGATCGGGCCCAGTGTTCTAGTCTGTCAAGATCCATCTGGACCTTGAGCCTATCTTCTTGGGTGTTAGCTATTCCTGACAGCTTAGTATTATCTGTCCTGCATATCTGGAGCGGCCCAGATGTCTAATCCTTATGACTAATAATTTACACTGGAACTGGCTTGCTTGATCTTATATTGTCTGGGACGCCCAAGAATAGATTTTTATCGCAGGAGGCTTGCAAGCCATGCCCACGGATGCACGAAGGAGGGGACGCACAGCCAAGCTGGAGACAGCAAGTCCGATTCAGGACTGACCTGTCCTTGCCCGCAATCCTAACGGAAATGGTATCTGCAGATCTTGATGTCTGTTTACCGCCCCTTGTGCTTATCCTAGCCTTCTCCTGAAACAGGGGCCCTTTTGTCTGCGTGAATTCCCTTCTGTTGTGGTGGTGGTTAAGGAAGTGTTTATGAGAGAAGGGGGAAGCTGGATTTTTACACCCCCCCCCTTCCTATTATGCAAGGCCTATTTGTTTCTTTGTATATTGTTCTCTGTTAAGGCTAATTAGACCTATAAGTTACTTCCATCCAAAAGTTCATTAACTAAACCGAGGAAGGTGGAGGAGATGGAGAAGGAGAGGGAGGTCTTGCAAGAGACCTGTCCAGAAAGACCTCAGAAACAACAGTTGACACCTGCCTGAATGGAAAGTAGGGCAGCTCTGTGGTTGTGCACACCAACGTTGTGGGTCAGATGTTTCGGATTCTACTTCTGACCCCTGGATCGATTTCCTGCGTGGCTAGACACATCTCCTCACCTCAGTTTCCTCAACGGTGAAACCATGAATAACCGGATATGTAGGATACACACGAAGAAGGAAGCGGTTGGTGGGATAATACTTCATGTTCATAAAGATCTTCAAGACCGGCCGCGTTAAGAAAAGCAAAACATTGCCCCACTTTTAAAGTCGGACTCTTTCCTGCCAATTCGCAGGAGGAAATCCATCTCCAGATAAAGGAATTTCCCAGGGAAATTTTGTGGATGTGTTTTCCCATTCAAAAACATCCATGCTGCTGCGGATTCTTCCTTGAAAGCATCTTGGAGACTTAAATTTTGGGCCTCTCGGATTAAAAATACAAATCCTGTGCAAATCCTGTTGGGTGGGGATCTTTCTTTGCGACTTAGTAATTTAACTTGGCTCAATCGGATATTCTTTGGTGAGAAACTGTCTTGTTACAATGACAGAGGTCAAATCGTGTGCAATATGCAATGCGCATTCCCGGAGTGGCTAAGAAATCTTACAAAAAACGAAACACAGACATGTGCAGATACAAATTCGGATAGCCTAATTTGCAGAAATCTTCCCACGTGTCAACAGAATTGCACCCACAAATTTTGGCTAACTGTGACTCTACAAATACATGAAGAGTATACTCTATTGTGCCAGTTTCTGGAACGATTGCATCTGATTTATGAAATCTTGAAAGCACAATTCTATCGATAGGAAATATATTTCTTGTCCCAATCAATGAGGCTTGAGTACATGTGATGCGGGTCATGGGTATAGATAGCTACTTTTCCCCACCCAAGTATTTCTGAAGGAAATGAACACAACTTGCGTTGCGTGTTCCAACTATTCTGGATCACAGGGTGAGAACAGAGAAGATACAGTTGAAGTCTCCTCCTTGAGTAATGCCTAAAGCATGGGTGTCCAACCTTTAGGCTTGCCTGGGCCCCAACTGAGTGAAGAGGAATTGTTTGGGACCAAATATAAAATATGTAAGAGCAGCGGTGGCACCGTGGTTAGAATGCAATATTGCAGGCTAGCTCACTGCCCTCTGCCAGTTCAATCTTGATTAGTTCAAGGTTGACTCAGCCTTCCATCTTTCTGAGGTGGGTAAAATGAAAACCCAGATTGTTGGGGGCAAGAGGCTGACTCTGTAATAAACCGCTCAGAGAGGGCTGTAAAAGCACTGTGAAGTGGTATATAAGTCTAAGTGCCATTGCTATATAATATATAAATGTATATAAATAACACATTTGCTTTATTTTTAAATTTTTGTTATATCTTGTGGGGCTGCATTACTAGCTGTTCAGGGTTGAGGCTTGAATATGCCCGGCTTAGAGGTTATCATCATTTAGAAGGGAGTAATTTAAGTAATAATTTTGATTTGCGCGTTGAAGACCTGGCTCTTTGAGCAGGCTGGCCTGGGCTGAGGTAGTTTTTTAAATTGTCTCCTAAATTTTTGGTTTTTAACTGGGTTTTAAAATTGGGGGGTGGGTCTTATTAAATACAATCAGCCACTATTTAATGACTTTTTAATTTTTGTATTGTTTTTGGGGATTGGATTTGGCTGTAAACCGCCCTGAGTCCCTAGGGAGAAGGGCGGTATAGAAATCCTAAAAATAAATAAATAAATAAATAAATTATTGTGGTTAGCTTCTTGGGGAATCTTTGAAAGAAAGACTGTTTATCCATGCACGTGTGTGTGGTCTTAATCCTATCCCTCACACCACAATTTTGTCCTTCATGCAAAATATTTGCCCCTCCTGCAGTGGTGGGATTCAAAAAATTTTTTTACTACCGGTTCTGTGGGCATGGCTTGGTGGGCATGGCTTGGTGGGCATGGCAGGGGAAGGATACTGCAAAATCCCCCTTCCCTCCCCATCCCACTAACCTACTTTCCAGCTCTGTTCTCCTGTGCAGGGCAACCAAAGAAGACCCAGCCCATCAGCTGGGACTCAATGGGAGGCAGAGAAGAGATGGGGATGGTGGGGCCGGTCAGAGGTGGGCTTTGCTGGTTCTCCGAACTACTCAAAATTTCCGGTACCAGTTCTCCAGAACTGGTCAGAACTTGCTGCATGCCACCTCTGCCCTCCTGGATTCTGACATCACAGGAATATTTTTAACGTGAAATTCCGATTTTGTCTTCTTTCAGGTTTCGTTCTGGTCATTGGCCTGGTGACTTTCTACCGTATTGGACCCTACACCAGCCTGTCCTGGTCTTGCTATCTGAACATTGGGGCATGTCTCTTAGCCACATTGGCTGCAGCCATCCTTATATGGAACATCCTTCATCGGCGGGAGGACTGTATGGCCCCCAGAGTCATTGTCATCAGCCGCACGCTGACCGCTCGCTTTCGGCGAGGGCTGGAGAACGACTACGTGGAGTCCCCGTGCTGAGAATACGGAGACGGAAAGAGGGAGATGCGACCACACAGGCAGACTCAAAACAACAACAACAACAACAAAAAATCAACAACCACAACTGACTGCTTTCTTACACATAGGCGATGTAATTTAAAACCACAAATTTCACTTAAGAGAAGTCCGTCATTATGGGTAGTCCTCCACTTACGACCAAAATTGAGCCTCTGTGGTTAAGAGGAAACATTTCTTCAGTGAGCTGTGCCCGGTTTTTTAAGACCGTTGTTAAGTTAGTAACTCGGTTATGAAGTGGATCTGGCTTCCATGTCAACTGTGCTAGTCACAAAAGGGGGTTCCCCGTGGCCAAAGCAGTGGTCATAAAAAGGAACCAGTTGCCGAGCTTTTGAATTTTGATCACGGGATGCAAAGGTCGTAGCGGTGAAAAACGGTTCTAAGTCACAGTTTTCGGTGCTGTTGTTAACTTTGACAAAAAAAAAAAACCTGTTGTAAGTTGAGGACTACCTGTATTGCTTAGATGTTCATCTGTATCTGTCTGTCTGTCTGTCTGTCTAACTCGCTACATTATACAATGCTTTTCTTGATCCCAATGTACAGCCTAAGATATTAACAGCTCAACCATCTTGATGGGTTTTTAACCAAAAAAAAGGGAAAGGAATGGGGCAGAGCTAGACTCTGATGGATTTTGGGGAGAATCTGGCAATGGGAAAAGGCAACTCTTTCTTTCGAGTCTAAGCTGTTTACGTGAGAAAGTTACCAACAGATGCAAAGCTTCCGTCAGGGAAATGTTCTTCCTTTGGAACCAGCCATAAGAGCAGCCTGAAGGAAGAAATGAGAGCTGTTCTCTCTCTTTTCGCCCATTTGGTGCAACCCAGGAGGTTGTTGTTTTTTTTAAAAAAATTAATTTAAAGGTAATTAATTATGCAAACTGATTATTTAGCGTATGGCTCACCGTACATGGAATAGCGATTTATATATATACCGATATGTGCAAAATTTGAGAGACATCGAATCTGGCCAGAACAACTATTCTCGCTTTGATGCCAATGTTCCAAAATCAAAGCCAACTGGGGATAATTGTACTGTTTGGAAGGCTTGGCAGAAATGCTTTTAACAGGGCATGAAATATTTAAGATTTTCAGGCTTATTTGTCTTTTAAAGCCAATTTTGTAGAAACATTTCCATGCCACTTAACTCTTGATAAAGAGGTTCATTCTAAAGCTGCCATTCTTCATCGTATCTGCGTTACCCACATCAAGAAGAGTTGGCTTTTCTCTTTCCATCATCCTTAGCAATTATTTAAATCAAGAATAGATGGCTGGGCTTTTTTTTTTTTTTTCCTCCAGATTTGGTGCTCAATTGTAACTTTTATTTTTGCTTGAGTGCTTAAGCACTCAACAGTCATAAATATGAGCCAGTGGCCAAGCATCTGAATTTGGATCACGTGAGCATGGGGGACACTGCAAACTGTTGTTAAGTCAAGGACTACCTGAGCTGAAATCTAAAATCAAACCGATGCAGCTTCAGAAGGTGCTTCAATGAGGTGGGAAGACCAGCTGACTAAAATTACGGGAGACAAGAATTTATTCCTTATTTATCGAAGGGGTGGAGTGGGGGAAATCCATCAGAAATGGCTGCCAGATGAACAGATCCCTGATACACACAAATATATTTGACTTTGACAGAACGTTTAGCAAAACATTGAACTAGTGAAGAATGATACCATGGAGGTAATGACGAAGGGGAAAAAAAACGGATTGGATGATGAGGCTGTTGACCTAAACATTTAATGTCTCTTTCTTAGAGACTTTTGTAATATAACTACTTCAAAACTTTGCTTTAGCTTTCTGCTTTCCATCCTTTTTTCTTCTTCAAGAGGACCCAAATTATTGGGGGCAATATGCTAACACTGTAAACCGCTCAGAGAGGGCTGTAAAGCACCGTAAAGCGGTATATACATCTGAGTGCTATTGCTATTCAGAAAGGGAATAATGAAACTTGCCCTTGAGCTTCGTAGAAATAATAGGACACCGAATAAAAGACATAAATAAGTATATCACTCAGTACCTAAGCCTTAATAAGCAACCTGATCTAAAGCGGAACAAATAGGAAAGTTTAAATTTTATATGACACCTACAGTTCTTGAGGAATTATTTCTATTCTGGATGTAACAACTGATTTCTTTAAAACAATCGTGGGTAGCATTTTTCCTCCTTAGGTTTACCCAGTTGTTTAGAGGACCAAAAACCTGCTTTTAGAGAAAAAGTAATATAAGAATATGTGCAACATTTACAAAGTACTTTGGCATCTTTAGCACTATGTGATGTAGAATATACCTAGACAATAGATGTGGACAATTACGATTGAAAATAGTAAAACGGTTACCAATATAATCCTTTGGGCACCTTAATGTTGTTATAAATTCCTTTACCTACAGTATATTTCTACCTCCCAGTAAGTTCTGTCCTATTAAACATGCCAATTAGGGTGAGAAAATTCACGTTGTTAGTAGACTTACGTTCGAGAGTTTACACCCCACTTCGGAGCATGCTTTTGAGTCTTTTTTCAGATTTAAAAAGCTGTCTTGCTGGGATTAAACAGACTGATTCTTTAATCACAAATTGGATTTCATTTCAACTTACCTGCCTGCTTTCTAGGAAAATTCATAAAAATAGCATAAAAATGTGCTCTAATTAACTACCATTTACCAAAAGATTTTAAATACTAGAATATTTAAGATGTATTATTTCTGCTAATATTGCAATAACCATCATTATAATGTGAAATTAAAAATGAATGGTTCTCCCTTGATTCCACTGTTACAGTTGAATTTGCGGTGTTTGTTTCAGACATAGAAATAAAATTGAAACGGCAGATTTGCCTTTAAAGGAAAAAAGGAAAGAGCTAAGGAGGTTTTATATTTATATATTTTGGGGGCTGCCCCAGAAAGACCTGTCTGGCCCTTACTCCAGGAAACTCATGAGAGGGGAGGAGTTAATAGACTATTTTTTAGAAGTTAGTTACATGGCTTTTCAGTGTAAATGAAAACCGGTACATTAAGCACATGAATTTCAAGCTGTAAGAAGCATGATGGTCAATCAAAGGCTTGGATCAACTTATTTTCCAAAACACCTGAAGGCAGAACAAGATACAAAGGATGGAAACTAATCAAGGAGAGAAGCATCCTAGTACTAAGGAGAAATTTCCTGAAAGGGAGAACAATCAGTGGAGCGATTTGCCTCCAGAAGTTGTGAGTGCTCCATCACTGGAGGTTTTTAAGAAGAAACTGGAGGGTTCTCCTGCTTGAGTAGGGGGGTTGGACTAGAAGATCTCCAAGGTCCCTTCCAATTCTGTTATTCTGCTCCATATTGTAATTTTAAAAATTCTGATACCTTTGGCTCAATATTATCGGACAACCTAGCTGTTCATATAACAAATAGCCCAATAATTAGTTTTCGTTAGTCAAATCTCCTGCATCAAGTCTATTTCCAATGTGCCATCCTAGAATAACTTTGCTGTGGGTGGAGAAATAACAGAAATGTACAAGTCTTTTTATCTAGGCAAAGAAGATCAAAACATTCTTTGAGATCTGCAAAACATATTCCGAAGCAACCCAGGCAAACATCTCCTTGATTCACTGGTATATAGAAAAGAAGGAAGGGAAAGCACAAATGAACCTGCCAAATTCCATTACTATATCATCTCTCAGTATAGATAGACTTCCTGTGGAGTTGATTGTTTTGTCTGGTTTACCTAATGGAACTAAAACTATGTGATAAAATTTGGGTTTCAGAGTAAGCGAAACACAAAAAGGCAGACAAACAATGCCATAAAAGGCAAAATAAATGCAGCTTTCATAGCCCACGCCAGTAACACCACCTTTCTAAGATCAATTAACTGCCACTGATCTGACGTCGACTGATCTCTTCTCTCCAGTAATCAAGGGAATCACACCAGAGAAAAAAGAGAACTAAGGGGAAACCCAAAACCATCCTACCTTTTGATGAGTTTGATAGCCTTGAAGGCCTCATCCATGTCTCCAATGGTTAGGTAGAAGCTGAAGTTAAGCATCGCTTCGCAGGTGGTCTTGTCACATTCTTCCAGCCCGATGAAATCTCTCATCGGTCTTCTAGCCACCATCTGATGCAGCGGGATGCTGCCAGGTTCTACCTCATCCTTTTTCTCAGCTTCAGGCTGAAAAGAAAGTACTAATTACACATGGCAAGCGAAGTATTTGTGGTGTGTGTGTGAGACAGAGAGAGGGAGAGAAAGAGAGAGAGGGAGAGAGGGAGAGAGGGAGAGAGAGAAAGAGAGAGATGTTAGAAGGAAGGAAGGGGAAGAAGTTATGAAGAATAGTTGCTCAAACTGGGTATGTTCTAGTGTGATGAAAAGAAAGACCAGGGGTGACATGAGAGCAATGTTCCAAAATTTCAGGGGCTGCCACAAAGAAGAGGGAGTCAAGCTATTCTCCAAAGCCCCTGAGGGCCAGAAAAGGAATAATGGATGGAGATTGATCAAGGAGAGAAGCAACCTAGAACTAAGGAGAAATTTCCTGACAGCGAAAACCATTATTCAGTGGAATAATTTGCCTCCAGAAGTTGTATATGCTCCAACATTGGAAGTTTTTAAAAGGTGTTGGATAACCATTGGTCTGAAATGGTTTAGAGTCTCCTGCTTCAAAGTCCTTTCCAACTCTGTTATTCTGTTATATGTGATAGCAACAACCTGTTCTTGATCAATATTTATCGCTCAAGACTGATATTTTCAAAAGAAGCAGCAACTTGATATTCAAACCATTTTCACAATATAACTCCCCTCCACCACCAAAATTTTGTATTTACCAGCAAGGGAGGCTAGGTTTTTCCTTCTAAATAATTTACTTTTCAAATGGAAGATTTTTTTCTTCTTCAGATAATTGAGCATAGAACAGTAGAAACCAACTTTTTCCTGCCTAACTTTGTGGGACAGGAGTTGTCTTCCTTTCAACAAAGCAACTTCTTGTGTCTTAATGTCTGACTGCTGAACATTTTGGACAAGCCATTTATGGCTTTAAGACACATCGTGCTGTTCTAAGTGCTTAAACAGAAGGGTGGGGACTGGGTGGGCCTTGCCTAGAATAATGCCCCAGACAGCATGATACTTAGAAGAAAGAACAGGCTCCAGTGAATTGAATAAACTATTAAGTCATCCATTATATTATTTTATTATGTGATAAGGATGAGCTAATGGTACTCAGAAGGGCAGTGCGGTAAGATAACATGTGGGGCTGTGGCTTAACCAATTTATAATCATCTTTAAGACTAAAGGAAGCAAATATCAACAGCATCATTGCATTCTTGTGACATAATGTGTGTGTGTGAGAGAGAGGGAGGGAGGGAGGGAGGGAGGAAGAGAGAGAGAGGTCTTGGCAAGATTTCAGAAGTGGTTTGCCATTGCCTGCTTCCTAGGGCTGAGAGGGAAGGACTGGCTTAAGATTGCCCTGCTGGCTTTGTGCCTAAGGCAGGACTAGAACTCACAATCTCCTAGTTTCTAGTCAGGTGCCTTTACTGAGAATCAAATTTGGCTCTCGCTGATACTTGTTACTGATTGTCATACTTTCCCTATGTACATCTGAGATCCTTGATGGTCACAGACACTAAGGAGAAGATAGTTGGTGTCATTCTCAGGACCTAATGCACAACAGCAACATAGGTGCATGTTCACACACTATCCATGTGAGAACTGGAATCCGCCCTTTTCTTCGTTTTCAAGATATGCTAAACTGGAAGGCATTTCCCTAAAACCCTGCACTGTCACTACAGTTTCACTAAAAATGAAATGAAGATTTGGGGGAACGTTTTTTTCCTGGACGATGACCCAAGTTTTATTTTTTAGAAAATAGCAAAGGATAGACGTGGACAATGAAGTGAAAAAATCTGGTGTGACAAAACTAACCGATAAAGAGAAAAATAGCATTACAAATGACTTACATGAGGTTTATAGTTTCTCCAAAACAACAACTATTGGTTAGCAGAAATAAAAGAAAGAAAGAAAGAAACAGAGTGAGAGGAACAGCAAAAAATATATGTTAAAAATGTATATTTAAAAAAAAGAAACAGCAACAGAACAAACATAGAGTGAAATTCGCAAACCAAACTTTGTTTTTACAATGGAGCAAATCAAAATTACCCTGATCATTTTTTATTGTTGCGTTTAAAGGACCTCACCTACCATAGCCCCACTCCTGCTTGCTTTAGCTCCCAGGGTACCCTATAAATTACCCCTGAAAGAATGCAACCCCAACCGAAAAAAGGGCTACTCATCCTTAAATTATGGCCTGGGAAGTGATTTTTTTTTTACACTATTGTCCTTTTAGAAAATGTTTCACGAAACTCTTGTTAGGCATCAAGAAACAGGACCATATGTTAAAATCCAGTTAAACTGATTTATTGCTGAAATCTATATATAAGAATCTAGTCAACTAACAGGCAGCACTAAATTGTTATTAGTTAAAGAGTCAACAGAATTCAAGAGGGGCTGGACTTGGAATATTTATGGAAACGTAATGATTCTAGGCTAAGTCCTCTCTTGACTCCACCCCCAATCTCTGCCTTTTCTTCTTCTACAAGTCTATATTTAAATGGTGCAGATATATAACTTATGAAGCATTCATGCCTGAATTGATTTGTTGTCTTCTCATCCCACTTATGTGGCTTTTTACTATTACTACAACTACAAATAGTAATGGCAATGTCTTCTCTCACTGTTTCCCCTTTGTGCCTAAAGCCCTTGAAGTGATGATTATGATGATGATAATTCAGTTTCTTTTCCTCCATGAAGGACGATGACAATGACAACAAAAAAAAATCTCTTAGGGGGAATTTTTCCTAGGGAGAATCTTTCTCCTTTAGGAAGAGGAAAACTCTGGCAACTCACCTTTTTGGCAAAGTAATAGTGTGGCACCTCCATGCCCAGAAGAGACTGGTAAGTTGATGGCAACTGAAAACTGTCTTGGAGCAGAAGACCATGCTCTTCAGTGCTGAAGAAAGATACTATCAGCACATCCACCTGGAAGGGGAAATGGAGCATGATTTGGGCTTCATGATGCAACATCCTTCGGTAGGTTTGTTTTTATTTTCCATTTTAATTTGGCAGAGGTTGCAGTTAAGAAACTGAAGGCACCTCTGCCACAGATGGCTGAGCTAAGAGTTTCCTCTCCTTTGGTAGACCATAATGTGCAATGTTCTACAATGCAAAAGTGGGCAACTGTGCCATTTAGGAATCACATGCTTTGCAATTCAACAAAGAAACTCTTGGAAAAATTAAATCTGAATTTCATCCACAGCTAGTCCTTGACTTACAACCATTCATTTAGTGACTGTTCAAAGATACAACAGAAGCATTTACAGGCAGATATTGTCACCTAAAGATGAGAGAATGCATTTTATTCCAGTACAGAGGAATTATTCCTTTGGCTGAGCCTGAAAATGCATTCAAGAATAACAGGAGTAACTCAGGCCAATGTATAATATGTGACACATTAACAAGTTCCTATGTCATATTATGCTCCCCACAATCTAATTTTAAATGATTGCTGCTACAAGATTTTGTGGACATTAGCTTTCTTTTTTTCCTCAATGAAGAATGACCTAAACCAGGGATCTCCAACCTTGACAACTTTAAGTCTGGAGAACTTCAACTTCCAGAATTCCCCAGCCAGCAAAGCAAAGCAAAAGAATTCTGGGAGTTGAAGTCCTCCAGGCTTAAAGTTTCCCGGGGGGAGATCCCTGACCTAAACAATCTTGAATATTGATCATTTTACGATAATGGATTGAAGACTCTCACTGAAGAACAGCCGAGTACAATGTCACAATATACCAGCTCAACAATCAAAATCTCAAAGGAAGATAAAAGATGAACATACCGAGTTTTCCGATGATTCTTGCTTCTTATCCAATGATTGTTGATTAGGGTCCAGAACTGCTTCACATACGAACAGCCTTGGTTCGTTCTGATCCCAGAAGTGAGTCGCAGGGATTCGGTTACACAGTACTGGATATACAGAGGTGCTTTTCCTAGGCAGACCACACAATCAAGATGGATAAATCTAACTAGTAACCTTTAAAGGCAAAGGTTCCTCTCGCACACCCGTGCTTGTCCTTTATGGCTCTAGGGGGCGATGCTCCTCTCCGTTACAAAGCCGAAGAAGAGCCAGCGCTGTCCGAAGACGTCTCCGTGGTCATGTGGCCGGCATGACTAAACGCCAAAGGTGCACAGAACGCTGTTATCTTCCCACCAAAGGGGTCCCTATTTTTCTACTTGCTTTTACATGCTTTCAAACTGCTAGGTTGGCAGAAGCTGGGACCAGAAATGGGAGCTCCCTCTGTTACGCGGTGCTAGGGATTCGAACCGCCAAACTGCCACCCTTTCTGATCAATAAGTTCAGCGTCTTAGCCCCTGAGCCACTGCGTCCCCTTAGTAACCTTTAGCAAAACATATAAATATATATTAGCCTACAAATCCAAGTAGTACTTGACTTACAACAGTTCATTCAATGACTGAAATTACAATGGCACTGGAAAAAGTGACTTTATGACCATTTTTCATATTAAGACCATTGTAGGTCACATGATCCAAACTCAGATGCTTGGCAACTAATATTTATGACAGCCGCAATCCTCCAGAGTCATGTGGTCTCCTTTTGCAACCTTCTGACAAGCACAGTCAATGGGGAAGCCAGAAGCAGCTTTAGTACAGAACAGTTGAGCTTAGCCACGCCCAGGCTCCTTGCTCACACAGCAAATATTCTTTCAGTTTCCAAACAGCCCTCAACTCTCTCACACACTGACAGGACGCTAGCCAGATGAATACCGATGGATGCTGGTAGGCAGAGGCAGAATTTCTGCTCCTCTTATTTTCCTCCCCAAAAACTAAGCCCGATCACATAGTTTCATAGTGAAACATGGGTACTGAACTAGTAGTAAATAAATAAATATCCAGCATTTGGCCCTGGAGGCATAAAAGGGCTCTGTCCGAATTCAACCAGAGAGAGTAATGTAAGGTGGAGCTTTCCATGGTCCTGCAGCGACCAGCTGGCCTCCTGCTGCCTTGCCCCATTGTGTGCAGTTTGGCTTGCAAACATCAGAACAATTGTGCAAATGTTTCAAAGCCAATAACGAATAAAACCAGAGAGAATCGTTCCCAAAATTCATCTTCCACTAGAAGAGAAAAAAAAATAGACTCTCCTTTCCCCCATTCCCCAAAAGAACAGGCCAATAAAAGGAGCCACCTTCTGAGATCACAAAAGAAATAATAATAAAATAATCAACATGACATAAAAGTTCCTCTGGGTTCGTGTCTGGCACGTACCCACAACGCAGTAGGAAAGTATTCTACAAGGCACATATTCCATAAAAAAAAGAAAACCATTTCAAGATGTTCATGCTTTCTTTGAGCATTTGGTATAGAGCTTTTAATTTCACAGTGACCCCTGCTGGATCTTTCATTTTCCATTAAAAAATTACATTTTTTTTTTAAAAGGAGGTACCCAGAATAGTTTGCAAAGCCATTTTAAGGATGCACTCATTCTCTAAATGACTAAGCAAGAAAGGGAAAAGCTAGAATTGTCGCAGGGTAAATGTAATCTTTGTGTGAATTACTCTAAAACTAATGCAGATATGAGATAAAATGAAAGCCACGAGGAACAAGCTGATTCACTCAACCATCCTACATGATAGCAGCATATCTATCCCGCTGAGACACAAAAGTATATAAGCCCATGTTTCTCAACTTTGGTCATTTTAAAAGGTATGGACCTCAACTCCCAGAATCCCCCAGCATGCTGGAAGGAAAAAAAAATATAACTGCTAGAAACCAGTTTGTCATGCCCTTGTTGGAATCTGATTCCGAGGGGGAGATCAAACAGCTGACAGGGAGTGGGAGTATGGTCCGGTGGCTGTGGAAGAAACTGGGGAAGGGCACAGTCCGGCTGGGCATTCAAAGGAAGACCCAGGCCCAGCCCCTCTTCATCCTAGGGCACGCAGGGAGGAACAGATAAAGGAGCAACATGGGTTACGGGGCAGAAAAGGGCCCTGATTCCCTTCATTAGCTGCAGCTGGGAAAACAGGATTTAAAAAGGGCGTTTGCGCACAGCTCCTTGCTGGAAGCAAAGCATGAATTATTTTGGTTTGTCAAGTCTTATCTGAGTTCTGGCATCCTCCCAACTGTGTGTGTTTCGTTATATTTTGAAGTCTGCAATTCCTTACCCTGCCCTGTCTCGTTAATTGCTGCAGCGTGGATTGTGTTGGTTTTTATTTATAATGTATATGTACTTTAGGTTCGGACTGAATTTCTTTCCTTTAAAAACCGTTCTTGGGAGAGTTTTTTTTTCCAGCCGATGATAACTGGACATTGGGGGCCAAGTTGGAGGAATTAAAGGGACTTTACCTACTTTTGTGACTTTGTTGCTTTTGTGCCACGGCCTGGGTCATCATCACAGTCTCTAAACAAACAATTGTAAGTCAAGGACTATTAGATTCCGCAGTATAAAAGAAATGTGCTGAATGCATGCATCCAATATAGTCCATCTGTAAACCAAGCATCTATTGGCCTGTGTTCAAATCCAGCCAAAATCAATCAGAACTTTGTAACACTTATATATGCAAGAGAGTAAAGATGTGAAAAGAATAAGATACATTTAAAAAAAAAACTCACCTATATTCCACAGTACCTAACTCAAAAAAGAAATGAAACCTCACCCTTCAGTCTCCTGTCCAAAGGCGAGCATTTCCTTAACGTCCCTTTGTTGACCTGACTCAAAATCAAACAGGGTGACCGTGTCCATTTCAATGTCATAGAAACAAATCCTAGGGTCAAAACTGCCATCAGCCTATATAACAATTTAAAAAAGAGAGATGATTGACTCACTATAGGAATGGTAGCAGTGGTGGTATTCAGCAGGTCCTGACCAGTTCTGGAGAACCAGTAGCGGAAATTAAACCGCTTAGAGAGGGCTGTAAAACACTATAAAGAGGTGTATAAGTCTAAGTGCTATTGCTATCGCTGCTGTCATGTCACCCCTAGTCCTTCTCTTCATTAAACTAGCCAGGCCCAGTTCCCGGAACCGTTCTTCATGTTTTAGCCTCCAGTCCCCTAATCATCTTTGTTGCTCTTTTCTGCACTCTTTCTATAACCTCGATGTCTTTTTTTTTACAGGTAATCCTTCAGTTACAAACACAATGGAGTCTAAAATTAATATTGCCAAGTGAAACATTTGTTAAGCGAGTGTGCTCCATTTTGTGACTTTTCTTGCAGCAGTTGTTAAATGGATCACTGCGTTTGTTAAGTGAGTAACATGATTGCTATGTGAATCTACCCGTTTATCGTGGCAACTAAAAACGGATGCCCCTATTCCAAGTGCGGTCTTACCAAGGCATGATCGAGTGGCATTAGCTTGGGGATTGGGTTTTCAGGTGAAAGGTGGGGTTGTTCAGAGCTCACCTTGCTCAGGAGAATGCTGACTCTGTTGCCGCTTGTGTTGCACTTCACGGACGCAATCCCCAGAGTACCGGGCATCAAATCCACCAAGGCCTTGCTATTGCAATGTACCTTTGCCTCTCTGTGGGAAGATGAGAGACTGAACAGGGTTTTGTTTCCCTGAGAAACTGATCATCAAAGATGGCATTCCAATTGGAAAGAAAGAAAGAAAGAAAGAAAGAAAGAAAGAAAGAAAGAAAGAAAGAAAGAAAGAAAGAAAGAAAGAAAGAAAGAAAGAAAGAAAGAAAGAAAGAAAGAAAGAAAGAAAGAAGAAAGAAGAAAGAGAGAGAGATAAAGAGGAAGGAAGGAAGGAAGGAAGGAAGGAGGAGGGGAGGAGAAGAAGAAGGAAGGAAGGAAGGAAGGAAGGAAGGAAGGAAAGGAAAGAGGGAGGGAGGAAGGAAAGAAAGAGGGAGGAAGGAAGGAAGAAGAAGGAAGGGAAGGAAAGGAAGGAAGGAAGGAAGGAAAGAAAGAAAGAAAGAAAGAGGGAGGGAGGAAGGAAGGAAGGAAGGAAAGAAAGACAGAAAGAAAGAAAGAAAAGAAAGAAAGAAAGAAAGAAAGAAAGAAAGAAGAAAGAAGAAAGAAGAAAGAAAGAAAGAAAGAAAGAAAGAGGAAGGTTCATAACGAAGCTCCATACCTGCGAGAAAGATCAAAGATCTTAAAGTGAGACAAGTCGGTTCCCACGGTCAAGTAATTCCCGCAGACGTCCAGAAAGCAGGGATTGCCTTCCGTTTCAGAGAAGGACAGCAGCTGCTTCACGGTGCCCTGGGAGAGAAGAACACAGTGGGGTTCAAGCTAGGCCTGGGTCATCCTTGGTCATCCTATCCTGACCAAGATCATGGCCGCTCTCTGATGGATCCCCAGGAACTCGGAAATAAACTGCTGAGTAAATAGTCTGCAGAGATTCTCAGTCACCCAGGTCATGGTTGTCCCAAAGAATTCCATTCCCTGCTATCCTGTCAGAGCTGAAGAAGCTTCTTGGAGAAGCGAAATGTCTTCAAAAGAAAAAAACAAGGAATTTGCTTCCGGGGGAAAAAAAAAAGCACCTTTGGGATATCCGTGACCTGGATGACTGAGCATCAGTGCAGACTTCTAGCTACACAATTTGTGATGAACACCCTTGGAATAGTGTGGGAGTAGGAATGGATTTCCAGGGGGGAAAAATGGCAGACTACAGGAACCAGGAGCACTAACTCAGGTGACCCTGAGGACACAGATGTGCAATGGGCAAACCATACAGAGGTGCAGTAAGTTAAGATACTCTCTATGATGCAGTGGTAGAAGGTCACCAGCAGTTTTTCATTCCGTTGTCGTTTCCTGACAAGCCTCAGGTGGTATAATCTCTGCTGGACCCTTTTGACCAGGGCTGCAATGTGAGCAGGTCAGGTCCTCTTTTAGGGTAACACCCATAAACTTAAAACTGGCCACCTGCTCCACTCAGTCTCCATTAATAAGCAAGGGCTGGAGGTCTGATCTGTTCCTTCTATAGTCCACTATAAGCTCCTTGGTGTTATTGGTGTTGAGGACCAAGTTATTGTCTCCACACCACGAAAGCAACCGGTCCACCTCATCTCGGTAGGCAGACTCACACACACACATATACCCGGAAATGAGTCCCACCACCGTTGTATTCATGTCCATTGCACCGATGACGCTATCTAACCGTCTGCCTTCCTTTTCTCTCTTTTTTGCCTTCCATCTTTCCCAACATCGGGGTCTTTTCCGGTGAGTCCCAAAGTGGCTTCTTTTCAAGAGGCAACCGGACGTTCTGGGGTTTTTTGTCTTTGAAGACGTTTCGCTTCTCACCCAAGAAGCTTCTTCAGTTCTGACTGTGGGGAATGGAAGGATGGATACACCTTGCAGACAGCTGGTCATTTGCCTCCTTTTTAGAGAGTCGTTGAGGCCACTTGGAGGTTTATGTGCAGCAGTTCCAAGAAGGCTCCATTTTCACGACTCAGGGTAACCCTGAGGACACAGATAAACCTCCAAGTGGCCTCAACAACTCTCTAAAAAGGATGCAAATAACCAGCTGTCTGCAAGGAGTATCAATCCTTCCCTTCCCCACCATTCAGCCAGAGCTGAAGAAGCTTCTTGGATGAGAAGCAAAACCTCTTCAAAGAAAACCCAGAAAGTCCAGTTGCCTCTTGAAAAAAAGCACCTCTGGGGCTGCTGAATAAATAGTCCTCAACTTTTAACCATTCATTTAGCACAGTGGTCCCCAAATCCTTTTGGGCACCAGGGACCGGTTCCATGGAGAAAGGTTTCTTTCCACAGACCGGAAGGGGCGTGGTATCGTGTGCTGCCTGCATCTCATGGGTTTCCTGTAATGGGGCACCTGTACTGTTAATGGGCCAGACAGTATGGGCGGAAGACTCTCACTCCAACCACAAATGTCCCTAAATCCCAAACTATTTGCTCAAGCAGGGGGCTGTAACTGCCAGTCTGTAGTGCCAGCTTGCTTACCTGCCAGGTGCGAACCTGAACTCGATTTGGTTCGACGGTATAAAGGTTCTCTTCGTGCATAGCCAGCACAGGGGAATCGCAGAGGAAAACACCTGGAGCCATTCAAAGGAAGAGTCTTACAACGGCCTTAATCTCTCTCTTTAATTGTTCAGCTAAGAGCTTCATCAGTTATACCTAAAGGTCTACACAAAAAAAACTATCTTTTCTTTAAGATACGTTGTCATTTTTGTTTTCTGTGAACACACCGGCACACATTAAAAAAATGAAAATTCTGATCTCCATTCTCCAAAGAAAATAAATATATGACCATACACACACAGTACATGCACACACATATATATATATATCTTCCTCTTCTTGCACCCTATCCGTCATGGCGATCCTTTTGTCCACACCATATACAGGTGTGTGTGTGCATATGTGCGTGTGTGTGTGTGCGTGTATGTATTTATTCTGAATACATTTTAGTACGGAAACATTTTTTCTTGCCTCTTTCTATAAAAAAGCAAATTATTGGCATTCTATATTATTTTCTAATATGCACATAAAATTCCATTGAAACCCATTCAACCTACCTGAATTCCGTAAAGCGGCAGCTGACAGTTCATAGATAGAAACTTGCTTTCCATTCCAGAATGCTACAGCATCCTAAAAGGCAGGATCAAAAAAGTTCACTAAAAATCCATTTCCCAGATTAATCCAGATCTCAAACGGTTATACCACTCCTTTAGGGCCAACCGATATAATTATGGTTTCTATATGGTATGCAGCCTTTCTTTCAAAAGTGTTTGCTTCCAGAGGGAATTTTCACGGACGACTCCTGAAGTTGATTCTGGTTGTGGCCCATATCAAACTGTGAACTTCACATAAACAGCATTTAGCTTGCTAAATTCTTAGGAGATAAAAATTTATCTCCTAGCAATTTAGCAAGCTAAATGCTGTTTATTCGGGTTTAAGAAATTTAAGTCTATTAACTTCAATTATTATAGTTTCTGTTTTTGCTTTACCTTGCTGGCAGATAGGCAAACTGCTGTTATTTTCATTATTTATTTGATTTTTATAGCTGCCCACCTCAATAAGTAATGCTGTACATATCAGTATGTATCATACAATAGATATTATAATACAAAGTAATAATACCATTTTATATACTACTTTCTTTTATGATCAAATTCCATTAAGCTTCCCTGAATGCCCTTTTAACAGAGATAGGAGAGACAACATAGAAATCATTAAAGCCCATTAAGGGTGAACTCACTGAAATCAACAAGAATTTGAGTTCATCGGATTACATAATGAAATTCACACCCAGTGCCTTAAAGGCTGGATTCCTCTGAAAATGTTTTCTATACCTCATCTTCATCCCCAAAACCAAGATAGTGGTACCTCAGTACTCATCATTGGCTATAGGAAGTGCAGTGAGTACCAGAAATAAAGAGTGCCAAAACACATTTCCCCCCATAATTTTAATATTTAATATTCCCATAAAAATACATTTCTACAATTCTACAGAGGAATTCTTGAGTCTGTCATTTGCATCTCTATAACTGCCTGGTTTGGTTCTGCAACCCAACAAGACAAACACAGACTTCAGAGGATAAATAGGACTGCAGAAAAGAACAATTACTACCCACCTGCCTTCCATCGAGGACCTGTATCCTGCACGAGTCAAAAAAAGGGCTGTGAAAATATTTACAGACCCCTCACATCCCGGACAGAAACTGTTTCAACTCCTTCCCCCAAAACGACGCTATAGAGCACTGCACACCAGAACAACTAGACACAAGAACAGTTTTTCCCCGAATGCCATCACTCTGCTAAACAAATAATTCCCTCAACACTGTCCAACTATTTACAAAGTCTGCACTACTATTACTGTTAATCTTCTCATCACTCCTTATCACCCATCCCCTCCCACTTGTGACTGTATGACTATAACTTTGTCGCTTGTCTCCTTATGATCTATATTGACTGTTTTCTAGTATGATTTGATGGCATTGTACCCTATGACTATCATTAAGTGTTGTACTTGATGATTCTAGACTCTTGACGAATGTATCTTTTCTTTTATGTATACTGAGAGCATTTGCACCAAGAAAAATTCCTTGTGTGTCCAATCACACTTGGCCAATAAAGAATTCTATTCTATTCTATTATTTCCTATTCTATTCTATTCCTATTCTATTGTACCCATGACTATCATTAAGTGTTGTACTTGATGATTCTAGACTCTTGACAAATGTATCTTTTCTTTTATGTACACTGAGAGCATTTGCAAGACAAATTCCTTCGGTGTCCAATCACACTTGGCCAATAAAGAATTCTATTCTATTCTATTCTATTCTACTCTATTCTATTCTATTCTATTCTATTCGGAATAATGTAGTGAGTCACCAGGCAGACAACACCAACAAGTTCTAGCTTGTGCGTCGAGTATCAAACAAACGATGAGTACTGGGACAAAATTTTCGCATCAAAATGCACTGAGGACCAATTTCGATGAATTTCAATGCAGTTCAGTGCCAAGGTACCATTGTACATCGATCCGATGGAAAATACCTTGGTTGTGCAGACTCCATTCACATGCGTATCGATACGGAGGTTATCCATCATTTTGCTGCTGAAGCTGGTGATGTTGAACAAGTTTGGGGAAACCTGGACCACGGCCATTTGCTGGTGGAAGTGTGAAGCCATGGCCTGTTCCCTCAGGATGGCTACTGAGTTGTTGAGATTTACAGCCAACAGGTTCTTTTTGGAACTCCACTTGAAACACGAGGAAGAAAAACACATTAGGATTCACCAGCTGGATTAGTGAGAAAATGCATTGTGTATAGACTCTTTCAAAGAAACCATGAAAAGAAGACAGACATCAATAACTTCTTAAAGAGTCTGTAGAGGTTCTCAGTCCTTCAGGTCATGGTCGTCCCAAAGGTGCTTTTTTTTCTAGAGGCAACTGGATTTTCTGCTTTTTTTCTTTTGAAGACGTTTCGCTTCACATCCAAGAAGCTTCTCCAGCTCTGAAGAATGGGAATCCTTCCATTCTGCACAATCCTGTCAGAGCTGAAGAAGCTTCTTAGATAAGAAACAAAACATCTTCAAAAGAAAGAACAAAAAAGTCCAGTTGCCTCCTGAAAAAAGACACCTTTGGGATAACTTCATAGAGTTCCCAATGTTTGAGTTATTGTGATCTTGAATGCACCTTGTAGGGGGGCGATATTTGGGGCAGTGGTGCAGGGGTGGGATTCTACCAGTTCGCACCTATTTGCTAGAACCAGTTGTTAACATTCGAAGCAGTTTGGAGAATCGGTTGTTAGAAGAAATTTCTGGCCTAATCCTGTAAGGAAGGTAGGAAGGAAACATTCTGGTATTGCTGCTTACAGAAACTGCCTCTCCGTTAACCCTTATGACATTCTTGGCAGGACTAGACTTCCTGTCTCAGGAACTTCTCTGGAGTTTTTTTCCCCTCCTTCGCTGGTACTTTGCTTGTGTGGAAGGGACCATTCAAAGTTACAATAGCACTGGAAAAAGTGACTTATGACCCTTTTACACACTTACAACTGTTGCAGCATCCCCACGGTCACGAGAGGCCAGGCGAGGAGATGCGTGCCTTGATGTGAGTGATGTTGAGTTGGCCACGCCCAGCCAGTCACATGACCACCAAGCCATGCCCACCAACTAAGCCACACCCACAGAACTGGTTGTTAAAAAATTTAAATCCCACCCCTGCAGTGGTGGTATTCTACTGGTTCGGGCCGGTTCATGCGAACTGGTAGTAAAAAATGCTATCGTTTGGCCGAACTGGTATTAAAGAAAAAACACCTACCAGTTCAGCCGAACTGGTATTTCTTTTTTTTTGTCCCCTCCTGATGATCAGCTGTTTTCCGACGATCAGCTGTGCCACAATCCCCCTCGCTGTCTCACTGCTTCACCCAGGAGGCTTGCCTGAGGTCCAGAAGGCAAAAAAAACTAGAGCACGTGTGTGTGGGGGGGGTGCTGCAAAAAAAGGAGAGGCCACGCCCACCCAGTCACATGGCCACTCCCACTTAGCCACGCCCACAGAACCAGTAGTAAAAATATTTGATCCCACCCCTGATTTGGGGGGGGGGCTCGGTGAACCGGGGGGGAGGGGGGATGGTTCTGTGTGAGTGGCAGGTGTGCGTGTGTGTGTGTGCAACTCCATTTGCACAAGTGAGGGCGCATGCCTGCCGCTTCCACAAGTGGAGCTTTGCAAGTGTGCCCGCCTGCCCGCCAGGCTCAGGCCGGGGGAGCTGCACACATGTGTCCCTTGTGCAGTCTGGTTCAGAGTGAGCCATGACCCGGGGATTATGGACTCCAGATGTGCTGGTAGCCCTCCGTTTACAACCATTCATTTAGTGACCATTCAAAGATACAAGAGAAAAAGTAAATTATGATCGGTCCTCACACTTACAACTATGGCAGCATGCCCCAGTTGCAGCCTCAACATTTGGGCACTTAGCAACCAGTGGGCGATCCCAGAATCAGGTGATTGCTGTTTGAAACCTTCTGTGATGACCCAGAGCGTAACACAAACGTAACAAAATCCAAAATGTAAATAAATATCCTTTAATGCCTCCAACTTGGCCCCACTGTTCAATAATTCTCAGTTGGAGATAAAACTTATTCAAAAACAGTCTTCAAAAGAAAGCAATACAGTCCGAACTTAATGAGCAGATAAGAGGTGAAATAAAAAACTAAAACAAACTACAATGAAGGAATTTCCACAATGGACCAGGATAAGTAATTACCAACTTCAAGGAGATAACAAGGCACAGTCTGTTGGAAGGATGCCAACCAAGATAACTTTAGCCCAAAATAACACACGCTTTGCTTCTGGCAACGCTGTGTTTTAACCGTCTCTCTTATATACTATTCTCCCCAGCTGCAACCAATGAGGGGGATCATGGCCGCTTCCTCTCTCGTAAGCCAAGTTGTTCCCTTCTCCGTTCCTCCCTGCGTGTCCTAGGATGAAGAGGGGATGGGCCTGGTTCTTCCTCCAACTGCCCAGCCGGCCTCTGCCCTTCCCCAGCCTCCTCCACAACCTCCGGAGCTACACCTCCACTCCCTGTCGGCTGTTCCTCCTCTCCCTCAGAGTCTGACTCTACCAAGGGCATGGCACCTTCCCAAATGGCTCCTGACAAACAAAATTAATGGGTGACGCCAGATTCACATGATAATGTGGGATTTCGCTTAACAACCATTGCAAAATAGTGGTAAAATTGGACACTGAACAACCGACACGCTTAGCAACGTAAATTCTCATCCCAGTTGTGGTCATAACCCAAGGACTACCTGTACTGTGAATAGGTGGCTTTTTTTCAATTCATCTACCTGGTTTTTGATGAAAAGCTTAATTGGTTAGGGAATAAATTCATGCCAGATAGAAAAAACTGTCAAGGGTCTATTAAATAACTTACAAAAACTTGGGGAAAGAAGTGGATAAATCTACAAATGCCTGCTCTTATAAAAAATAATAATCCAGGAAGCGTTATAAAAATGTGAAATCAATATACTGAAAGGGTTGAAACAAAAACTCGTCGTATATCTAGAACGTATAGCTAAGCAAGGCCCAAAATCTATCCAGCAACAAGCTGGTCGAATCAAATGCATTCAATTTTGGTTATTTATGTAAGATGATTGCCCAGCCTACATCATTTGTTATGATTTGTCCACCATAATAGATCAAGAGAACAAGAACAACCATTGTTACGTCTGTTAATTTAAGTGTATGCTGAACTTACAAGGCAAACATGAGTGTACTTTTCATCTGCCAAAGATTAACACCACATGCAAATAAACACTTCGCGCCGAGTTCCCAACAAGGCATTATCTACCTGCTCACATTTCCAACGAGTCTCTAGTTTTCTTTCATTCTTATACCTGATTGGAAGAACTTCTTCTTTAAATGTATTTATTGAACCAAATTAAATATCCCATTGCAATCAGACAGACGCTCAGAGCTCACAGTAATAAAGTAAATAAATAAATAAATACCAAAAATTAAGAAAGGAGTTTTCAAAACTTAGTCATATAATGCTGGCGTCACATCTCCAAAACCTTCTAGAAAATGCCTCTTTTTTTTTTTCTTTTAGAAGGTGGATAATGTTGGGTAGAAATGAATCTTCAACCGGAGGCCCTTCCAGAGGGAGGGCCCCATCCAATCTCCACCTTTGCAGCTTTTAAGATGGGTGGACTTCAACTCCCAGAATTCCTCAGCCCGCAGGACCTTAAACGTTGAGAGATACAGACAGTCCTCCACTTACGACCACAACTGAGCCAACATTTCTGTCGCTAAACAATAGTTATTCAGTGAATTACACCTTGTTTTATGAACTTTCTTTATTAAGTGAATCACTTTATTAAGTGAATCACTTGCAGTTCTTAAATTAGTAATCCAGTTGTTAAGTGAATCTGGTTTCTCCATTGACTTTGCTTGTGGGAAGTTCGCAAAAGGAGATCACGTCACCCCAGGGCAGTGCAAACGTCGTAAGTATGAGTCAATTGCCAAGCATCTGAATTTTGATCATATGACCGTGGGAATGCTTGCAACGGTTGTATCTGTGAAAACTGGTCATCGGTCACTTTTTTCAAACATTCTCTAAGCAAATGGTTGTAAGTCAAGGGCTACCTATAGGTGGTATCCCCTAATGACTTATCTCTAGGGTGCACACCTGTGCCAAAAAGCTTATTCTGTGTATCCCTGATGTGAGATTGCACCCTCTTTGGCACGTGGTGTTGCATCCAAGTAAGCCAAAGAGAAGGATCGTATCTGTGAGTTTACCTCGATTTGAATGATATTCCCGTCCAGCTCTGTAGGGGTCTGGAGCTTCCATCTGTCCTTGCCTTCCAGGGACCAGGTGGTTGGGCTGGAGAATGGCACTTTCCTCCACATCGCTATTCGCCCTTTATTGGTGCCAGCAGCTAGAAGACCTGCCAAATGGATCATATTAAATCTGGTCCAGGATGTCCTCGCTCTCTTTCTGCCCAAAGCCTAACATGTCATCAAACTCCAGGAGGAGCAACAGAAAGAGGCAAGGCATAGAGGAGAAACAAATCTTAGGTGATAAAGAAAGCTTGTAGCTTGATTTCCAATGGCTGAAATAATTGTTTCTCGTGAATATGGCTTACTACAGAGGTGGTATTCAGCAAGTTCTGACCTGTTCTAGAGAACCGGTAGTGGAAATTTTGAGTAGCACCACCTCTGACTGGCCCTGCCCACATCTATTTGCTGCCTCCTGAGTCCCAGCTGATCGGCTGGGTCTTCTTTGGTTGCCCTGCACAGGAGAATGGAGCTGGAAAGCAGGTTAGTGGGGTGGGGAGGGAATGGAGATTTTGCAGTATCCTTCCCCTGCCACACCTACCAAACCATGCCCACAGAACCGGTAGTAGAAATTTTTGAATCCCACCACTGGCTTACTAGTATCATTTTTCCACTTAACAGTTAACGGACCAATTTAAAGCAAGTTGCATCTCATTCCAACTTTGGCATCGAAGACCAACTTGCCATAGCTATGGGACAACTTGCGGCGGGACAATTCAACAATACAATTTAATGATTTAAAATAATTTAAAAATAATTTTAATTTTTGACATTCACATTTCGTTCCGCTCCCTCCTTTTGCTTCCTTTCTGCAATGATTCTATTCCACCATTTCTTGGATATTAGTGTAACTCTTGTCCCGTAGTGAGTTGGCCATGGCAAGTTGGCCATGGAGAATTGTCATAGACCCTCCAGACATGGCCACTTAAAAGACCCGTGGACTTCAACTCCCAGAATTCCTCAGCCAGCCATGCCCACAAATCTTAAAGTGGCCAAGTTGACCCCTGGTTTAAATGTTCTTCTTCAGCAGCGTATCTTTCTAGATATAAATGTTTTCCGGGCTGTGTATATTTTGTCTTTAAGTTGCCCCTTATCAATGTCAGTTGGATTTCCCTCTGTGGAATAGATTACTTCTGAAACCAGTCAGATTTTTTTTTAAAAAATGGATAATTAAGATGCTAAAGGTCAAAGCAACTTGATCTTTTGTATACCTTTGGCATTGCAATAGGAGACACAATGGACACATTCTCCAATTTCAAAGCCTAGCTGTTCATCCAGAGAAAGGACATAATTCTCACCCCGTTCCAAGTCCCAGAACCTACAGAGAAGGTACAAGAAATATAGTTCATAAGGGGCATGGCTTACAAAAAAAATCAACAGGCATTATTGTAAAGCCCGATGTTGGCCGTATTTGTTTTTCTGCCTTTTCTTAGCGGTTTGCCACCTTCTTTTCTCGTATCTGTCCCTAAGACTGTGAGAAACTTTTCCATTCATTCTAAAAATAATCATAACAATGGCTAAACAGTAACCATCCAGTAGCTGGCCTACTGTTTAAGAGGTGAAACAGGAGGGGAGAGATTAGTCCTTTAATTGAGACAGATGTTTCTTGTTCTTCGTGTCTGTTCTCTGCTGCTAGTAGTTCTGTGACTTTGAAATAATATGACAGTAATTTTCAGGACGCATCCATGAGCACCAACTAGCAGTCAGAAGACATGATGAAAATCCTTTAATTTCACAACTTATGGACAGATTTAACCATAGTTTTAATTGGGAAAATATGACCAACAATTTGACTTTTTACTATCTGTCCATCTGTCCAGCCACTCATCCTAATTTAAGGCCTGCCTATCTCCCTCACAGAGGGAGAGAGATTGCATTTAAGGCAGATGTCATGTTTAAAAGAAACTCTGGTTAGCTACTAAGCAAGACGGTTAAGCCATATTTTATCAGGTTGGGTAAGAAAGAAATTAGTGAAAAAAGCAAATGTTAGAATATTTTGGACCTGTGAGGCGACACCCAGAAAAATACGACATACTTCACTTAATCCCCCAGAGAAAGATTGAAGGCAAATGAGGTCCTCAAAAATCTAAGGGACTGGTTTGGACAAAACTCAGCAGCACTTTTTTGTGCAGCTGTTGATAAAAATAGGATTGCCAACATGATCACCAATGTCCGATGATGGATAGGGGAGGAGGAGGAGGAGGAGGAGGAGGAGGAGGAGGAGGAGGAGGAGGAGGAGGAGGAGGAGGAGGAGGAGGAGGAGGAGGAGGAGGAGGAGGAGAAGAAGAAGAAGAAGAAGAAGAAGAAGAAGAAGAAGAAGAAGAAGAAGAAGAAGAAGAAGAAGAAGAAGAAGAAGAAGAAGAAGAAGAAGAAGGAGAAGAAGAAGAAGACGACGAAGACGAAGAAGAAGAAGTAGTAGTAATAGTAGTAGTAGTAGTAGTAGTAAGGTCTCAGGAGTTCTTACAGGCAGCTCTTTGCTCTTAAATCTAATGTTGCATTCGGTATAATTTAAGGTTTTAAGTGAACCGGGCAGCACCTCAAAAGACCAAATAATTTTCTTACCTAAGTAGGGGTTCATTCGTTGCAGTGATAAGGAGGCTATGATCAATCAAAATGATATCAGCGGGATGATTCATTTTTCCACTCAACTTCACCTGGTGACAAAAAGTATTCAGCGCACCGAGTTATTGAGTTTAATCCTTTTTTTCAAAAACCATGGTCCACGTAAGCCATGTGCATTGAAATAAAAGTGCCTGACAATTTTAAAAGGCAGTTCCATGTGTCTGCTCATAAATTATTTTGATTCTTCAATTTCAGGCATCTCTAATGAAGTGGAACTCCAGCGTCCTTGAGGCAGCTGGTAAACTAGCCAAAACCCACAATAATTAACTTTTTTTGTAAGTAAGGCGTCACAGAGCCTGCTACCTTACCTTCAGAAGTTCTTTAAAAAAAAAATATTTTTAGACAAACATACACAAACAAAACATAAAACCATCTTCCAGTTACATACATACAGTGTGTCAGTTGGTTACAAATTTTTTGTGCATCCTCTCCATAGTCCTCACTTACAATTGTTTGTATAAATTCTCATATTATCAATCTAATATATATGTATAGATTATTATCATTGTTAATTATTTATTTGACTAAACTATTATTCCTACATTTTATACGAGATATTCAAAATTTTAAATTAATATTATAACATTCATTACATCATCCTAAATCCATCCAATAGTAGTACATCTTTATATTATATTCTGTATAATTCTATTATCCTTATATTGTAAAATTCTCTAACATATTTCATTTCCATATTTTTTTCCCAACCATTGATAAAATAAATCCCATATCTTATAAAATGGTTTATCTTCTTGTTCTCCAATTTCAAATGTCAATTTACTCATTTCAGCACATTCCATTATTTTCTTGATAACTTCCTCCTGTGTTGGTATTTTCTCATTTTTCAAATTTTTAGCAAATACAGTCCTAGCCGCTGTTAATACATTTACAATCAAATATTTCAATTCCTTACTGTATATTGTTGGTAAAATCCCCAATAAAAATATCTCTGGTACCTTCAGAAGTTCTTCTGCTTCTCCTTCGGGAGAAATCTTGTGAAGGGATAAGAGGAGCATCTCCGTTATTACTACTAAGACATCTCTTTCCATGAACAGCATTTTTTGGATTGAAGTTTCTATAATCAACGCTTGGCTGGTTTTTCCTCTTTCACTCACATAATGCACAGTTCCTGCAATGCAAACAATTGGGTAGTTAACTCGGCCACCTAATGAAGCGCAGGCCGTCCCAAATTCGGGATTAACAGTGAAAGAATTATCTCAAATTATCTCAAGAGTGGAATCAACTGATGCATTTTTCAAAATGACGGAAAGAAACTTAACGTAAGATGTTATGAAGATGACGGTTACGGGAGATTGTGATGAAAGCCAACTGGGTGACTTTGGGGCAATCCTCTGGGGATCGTGAGTTCTAGTCCAGGCTTAGACATAAAAGCCAGCTAGGTGACTTGGGGCCAGGCCCTCTATCTCAGCCCAACCCACCTCACAGGATTGTTGTTGTGGGGAAAATAGGAGGAGGAAGGCGTGTTGGGTATGTTATTGCGGCGGTTGGAGGGGTTGGGAATGGGGGGCACCGTGTTGCGGTGGTTCACCTCCTTCCTCTCCGACCGTTCGCAATTTGTGTTGACAGGGGGGCAGAGGTCGGCCCCGAGGCCCCTACTGTGTGGGGTGCCTCAGGGGTCGGTGCTCTCGCCCCTGCTGTTCAACATTTATGTGAAGCCGCTGGGCGAGATCATCCGTGGCTTCGGGGTGGAGTTCCATCAGTACGCTGATGACACTCAGCTGTACATCTCCACCCCGGGCCACCTCAACGAAGCCGTCGAAGTGATGTCCCGGTGCCTGGAGGCCGTGCGGAGTTGGATGGGTCGTAACAGGCTCCGTCTCAACCCGACCAAAACCGAGTGGCTGTGGTTTCCTGCGCCCAGATACAGCCAGCTGGTTCCTTCGCTGGCCGTGGGGGGAGAGGTTTTGACCCCCGTGGAAAGGGCGCGCAATCTGGACGTCCTCCTGGATGTACGGCTGTCTTTAGAAGAGCACATTGCAGCCGTCGCCAGGGGGGCTTTTTATCAGATACGTCTGATTTACCAGTTGCGGCCCTTTCTGGATCTGGGCGCACTTCGCACAGTCACGTCCGCCCTCGTTATTTCCTGCCTGGATTATTGCAATGCTCTCTACATGGGGCTCCCCTTGAAGAGTCTCCGGAGGTTACAGTTGGTCCAGAATGCAGCCGCGCGGGTGATTGTGGGTGCCCCTCGGAGCTCCCACGTTACACCGCTTCTCCGCAGGCTGCACTGGCTTCCTGTGGCCTACCGGATTCGATTCAAGGTGGTACTGATGGTATTTAAAGTGCTCCATGGCTCGGGACCTGGGTACTTACGGGACCGCCTACTGCCATCGTCAACCTCCCGCCGCCCAGTACGCTCCCACAGGGTTGCCCTACTTGGGGTACCGCCGCCTGGCCGCTGTCGGCTGACGGCCCCGAGAGTTCGGGCTTTCTCTGTGGGAGCTCCCTCCCTATGGAATGATCTCCCCCCGGAGATACGGGCTATGACAGATATTCTGACCTTCCGGCGCGCAGTGAAAACCCTATTTTTTAAACAGGCTGGCCTGGCCCAGTAACTGTGTTTTTGCTTTTAATTAATTTTAATTGGGGTTTTATTAGCTTTTAATTTTTAATTGAATCTTGAATAGACAGCCGGATCTAATTATTTAATCTATTTTTAATTGTATTTATTATATATTTATTGTATGTTTTTTTCAGTAGGCTGTACACCGCCCCGAGTCCCTTTTGGGGAGAGGGAGCGGTATAAAAGTTTGATTAATAATAATAATAATAATATGTTCACCGCATTGAGTTATTTGAAAAAATAATGAAGTTGGAAAATCAATAAAAAAGAAAGACTAAAAATAACGACTAAAAATAAACAGGAGTCAGGCTAAACACGTAGACCAAAAGGAATCCACAGAGACCCTATGGAAAGTGGCATTATTCACTGTCAATATTAAGAGTGTGAGCAAATAAGAAATTGCAGGAAACAGATTCAAAGAGCTCTCTCTTTCGCTCTCTCCACTTGTGCCAAGATGCAAGGAAAATGAGCTCTCTTAATGCCTTGTTTACATCTCAAAAGGTAGGAGCAACAGATACGCATTACGTATCTGATATTAACACAGTTGACAAAGTCCAGAAATATTTCACAAGAAGAGTTCTCCACTCCTCTACTCGTTGCAGAATACCTTATGCCACCAGACTTGAAACTCTAGACCTAGAAAATCTAGAACTATGCTGCCTTCAGTCCGATCTAAGTATAGTATATAGAATCATACATTGCAATGTCCTACCTGTCAATGAATACTTCAGCTTCAACCATAACAATACAAGAGCACACAAGGAAAACTGCACCAAACTTGATTGCAGGAAACACAACTTCAGCAACAGAGTGGTCAATGTCTGGAATACTCTACCTGACTCTGTGGTTTCTTCCCCAAACCCCAAAAACTTTAACCTTAGACTGTCTACTATTGACCTCACCCCTTTCCTAAGAGGTCTGTAGGGGGTGTGCATAAGCGCACCAACGTGCCTACCGTCCCTTCCTATTGTTTCTTTTTATTTTTATTATATGTATCCATTTCATGTATTCATAACTATGTTTATACTTATACCTGTTATCTTATAATCGCTTGACAAATAAAATAAATAAATATAATTTAAAACCCATGCATTTGTGGTTTACCCATAGGGGGAGCTGTGACCTTCCAAATTAACCATCATATAAATTTCATGGAGAATAAAGATTGGTTTGTGGCATAGTTAGCCAAATGTTCAGACTGGACTTGACATCTATGAAATCCTTCCCAAGGATTCCCAAATCCTTCCTTGGCAGACTTGGATGTTTGATGGTGTTAGAGGTAATGTCGCAAGATGTAAGCTATTCCAAGTACAGCTGCCTTTTGCAATTGACTATTGATGAATTTGTCAACGCCAATGGTGTTAAGTAGTTTTCCGGTTGTTTTGGGATTTATTTTTATTTTATTTTTTATTTATTTATTTGATTTGATTTGTCAATTGCTTACAAGATAATAGGTATAAGTAAAAAACATAGTTATGAATACATGGATACATATAAGAAAAATAAAAGAAACAATAGGACAGGGATGGTAGGCACGTTGGTGCACTTATGCATGTCCCCTACAGACCTCTTAGGAAAGGGGTGAGACAGTCAATAGTAAACAGTCTAAGGTTAAAGTTTTTGGGGTTTAGGGAAGAAATCACAGAGTCAGTTAGAGTATTACAGGTACTGACCACTCTGTTGTTGAAGTCGTATTTCCTGCAATCAAGTTCGTGCGATTAACCTTGAGTTTGTATCTATTGTGTGCTCTTGTGTTGTTATAGTTGAAGCTGAAGTATTCATTGACAGGTAGGACATTGCAACGTATGATTTTATATACTATACTTAGATCGGTCCGAAGGCGGCGTAGTTCAAGGTTTTTTAGGTCTAGAATTTCGAGTCTGGGGGCATAAGGTATTCTGCAACGAGTAGAGGAGTGGATTCATCATAAAGGTTATAAATGATATGGAATATATTACTATGTATGAATTTATATAAGTAGACCTCAAAGGTCCTTGGGGCAGCTTGTAGGAACCACAAGAATTAGCTTTTTCTTAAGTTAATCCATCACACAGTTTTAAATATTTGTACAAATTACAGAACATAAATGTAAAGAATAAAGATGAGCCAATACATTTTTGTTTTTAAAATCTGCTTTGTTCTTACCATCAATTGTGCTTACAAAGAAGGACAGGCCTTCCTGGGGTCCCATTTTCAGAGCCATCCCCATTCCAGATTTTCTCCAGTTAAACATATCCAGGGCCTTCTCATCACCGCTCACCGCAGCTTTGGCGAGCTGGACCAAATCTCTGCAGGTAAGAACAAGACATTTCAGTTTTGGCATCCTTTGGATCTATCTACAAGGTGGCAGCTTCCTTTTTACAGGCAGACCTCGAGTTACAACCATCCATTTAGTGGCCGTTCAAAGCTGTAACAGCTCTGAAAAAAAAGTGACTTTTTTTTTTAAACTGGTCCTCGCACTTACGCCTGTCACAGCACTCCTAAGGTCACATGGTCGAAATGTGGGTGCTTGGCAACTGGCTTGTATTTATGACGGTTGCAGTGTCCCGGGGTCATGTGACCATCATTTGCAACCTTCCCAGCTGGCTTCTGAACAAAGTCAACGGGCGAAAGCTGGATTAGCTTAATGACCACATGATGCAGCAACAGCAGAATCGCTTAAAAACCACGGCAAAAATAGTCATAAAATTGGGGATGACTTGTTTAATAACTACCATCCCTAGCAATGGAAATTATGGTCACAGCTGCGGTTGTAAGTCAAGGATTCCTTGTAAAAATATATATATAACTTATTTAAACAATAAGAGGTTTCTCACCCCACAAGGAAGTCCCAGATCTTTTATAATATTAAGGTGTTGTTGTTTTTTTGATAGGCACTTAAGGCATAGCACAAGGGTCTTCAAACTTGGCAAGTTTAAGACTTGTGGACTTTCAACTCCCAGAATTCCCAAGCTAGCATGACTAGAGGAAGAATTCTGGGAGTTGAAGTCCACAAGTCTTAAAGCTGTCAAGTTTGAAGATCCCCGATCCATCCATCCAACCATCCAACCATCCATCCATCCATCTCAAGGGTATTCAAACTTGGCAAGTTTAAGACTTGTGGACTTCAACTCCCAGAATTCCTGAGCTAACAAGACTGGAGGAGGAATTCTGGGAGTTGAAGTCCACAAGTCTTAAAGCTGTCAAGTTTGAAGACCCCTGGCATAGCACAAAAGGAAACAGTAGGCCTCCATTGGATTTTAAACATAAACTGTGCTGCAAGCAACAACATAATTTTTTAGACAATTTAGGAAGATAAAGAGGATGAAAAAATAAAAGGTTTCAATCGGAGAAGCTATAAAAATAGATAATTCTAAGGAATGATTTTAAAAAATGAAACACAGGGAAAAAACTGTTACTTGATTCATCATCGATACTGACACCTAAAAATCAAAGAAGTTTTACATTTTTTGTTCTAGTGAAACTTAGTATTAACAGACTAGGAAATTCTAGCCAATTCTTTCATACTTACTCTCCTGGAGGAGGTGGGCGAAAAATGCAGAAGTTAAGATGTTTTCCATATTCATGTTTTAACAAAGGGGGGCCTTGGACTCTACCCCGCTGATCCATCCGCCATAATACAAGAACCCCGAGCTACAAAAGAGAGATCTATTAATATTTTCTTATGGATCGTTTGTTCTGCAATTGGTGGTCCTGGTTTTGAGACGAGCTCCTATCTTTTTTAAAAAAATATATAGTTTATTTATACATATTCAATTAACGTATGTAAGTGCTTTGGGAACAGTGCATTCTCTGGGTCAGTTGCTTACATAATAAAGTTTTCCCAGCTCCTAATTTCTACTTCTATTACATCCAACCATTTATAAAACAAATCCCATATTTGGAAATATTCTGTATCTTCCTTCTCTTTTACCTTTAATGTCAAATCTATCCATTTTGGCACAATCCAATATATTTTTCAAATCACATTAAATTACATCTTCTTCTCTCGGCGTTTCTTCATTTTTCCAATACTGTGCAAATACAATTCTTGCTGAGATGAGCTCATACCTTTTATCGGTCACCTTATACAGAAAAGCAACTTCTCTATAATTGGCCGTACAGAAGCACACTAACCAAAATGCGCTCAGTGGCAATTCTTGTGATCTTTTTTAGAATGAAAACAGCTCGTGATTTTTGCTTGCCTCCTATGCCAAGGGAATCCGACGTACCTGTAGGTAATCCTTGACTTACGACCACAACTGGGGCCAGAATTCCCGTTACTAAGCAAGGCTGGGGTTAAGTGGTTCGGGACCGGGTTATCTGGCGGATCGTCTCTTGCCGGTCGTATCTATCCGACCCGTTAGAGCGAGGAGGCAGTGAATGTTGCGGGTCTCACCCCTGAGGGAAGATACACTTGGTGGGATCCAGAAGAAGGGCCTTCTCCGTAATGGCTCCCTCTCTCTGGAATATCATTCCCCCAGAATGGCCCCCACTCTAGCACTCTTCCGAAAGGCACTGAAGACCTGGTTTTGCCAGCGGATCTGGGGATCCCAGAGAGGGATGGAGCCCATCAAATGGCTAGTGTGATCTGCTGTCATCGGGGCTGGGAGGGGCGGGAGTTGGTTTTTGTTTTGTGCTATTTTTCGTTTTCCAAAATTTGGTTCTATTGTACTTTACTAATTGATTGGATTCTTTTTGTTAGCATCTATTGTTTTTTTTATTTTTATTTTTGGTTTTAAATATCGTATTACATTGTGTAAGCTGCCTTGAGTCGCCATGGGCGAATAGGCGTCAGTATAAATTAAATAAATAAATAAAATAAGTGAGTTGGGCCTGATTTCACTACCTTGTTTGCCATGGTTGTTACGGAAATCACTGCAGTGAAGTGAATCAGGGGGTCCCCCGTTGACTTTGCTTGTTGGAAGCCAGCTGGGAAGCTCATCAATGATGATCACATGCAGAGGAGGGCTGCTGGGGGGTTCGCAGCAGGGGTGGGATTCAAATTTTTTTAACAAACCGGTTCTGTGGGTGTGGCTTAGTTGGTGGGCGTGGCTTGGTGGTCATGTGACTGGGTGGGCGTGGCTTGGTGGTCATGTTATTGGCTGGGAGTGGCCAACTCAATATCACTTACATCGAGGCACGCATCTCCTCGCTTGGCCTCTCGTGACTGTGGGGATGCTGCAACAGTCGTAAGTGTGAAAAATGGTCATAAGTCACTTTTTTCAGTGCCATTGTAACTTTGAATGGTCCCTTCCACACAAGCAAAGTACCAGCAAAGGAGGGGAAAAAAACTCCAGAGAAGTTCCTGAGACAGGAAGTCTAGTCCTGCCAAGAATGTAATAAGGGTTAACGGAGAAGCAGTTTCTGTAAGCAACACCAGAATGTTTCCTTCCTGCCTTCCTTACAGGATTAGGCTAGTAATTTCTTCTAACAACCGATTCTCTGAACTGCTTAGAATGTTAACAACCGGTTCTAGCGAATAGGTGCGAGCCTGTAGAATCCCACCCCTACCTATGACTACTATTACTGTTGTGCCTTATGATTCTTGACAAATGTATCTTTTCTTTTATGTATCCTGAGAGCATTTGCACCAAGACAAATTCCTTGTGTGTCCAATCACACTTGGCCAATAAAATAATTTTACTTCTATTCTATTCTTGTACTTGATAATTACGTTTCATCTAAGCCACTCCAACTTTTAGAAGCAGTCAAAGAAAATTGCCTTGTTCACTGGAAGAGCATTTTCCTATTTCCCATACTCATCTAGGGTCAATTCAGCCCTTCGGAGTATAAATGGTGACATCATTGAAACTGAACAGCAGAAAGATATCTTCCAATCTCTAAAATAGCCTAGAGCTTAAACTACGTCTCCTGAAGGACCAGACGCTACCATATGTATAAGCCAATTCTTAATATTGTGTGATGCTACACTGGGTCACCAGGAATTAAATCCCAGTTGAGATAATTGTCAAATAACGGAGTGGAATTGCAGAGTAGAGAAAAGCTACATTTTCAAAAAAACATTACTGTTGTAGGATAAAAGCAACGCCAAAATCTAATTTTGCCTGAGCGATGTACACTATTAAAATTCTCTCACCTATTTCCAAATTTCAAATATATATAGGAATGAGGAGCAGTTGGCAATTTCTGAAGTGCAGGTGGGGAAAGGTTATAAAGAAGAAGAGCACCAAAGAATGGATGTTTCTGAATTTTTAAAATACAGATAATCCTGGTAATGGATCGCTCAAGTCACATGATTCAATTTTCAGTTTGCCATCATTTTGTTTTCTGCTTTGAAAGTTGGAAAAATAGAATAAAAAGATTGGAAAAATGTACCTGACATTAATTTAATTCATTATTAGTTTAATTAATTTAATTAGTCTACGAGGGAAATTTCCATCATCCGTGTTAACGAATGATATATAATACTGTGCACTGATGTGCTGTTCAAAAGCCATTTTGATTTTGCTACTTACTTTATCTCCAGAAACAAGGCGGGTCCCATTAGTACTCCAGTTCAGGACTGAAATATCAGCATTATGATTGGAGGGCACAGCATGATGCTCCTTGTCTTGTTTATTCACTACTACCACATCTCCCATCTCGCAACCCACGGCCACAATCAGTTTGGAGGGGTGCCAACTGAGATACGTCACCCGAAAGTTTTTTTCCAAGTGTGCATCACCGACATACTCTCCCTGGGGGAGGGAAAAGGGAAACAGAACATCATTATACGCACGCACGCGCACACACATACATATACACGCACACGCGCAAACACACACACACACATCTCCCAGGAAATCTGGGAGTTGAAGTCCACCTGTCTTAAAGTTGATATGGTTGAGAAATTACACACACATACCTCTCTCTCTCTCTCTCTCTCTCTATAATATCTATCTCTATCTGTCTATCATCTATCACTGTCTCTATTTATCCTATCTATCCTCTCTCTCTCTCTCTCTCTATCCATCCATCCATCCATCCATCTCTAGCATCTATCTATAAATCAACTATCACTATCGCTATCTATCTATCTATCTATCTATCTATCTATCTATCTATCTATCTATCTATCTATCTATGTATCTCTATAATATCTATCTATCTGTCTATTTGTTTCTCACCCATATCAACTTTCAAATAGGTGGACTTCAACTCCTAGAGTTGCTCAGCCAGCATGAGCTTCAATACATCTCTGATTCTAAATAAATCTAAATTTATATATTATGCAGGTATTGCAAATGCCTAGCACTTTATTAGCCCAAGATAATCATTAGTTTTAGAACACTTGCCTGTTCTTGAAAAATATCCACACTGCCACCAGAGTTTGCATTAATGGATGCAACAGCTAAAAGTGGCTGAAGACGGTGCCACGTTATGTGGGTGTGGGGTCCACAGGACTCAAGAGCTTCTATTCGATGATCAATGTAGACCGCCATGGTCAGACGCCTATGAGATAAAGTATTTATTGTATAAGCAGCTGAAGAGTGAGAGCCAAATACGACACCGAAAGGCAAATTATATGTTGAAACATAAACTAAAGAAATAAAAAATGAATGTTCTTTGCACATGGAAGGAATTAATCCCACCCCTTCTTTAGCTCTTAATTTAGTAATATATTTATTTTCTTTCACTGTCCTCAAACCAGAAGCAGAAACGAAAATGCAGAGGGCAAATTCTTGCTTTCCACCATCTACACACAGATTAAGAGTGCTCCAATTTGCTCCAACTGAAACGTGAGAGAAATGAAGATTCCAAGCAAGCAAACTGTACAAATCACCATCCATCGGAAGAGCGCTATTCCTGTTCAAAGCTATCCAGAATCCTCTGAAGTGAATGGTCATATCAAATCAAATCAAATCAACTAAATTAAATGTTTAATTATGCGTCCAGAGGCATTCAAACTTCTCTCTGTCCCACAAAGGGCTTCTTGTCCATTTTTAAACTTGAATTTTTGAAGATTATCTACCATCTTTTTCCTGTAGGATATTATCTGTAGGATATTATCTGTTCCTTCTGAAATATCTTCAGGAATATCAAGAGTGCAGATGTTTGCATTTGAAAGGCAAGGAGGAGGTGATGGAGAGCACTCAGAATTGTTGGGTGCAATATGTTGGCACTATAAACCGCTTAGAGAGAGGGCTGTAAATTACTGTGAAGCGGTATATAAGTGTAAGTGCTATTGCTACATTTAAAAAAAACAACCCCAAAAATATCTTATCAGTCAACTCCCCAGTCTAGCCTATAACTCTGAGATTTCCTGGTGGCGTCATGTCCAAACACTAACTAGATCTGATTCCACTTTGCATTTCTTCCAAATTAATGGTGACAGGCAGCTAAAAAACAACACACACGCACACCTAACCATTTTATTTACTTATTTTATTACATTTTCATGCTCTCTTATAAGGCAGATAATACAAGCATATCCCTAATCACTAGGAAATACATCAACCAGAAACACTGCACAGATTCTGCCCCATATCGGGATCTGTGTTTTTACTTCTCAACGTGAAGAACTTGAGGTTGTGGGTGGACTTCAACTCCCAGAATTCCCCAGCAAGCCTCGCAGGCTGAGGAATCCTGGGAGCTGAAGTCCGCCCATCCACAAGTGGCCAAGGTTGATAAATCACTGCTTTAAAGCCTTAGGAAGGGCCAGGAGAGATGATTAAGATTGAAGGGGGGGGGGTTAAAGCAAGATTAATTTAAGGGTTCTCCTTTGATGACCCCACTCCCCATTCCACCCCATCGGAGATCTCCTGTATGGCCGTTAAGCCCAGCTCGATTCCTAGAGATTTCATGGACGCGACCGTGACTGCGTGATAATAAACACAGCTGTGGGGATCGCCTTTGCCTTCCCTCTGGGATGTTTCCCCGATCTGGCAGCCTAGGGATCGCCTGGTGGTCTCCCATCCATGCTTCCCCAAAAGCCGCGCTTTTCCTACAGAAGGAGCCCAGGCTTATATTAGAAAGCCCCTCGGAGTGCTAGTTGGGCCGAAGGGCTTCCTTTTTGGTCCCAGCCCCCAGCTAGGAAAAGGCCTCGGAAGCAGCGAGGCGAGTCCTCCCGTCCTCCCGGATTTCACCGCCTTACCAGCTCCCCGGTTCGGATCCGATCGAGGCCTTGAGGAGGCCTATCGGCCGCTTGAAAGAGAGGCTTCGCGTTGCCCTTGGCAACGGCGAGCGCCCCGCCCCGGAAATATCCGAAGGGGAAGAGAAGAGAGCCGAAGTGGGGTGGGGGGGAAAGGAGGCCGGGCGGAAATTGCCGAGCGCTTTCGCACATCGCTTATTCGCATAGGAGGTGGAAAAGGCGCTCTTGGGGTTTGCAAAACTGATTTTTTTTTTTCTCTCTTCCGTTTTGGACTTTCTGCCCAAACAAATAATAAACACACACTCCTCGGGTTTTGTTGCTGTAGGTTTTGTTCTCAAACAAGCCAAGACGATTCAGATTCAGTGGCAGTATTTTATTTACAAATACAGAATGACAGAGTTGGAAGGGACCTTGTAGGTCATCTAGTCCAATTTCCCCGCCCAAGCAGGAGACCCTGTATTTACATATATATATATATATATATATGTATGTATGTATGTATGTATGTATGTATATGTGTATATCTCTATAATCTATAACTATAAATTATAGTTCCTCTTCCAAGAATAGAGAGCCTGCGATTTCATTGATTTAATTTTTATAACAGCAATAGCTTTCATAGAATGAAGTTTGCTTCGATTGCGAACAGATAACGCATCAATAGGGCAGACTCGCGGGAAAAATAGAACCGCAACCATTAAAAAAAAAAATCGCTCCATCTCTTTCGGCATTGGTCCCCTGCCTTGCCCATCGAACAGGAACCAGCCAATTAATGCTCCACCCCCCAAAAAAAAGTGACCTACTCCCCTCCCCCTTTCTGAATCCCCGCCCATCCCTTCCTCGGAGCCCGTGTAAGCATCTCTCTCGACAACTTCCGGCACGGCTTGGCTGCTCTCCAATCTCTCTCTCCCTCATCCCGCCTCTCCAACGCGCGCTGGGCCGTCCCGTGTCATCTGTCGCGCGCGGCGCTCCGATTGGCCAAGCCTTTTGCTTCCGCGTCCTCCCCTCCGACACCGACCAATGAAAACATTTGTTTGGGAGTCGTTGGGGGAGGAAAGCAAAACAAAACAACCTTCTTTCCTCCTCCTCTCCCCTCCCTCCCCTTTCGCTTCTTGCCTGTCTTTTCTTTCTTTCTTTCTCCCCGCCCCTTTGGAGGCGGGGCTTGTCGAGCTCTCTCCTCTGGGCCTGCTGGGCTCGCGCGCGCCGGGCTCTCTCTCTCTCTCTTTTTCTCCCCCCATCTGTGCACGGCGGCGCGTGGCGGCAAACGAGGAAGCGGAAGAAGAAGTAGCAACCGGGGAGCTCGCGGGGCAGGCAGCGGGTGGCGTTACCAGGCGCCCGCCGGCCCGCCGAAGAGTTGCGGGCCGGAGAAGCCGCACAGGGCGGCTGCCGGGATCGGTTGCCTTGCCGCCGCCGCCGCCGGAGGATCCCCATGCATCAGGTATAGGACCAGGCCCGGGGGCTTGCATATACCCGGTAGGGTGGGGGAGGTTGTATGGGGGGGGGGGGAGGTGTCTCTCGCCCTTCCAGTCCGGTCTGTAAAGCAACGCTGGGTTGCTGGAACCCCTCATCAAGGGTGTGCAATGCATATCGGCTCCTGGGATTGACTTTCCGCCCGAATCTCTCGCCTTGCAAGGGTTGGATAATCCCGGCCGGCGGGGACGCAGAGAGTAGTTATAATAATAATGGGGACAAACCCCGATCCGGGCTGGGCTTCCTAGGAGAGGAACGGTAGCTTGCCCGGTGCTCAGCTTGCACCGAGGAAGCGAAGGAGGGGCGTTTGCATTAGGAAAGGGGAGGAAAAAAAGGGGGGAAGGTGTCATCAGAGGGGAGGGAATATAGAGCCGTGGCGGGAGTAAATATTGACCGACGTAGTATATATAGTAAGGTGGAAGAGCAGAGGTGTCGATGCAATGTGGGGGGAAACAAGTGGGGAGGATGCGGGAAGGGATGGAAATCTGGCAGCCGTGTGAAAGGAGGAAGGGGAAATGATCAGATAAAATTCAATTATTTTTTATTGTTATGCAGTTGGGCGTGTTCAAACGGGCCAGTTGTTCCAGTCTGCTGGCAATGCCACTTCCCCATCTGGGATATCATTCCTTAAGATATCTGAACACCAATATTAAAACAGAACATACATGATCATTTCAGATTATCTTTAATATGGCTTCTTATGGCCCGTGGATTTGTTTCTCTGCTTCTGTGGAATCGGGTAGTCAGTTCTGCGGATCCGTTGATTATCATGCTGGATGGTTTTCTTGTGCGGCCATTTTTGAAACTATTTCAAGGCTGAATAAAACGTGCAGCAAAGAATGTGATCTTAAAAAAGCTCTTTGCCTTCTAATGCTTTTGGGCATTTAGTTCCAGTGAAGTTGTGGAGCTTCCATCTTAGTATATTCGGTTTTGAAAATGGGCACAAAATAGAATATTCTGTATTCAAGTGCTCCCAAGTGAAGCTTTTGAAAGGAATGTATACGTACTGTTTTCTTGAAAGGTTATTAATATTCTTTGGAGGTGCTGAGTCTTTTAGCTAAAAGCAACTTTCTACTGCTGCTGTCCTTGTTATGCTGGTGACTTGCCCTTTGCCGATGGGTGTTTTGTAATTTCTAATTGAAAATATCCTTATGTGTGCTTGGTGGTAAATAAGGACCACTTTAATTCTCAATGTACCCTGAAGAGTGCTTAATTTTTCAGGGTGTATTTCCAAATGTCTGATATTCCTATAAACTGTGATAGAAGTTGAAAGATATTTTGCTTTGCATCTTTTCCAGTATTGTCATCTGCGTGTATTTTATTTTTTTAAAGAGGAGGGGGTGGTTTATGTGGTTAATATCAGTTTGCAGGCTTCCCGCCTAGAAGGTTTTTTTTTCTTAAAAAAAAAGCAATAACCCAGGAATAGAATTGTCAAAAAAAAAAAAAAAGTCACGTTCAAATATGGATTACCCCTTTCATGAAAACCCAGCAAGTGAATGGCTCCTGGTTTGAAAAAAAATGGCACAAGGGAGCTTGGAATCTAAACGTTGGGCAGCCATTTATTCCCAATAGTGAAGGAAAAGTATTACATAGTCCCTTGCAAAAATAAATTTCTGAATTCTAACCCACACTAGGTTGTCTTTAAGCCCCCCTTCCCTACAATAACGCCCCCCCCCACAACCCATAAAGCTTCTCTCCACCTTTCCAATGCAAGAGTAATAAGTTAAGTTCACTAAAAAGGGGTGGGTGTGGTGGGAGACAGTGATGGGGTGGGGAGGGGGGCTGGCTCCTCCTAGACGGGGGGGGGTGCCTTCTGCACCCCCCAGACCCTCCCCAACACAACTCCAGGCTTTTGTTCGTCTCCCTCCCTCCCTTGCAAAAACGGGAGTTGCGCGTGCCTTTTTCCCCCAAGGAAGGGCGCGTCGGAAAGAGGGGGCTTCCCTTTTCTTCTTGTTTCTTTTTGAAAAAGCGGGGTGGGCGGCAAAAGAAGAAGAGTTGGAAATCTTTGCCCTGCCCCCCCCCCCCAAACCCCCATCCGGGAGACAGAGAGAGAAAAGGAGACACATATACACACACTCACAAAAAAAAACACACACACACACACCCAGAGGCACAGGCAGGCGCACACCCTCGCTCGCAAAGAGAGGAGGAGAAACTGCTGCTGGGTTGCTGCAGCGAGGATCATGAATGCCCCCCCTTCGGGAGCTCGCCTCGCCTCGGCTCCATGGTGAGGAGAAGGAAGAGCCCCCCCGGCCCGGCACACCCGCACCATGGGTAGGACGGGGCGGCGGGGGTCGCTCGGGGGCGGGGGGGGGGCCCTCCACCCGCGCGCTCCGGCCAGGCCGCCTCTGCCTTGCCTTGCCCAGCCACTTTTCCCCCCCCCTCCCTCGACTTGGGCCGCTTCCCCGGGCTCGGCTGCGGAGGGTCTCCCCCCCCCAGGTAACCCCCGGGAGGGAGGCACCCAGCCGTGTGGCGGTGGGGAGGGGTCCCCTCGAGCCGGGCTTCGGGCCCCCCGCGGACCCTCCTCCGCCCGCGCGCTCGGGTCGGGACGAGAGATGGGAATGGAGTGGCAAACAACGGCGGCCATGTTGAGCGGAATGTCTGCGGCGAAACTTCTCCCCGGCGGGGGGATGAAAGGCGGGCGGCCGGGCCGGGCCTGGGGAGCCGTCGGCGATGGGGGGGGGGGAGACCCCCGTGGGGTGGGGAGGGTCCCTTGGCTGCCGGGCCCTGGGGTGGTTTTGGGTTGTTTTGGGCCGCCAGCCTCACCCTCTTCTTCCTCCTCCTCCTCCTCTTCTTTTTTTCCCCCTCCTGCCAGGATGACAGTCAAGCTGGGTGACCACAGCAGCGGCGTTGGAGCCCCCGAGGAAGGCCTGAGGAAGCTGGGCAAGCGAGGAGCCGCCGGCGAGGACGAGGGGTGCCCTGAAGGAGGAGGAGGAGGATGTGGAGGAGAAGGGGCCAAGAAAGGCGAGGAGGAGGGGACCCCTCAAGGAGAGACCAACGGGGGTCCCTCCTCAGGAGTCCCAGCCTCGCCCCCGGCCTCGTCCTCCTCGGGACCACCACCGGCAGCGCCTGGCCACGACCAGCATCACTTCCTCCGGTCCAGTGTCCGGCCACAGAGCAAGAGGCTGAGGAAGGATCCCCAGGCGTCCTGTGCGGCGGCCAGCAGCGGAACGGGCAGCAGCGGGGGCAGCGCTGCCCCCACGGGAAAAGGAAAAGGTGGGTCATACATGCAGACCCTCCCATCGCGCTGGACATGGGTCACATATGCAGACCATCAGCTGCCACAGCCAATGATGGTTCATGTAGAAGGAGAATCCAGGGTGAACCCTTCACTTGGGAGCGGACCCCGAAATGTATATTATGGGGGTACAGGTGATTTGAAGCAGCGTTCGTCAGGCTGGGGTTTTCTTTTCCACACCAAATTGATCTGGTGGGGTCAAATCCACCCAGAAAGCTTGGATTCAAGTTGGGAAATCCATTTAGATTGGGAATGTTGCTTGGTTGTGCTATTCCTGCTGCTTGCCTTTTTTATTGATTTTTTTTTTTAATTTTCCTTGGATGCTGGAGGTTTAAGTTGACCCACTCTCGGGTCTGAATGGGTCAAGAATTTAATTGATTGATTGTTGTGATAATCAGCCTTGATAATCTTAGAAGCAGCCTCCTTTAAAAGCCTCAATCTGATCTTTTGGATTGCTGCATGGTGACTTGAGTTCCATCGTAGATATATCTAGCATCTGGCGTCCCTGGGCACGGTCTGGTTCTTAGTCAACAAATGAGTCGCGATGTTTTCTCGTCCATTTCCAGAATATAATTTTTGATCCTTTTCGAGATGCGAAAAGAAAGCCCGTTTGAATGGATCTGATGTCTCCAGACTGGGAATCTTTTGATCCATTCTTTGTTGTCGTTAACTGATGGATTGTATAAATTTCTGAACTAGAATCAACTGAGGGTGGGTTTTTTTGTTTTTGTAATCACCAATATTGGTGTTTGATTAGGGCTCAGTTATAAGTCACTTCCATGGATTTAATTATTTCAGGGGGGTTTTTTTAATTAACCAGTCGCATTTATGGAAACGGAGATGGATAGGACTTCTATAAAATGGTCTTCACTGGGTCTTTTTATTAAAAATATTTTCCCAGATGAACTAGTATATTCAATGGGAGAAATAAATAGCTATAGAGATGTTGTTAAGAGATGGTTTTTTTAAGACAGCCTTCTACAACTTTGAAGCATTTGTTTAGGAGTCAAAATTACAGAATTCTTTATGGGATATTTTTGGCAATAGGGCAGAAAATGTTGATGCCACATCAGATTTGACATTAATCATTTTTGAATAATATGTAGTGAATGATTTCATACATAATGATTGTGTGAATCCATCCAGTTTTCAGTTATTCAGTGAAGGGCAGTTAAATATATCATATTTTAACATGATATGCTAAACTTGTCAAAGCTCTATGAAACTTCAGCATTGTTTCAGCAAAGAAATACTTTATTGTCCTTTGCACTACCATAAACATTTGTACTCTCACTTATTTCTTGAAATTCTTTCATCCGAATGCTATTGGCAGAACAGCAAATAACCACTTAGTGTAAAGATGTACATATAGTGAAAGTGAAATAGACATCACAAAGTACCTTTGCTTTACCTGATTATAGGAAGTGCTACTTCCTTATATGGATGTGTCTTTTTGGAATGCAACATTTCACTTAGATGTACCTTTTGACAATCTGAGATCAACATATATGTAGTTATTTCAAAAGAAGCCTTTGCCATATTCAGCATCCTAGATTGATCTAATTCTTACACTTAGAGTCAAGGAAAAATGTTTTTGACGACGTGGACATGGACTTCAATTCTCAGAATTCCCCAAACAGTTTACCCTTTACAGAGAATTGTGAGAATGCAGTCCTAAGTGGTCAACCCAGGTATAGACGAGGACATTTTTTCCAGAGTGCTGGATGGAAAATTTTCATTTGCTGCCTAATCCTTCTAAACGGAGCCTAAGTCTTGAGTATTCTTCAAGCAGAGTCTATACTGCACAATTGAATTCAATATATTTCTGCAGGACTCCTCTTGGAATGAATGGAAATTCTACCATACTGTGGAGTCCTCAGTGCTCTCTGAACTAAATTGTTTTCTTGCAGACCTTTCATTAGAGGACGAGGAGGACTGAAGTCTTGGGTGCTCTCTTGGTTATTTTCTTGCAGATCTTTCATTACCCAACCAGGTAACATCTTCAGTGCTAGGACCGTCTTCTACCATAACATGGCTGCATGTTAATGCAGCCTTATTTTTTTAACAGTGTAGCTAGGAATGTATAAATTTGAAGCTGGTTTCTCATCCTTCAGATAAATGTAGTGAAAGGGGTGGAGGGGAAGTCTTACTTTTTTTCAACAGAACAACATGCTTTAGCAGTTGCAAGAACAGCCAGGAAAGTGCTTACATCGCCACATGTCTTTGATGTGTTGGGTCTAATAATGAAGTACGCTACTTTAATCATTATGAATTTCAGTTGTAGAGAGGCAACCGATGGACGCAATGACCAGCATTTAACAATGAAACACATCTCGTACAGTGTAGGACAGGGGTCTTCAAACTTAACAGCTTTAAGAGTTGTGGACTTGAACTCCCAGAAATTCCTGAGCTAATATGACTGGAGAAGGAATTCTGGGAGTTCAAGTCCACAAGTCTTAAAGTTGCCAAGTTTAAAGACCCTTGGTATAGGAGATAAGGGAAAATAAATAAATGGAGGCACGGCATCATTTCAGGTTTTCATAACAGCATTGTATCCTTGTGAAGAAGTTGAAACTATAATTTGGGAGACTTAATGACTGTCCCTGTTTGAACCTTGAGAGATTAGCAGGGACTTTGAGACAGTCAGACCCTGTCAATCTCCTTCATAGGTGTGCTGTGGGAATAAAAGGAAGGGACAGCCCAAATTCCACCTATACCACTCTCCACTGCCAGAAAAATAGAAGGAAATAAATGCAATACATATGCCATGCCCAATAGTTCTGTAACTTATACACAGGGGAACGTTGGATCAGAAATCTTTCAAGTGAAGTTAATGACAATAAGGTTACTGTTGATCATTTTGGTGAGATAAGGAACAGATCATTTCCGACATCCTCCTCCCAAATTTCACTGGTACTCTTTTCTTGCATGCTAGTTAACTGGAATAATCTTGGTTTAAGTGATTGTTCTCTCTGCTTATGTTTGAAGGGAATTATAAAAGAGGGGAATTACTTCCCAAAATACATTTGAGATCTTACTCCTGCCTGCTATTCCTTTTTTTTTTCTGGTATATCTTTTTAAAGACGTTCCTGTCCCTACAAAGGCTGTTTCAAGGGCTTATACAGTATAGTTTTCATTTGTTTAAATTGCAAAGTGATGATAGAATTATTCCTTTTTATAGGCATATCAACTCCCAATTTACAATTTACTAAGGTTTTATATATGGCATGATTATCGTTATTACCTTGGCATTGCCCCATTTCTAGTGGTGCTAGCACAGCATTCATACTTCTAGTTAATCGAATCATGGCTTACTTAACCCAGCATCTGGACTTTTTGTATCCTCTCCAAGTAGAAGTCCACTACATTGGATAGATCCAAGTATCATACTTTAATTTAGGAGAGGAAACTTGAGGCAGCATGTCTACATATTTGTAAGGCACTTTGGGGGAAAGATGGGAAAATTTGAGGCTCAGTGTGTTGTGTGATCGCAACCATTTTGGGCCACACGAATGGTCTGTCTCTCTGAATAGATAGGTATTTGATTCCGGATTGAGCATTGTCCAATTTTAGGTATGTTTATTTAGAAATTCTTATTTGGATTCACCCATCATATTAAGCCACATTATGGTTTTGCTTGATTTGGGTTTAATTTGTTGTATGAACTTATCGATTGTGATTTGTTCAATAGACTATAATTTATTCCGTGTGTGAAGCATGGCATTAAATGGAATAAACCAATATTTGTGCAAGTGTAATATAGAGGAAGGTACATTTTATGGCATACACACACACATACACACAAACAAACATACACACAGTTTGATACACCTCATGTTACACATCAGTTTTTTATTAAGAGTATAACTCTTTCTTAAGTAAACAGATGCTTTAAAATGTCAGTGTTTGCCGATACCTTCAACTATTTCAGTCCCACGGTCGACATTTTTACCATTTTTAAAAAAATATTGCTGACAGACCTTTAAAAGAAAGTGCGCCGAGGGTTTGTACTTTAATTGAAAAGTAATATAAATTTGGTACACGTTGAGGTGTAGTTAAAAGAAGAAAGAAAACAGCCTTTGTCCAGATGTTTCGCCCTTTGTTAGCCATGGTCTTGAACAGGTTCTATTTTCTTATTGAAGCTGTGTTAGTCTGTTGCAGTACAAAACACCAGGATATCTTGTGGCATTTTTAAAGAGAAACAGATTTATAGCAGCATAAGCTTTGTAGGATACAGGCTTTAGTGCTCTTAAGTGTCTGAATATCATGCATGTTGCAGAAAGGTTTTGGCGTGGGATCCTTGCTTGCTTTGGTGGGCTTGGGAGTCCATTTTGTGCTCAGCTACTAGAGGACATTTTTGTTCTTCAGGGACTCCTCCTTTTAAAAACCATGGAAATGTCTTCTGGGGATGTTCAAGAGAGGTGTCAGGAGAGGAATCAACAACATGCTTGTTAAAACCAGTATTTAATTTTAAATGGTTGCTGGTTATTCCTATCCGGCTGCTTTCTGCTTTTCCTTCGACTCTGCTGAACAATGTCTAAACATTGGGCTAGGAAAATCTTACAAATAACTTTATAGTCAGCAAAGAAATGCCTTATTAAAGGATTGATTCAATATGTCTAAAGAGAGAAAAATTCTTTTTTTAAATATTTATTACTTGGCATACCTAGAAGGAGAACTCCTCAGATGTAAAAATTTCAACATTTAATTCCTTAAATTATTAACCTTATTAATTGCTTCTAATGAATGCACAGTGTATATTCTGAATGCAAACTATTAGGCAGCTGTTTAATGTGAAACCAACCAATTGTGAACTGTCTTCCAAATTTTGAATATTTGGGAGAATTCTTGATTACTATAGTTAGATGGTGTGCTTACATGAATGATCCTTATCTTTAGTTGTAAGAGACTCTGAATCCCCTAGGCATAAACTATTTCTCTCTTTTGAAGCTGTTCTTATGCCTAGAATATTTTGCATGGGTTGACTATTGTTTATTTTCACGTTCATACTAGCCTGGCACAGTATGACATTATAGGCCTGGCAAGATGGCTATTAACAAATAAATACTGTTCATGTTTATAATAATATTTCCATTATTCATTTGATTCATGCCCTCATGGACACGACTTGAGATTGTACCACTTTTTTTTTTTTTTACAACCAACTTGTCAGATCTCTGTATCTATATGCCATACATTAGACACAGTTTATAATTTCTCAGAAAGCGCTAAATTGAACAGAAGATACTCGGGCAAAATTGTATGTGGAACCTGTGTGTTTTACAAGTTACAAGAGGCAATCCTGCTAAAGAGCACAGAAAGTAAATCATTCAAATTGTCAAATACACTTGGAGCACGATCAGAAATCGGACTAGCTAAATTATTTTGTCATGATTTAAAAATGTTGCTGGTTTGGTCTTTAAAGAGAATGGAACTTACTTTTTGGAGGACTATGAGTTCTAAATCTTACCTATGAATGGATAGAACAATTCAATTAGCTTTTATAGTTAAATAGACAATTGCATTTTCTTGATGCTGCCTCTTGACATTTCTTACCAGTACAGAGCCTGTGCAAATTCTTCAGCACCGGAAGTCAATTGTAAGGCATATCATAAGGCAGAAAAGTATACCTAATACGCCTATTCTTTGCGGATCAATAACATCAATAGATTGGGAAAGTGACATGTCTCATTGAGTATGTCTACCCTCTGAATGACTTCAGAGCTAGTTCCTATACCTCCATGGAGAGGCTGTTGCAATGCCTAGATAAGGGACTCCCCAAAGCTGTAGTAATACCTGTAAATGATTTGTCACCTGGTTTGACCTCATTCCGTGAGGAATCTCCCTGCCAGTTTATCACACTGTTTTGAAAGCACGGGTGCATGGAAATTTCTCTGTAGCTTTGACCCATAAGTCTGTCCCTAGGTAAGTGACTTAAGCGCTAGTAAACAATGCAGCATGGAGTATGCCTACTCCAACATGATTTTCAGCAGCTGTGTTGTGGGCTCATAACCCCTAAAAACAGAAAGCAATACAGGGAGCCTTCGACTTACAACAATTTGTTTAGTGACCGAAGAGATTTATGACCGTTTTTCACACGTTGCGGCATCCCGATGGTCACATGATCAAACTTGGAACACTTGGCAACTGGCAGGTATTTACGACAGTTGCAGGGTCCCAAGGTCACATGATCCTCTTTTGAGACCCTCTGATCAGCAAAGCCAATGGGGAAGCCAGATGCACTTAACAACCATGTTACTAATTTAACAATGGTGATTTCTTTTAATCACCGTCTCATTAAGGAAGGACGTAAAACGGGGCAAAACTCACTTAACAACTGTCTTGCTTAGGAACATAAATTTTGGGCTGAATTGTGGTTGTAAGTCAAGGACTACCTGTAGGCTTATTCATTTCGTGATGATGGTTCTAGAACAATAATCAGTGTTAACTAATATCTGTAGACTAAAACAGCCCTGAAATCTTGACAGTATCTTTGTTTGAGCTAGAAAGAAATTAACAGGACCCGATAAAAACCAGCCAGATAATCCCACACAACCATTTCTCGCTTGTGTTCTCTGGAGTATATCTTCTAACACGATGCTCTGCTCTGAACAAATTGATATGTGTTGTTTGAACCATACAAAAGTCTTAGTAGAAGCTTAGGGCTAGACTAGGAATAAAAACAGAGGCACATATTGAAAGGCACCTGTGGATCTGTGGCAGCAGCCATTCACCCACTTCGACTGGGATTGGATCGTGCTCTCAAAATTAGACCACGGGGTTTTGTATACAAAGTCTTGGTTTTCACCACATTAAAAACCTCCTTATATAGGGCAAACTTTCCTCACTAGAAAGCACGCCCAGGTTTCAAATGTTCTTGTTAAGCTTCCTAGTTTTGTTGATTTGAATCTTCTCTCTGCTGACCTGAATTTCTCCAGTTGTTTGATAAATTGGATGGGGTTGTTCTTCCATTCAGGATTCCATCGGAAGATGATCTCAAACAGATTGGATAATGGGCTGTGCGGGCTGATTCCCCACCCCCTTCCATGCTTGTGATAGAATAGAATAGAATAAAGAATGAATAGAATGGAATGGAATAAGAATAGAGTAATAGAATAGAATAGGAATAGGAATAGAATAGAAGAATAGAATGAAGAATGAATAGAATGGAATGGAATAAGAATAGAGTAATAGAATAGAATAGGAATAGAATAATGGAATGAAGAAATTAGAATAGAATAGAACAGAACACAATAGAATTGTTTATTGGCCAAGTGTGACTGGACACACAAGGAAATTGTCTTGGTGCAAATGCTCTCAGTGTACATCAAAGAAAAGATACATTCGTCAAGAATCATCAGGTGCAACACTTAATAATAGCCATAGGGTACAATAAGCAATCAAATCATACTAGGAAACAGTCAATAAAAATCGTTAGGATGCAAGCAACAAGGTTACAATCATAAGTGGGAGGAGATGGGTGAAAGGAAGGATGGGAGGATTAATAGTAATAGTAACGCAGTCTTAGTAAATAGTTTGACAGTGTTGAGGGAATTACTTGTTTAGCGAAGTGATGGCGTTTGGGGGAAAACGGTCCTTGTGTCTAGTTGTTCTGGTGTGCAGGGCTCTATAGCATTGTAGTTGAGGCAGAAGAGAAATACGTTCCTCTTACTGCCCATTCATAACCAAATCCCAGCCATCTTTGTGAATGGGAATCTAAAGTCCAAACTACTATTTATCCACCTTCCTGACTCTTGTTTCCCATTTCGGAACGAGAGGCCCAAACCTCTCCCCTCTTTGGAAGAGCTTTATAGCTTCCGCTGCCTTAAGGAAGTTCAAAACATTCTCAAAGATCCATCTCATCCTGTGCACCCTTTTTTTTTTGAACTATTACCATCTGGAAGACAGTACAGGATAATAAAAACAAGGACAAATAGGCTGAAAAACAGCTATTATCCCAGGGCTCTCTTGAATTCTACTGTATAGTGCAATATTAATGCAATATCAGGGGGTTTTCAATTCAATGTATAGAATGTGAAGGAAGTGTGTTTGTGTTTATTTTCAGTCATAATATACATTAAAGATGGTATTTAATTTCATTGCACAAGGTGCAATGACAATAAATTAAACTAAACTAAATTTTAATGGTGGTAGAAGAAGAACTCATTTAAATTAGAGCTTTCAGAATACTTGAGGATATTCAACATACTACTTGTTTTTTTTTTTAAAACAATTGCATGTATATGCCTGTCTGTGGAAGACGGCTATAAGTCTGCTAAAAAAAAAACCTTGGTTAATTTGCAGCAAACAAGTTACAACACCCCATTCCTATAGACTTGTTCAGCAAGAGTTGCATTGGTGTTGCTGGCAAAAGCTGGCTTATAAAGCCATTTCCATAAGTGCAGCAGATCTCCTATGTAATTAATTACAGGCCATCGATACTGTTTAATTACTCTGCCTTAACCTTGCAAACCTCCACAACGACCCAAATCTTTTCTTGTTCCTTCTGGAGTACGTTGACTCCTTTGAAACAACCCATGTCGTTCCTTTCTCCAACCTGTGCTATGCAAAATAGATTTGTGCGATGGCACACCCTATCAAAGACAGTGACGGCAGCAGTCCAGCATCATTTCATCTCTGTGTGGGTGTGGCATCTTGGATTATGCCCTCAAAGCAACACAGGTGACATTTCATCCTGGGATATGCATCTCATAAATAGGAGTGGTGCGGTGGCCTAGAGTTGGAGCTCTCTCCTCACAATCAGGAGAGGCAGATATTTCTCTCTCTGGGCACAACGAGGATAAATCTCCTGAACAAAATTCCGCATTGGAGACAGGAAGGGCATCCGGCCAGTAAACACTGCTAGTTCCGTTCAGTTGCCCATCCTCCAGCCTGCAAGGGATTATGGGGTCATTAAAATGATGGTGATGATGATATACACCTCATAAATAAATGCATTTTTTTAGGCTAAAGTTTTTTTTAAGGGTTTTATATCCTGCTTTCCGGCTGCACTAAAGTTTGGGAAAAGTCATCTAAAGTGGACAATCACTCCAGCATCCCATCTCTGTGCTATAGCGTGGGGGTTTGTTGGGCTGACCCTTTTCTTTTTCCCTCCTCAAGGTGCAGATAATGGTGGGACATCATCTGGCAACTCCTCAGGGATCCCATCCAGCACCCCAGCCGGCAATTCAAAATCAGGTTCCAGGAACCTGAGCACATCAACCGGAGAGAAAGAGGAAGGCAAGAAAGTGAGGCGTCAGTGGGAATCCTGGAGCACGGAGGATAAGAACACCTTCTTTGAGGGCCTCTATGAGGTGGGTGCTTTAAAACGCTGGGAACTGCTTGGGCTGAAACGAGTAAATTGACATTTGAAATTAGAGAACAAGAAGATAAACATTTTTTACATGATACGGGATTTGTTTTATCAATGGTTGGACAAGAAAACATGGTAATGTAATAGACTAGATAATTCTGTGATAGAAATGTAATAGACTGATATAAAACATAATATAGACACATATAACCATTGGTTGAAAGTATAACAAATTTTAAGATAAAATATGGTACATTTCATATAAAATGATGGAATAAATAGTTTAGTCATGGATGATTAATAACTGATAAATATATAAGCATATGTTGGATTGACAATGTGAAAATTGATATAAACTGAGAGTAATGATTACAAAAGGATAGCACAAAAGATTTGCAACCAACTGACACACTGTATGTATACAAAATGGAAGGTGGTTTCATGTTTTTATGTTTTGTATGTGTGTGTATGTTTTAAAATAAAAAACTCTTTTAAAAAAAATATAATGCTGGGAACTGCTACAGGTAGTCCTCAACTCACAACAATTCATTTAGTGAACCGTTCAAAGTTACAACGGCACTGCAAAAAACGATTTACGGCTGTTTTTTCACACTTATGACCGTTGCAGCATTCCCCTTGATCATGTGACCAAATTTTGGACGCTTGGCAACCGGTGTCAACTCATAAAACATTTCTATGGTCTTTTTAGAATTGCCAACAGAAAGGGAGGGAGGAGCAGTGCGGCAGCTTGCATTCCATCAATGTTTTCAAAGATAGTAACTAGGTGACCAAAGTTTCTGCCACGTACAATTCTAATTGGAGAACATGATTGATGACTCTTGGCTATGGATGTGTCCCATTGGAGAATAAGAATTACGATACACCCAGGGGATGGGGGAAAACCAGGGTTCAAGGGTGACAATGAATGATGCGTCTCAGAGTCGGCTGCATCCAGGCAGCGCCGACATGTTTACTCCCAACAGATCTTCTTTAACTTCTGGAAGGTCGGCTCAGGATTAATGATTTAAATGGGGGTAACTTTCGGAGCCCTGACAGCCGGTTCATAATTACGACGGTCACAATATCCCGAGGTTGTATCATCCCCTCTTGCAATCTTCTGACAAGTCAATGGGGAAGCCAGATTCCCTTCGCAACCAGGTTACGAACTTAGCAACCGCAAAAATTCCCTTAACAACCGTGGCAAGAAAGGTCGTAAAAAGGGTTAAAAAAACCCCACACTTAACCGATGCATCATTTAGCAGCAGCAATGTTGGTCTCAATTGTGGATGTAAGTACTGTACATCCTGCGCCAAAGACACAGGAGCAGTCTTTTTAAGGCACACTTTTAAAACCCGTCCAATATTTTCCTGTTGTGAGAAGTAGTCAAACGGTACAGGTAAATCCTCGACTTACGACCATCATCAGGACCGGAATTTTGTCTTGCTATGCAAGGTGGTTGTAAAATGAATTGTGCCCAACTTTTTTTCCCAGGGTGAATTAAGCAAATCACGGCAGTTTTTAAGTGAATCACCCAAATGTTAACCAAATCACGGCTTCCTCCTTTGGCTTTGCCGGCTGGGAAGGTCGCAGATGGTGATCACATGACTCTCAGGATGCTGCAACAGTCATAAGTACATGCCTGTTACCAAGCGCCTCGATTTTGATCATGTGATGGTGAGGTTGCTGCAACAGTTGTAAATTCAAGGACCGGTTATAAGTTTTTTTTTTTTCCCCAGTGCCTCTGTAACTTTGAGTGGCTGCTGAACAAACAGTTGTAAGTCAAGGATTACCTGTATACTCCATTGATGTATCTAAGCAGTCTAAAATACAGTGGAGCCTCAAGTCGCGACCGTAATCCATTCCCGGACTCGGGTCGCACCCCCATTTTGTCATGTCCGGAAGCATGACCGACTGTCCATGCGCACAGTCAAAAAAACCTGGAGCTGAAGGGGAAATCGGCACAGAAAGGGAATCTTCCCACGCTGATTTTGTTCACGACCCAATTTTTGAATCACGACCCGATTAAAAAATCGGGTGGATTTTTTGTTTGCCACCCGATTTGGTTGCAAACAGGAGCATTCGTGAATCTGAGGTTCCACCATACATACGTTATCCCAGCATTTTGAGAGTATTTATTTTGAATGAATTGTAATCTACCAACGGTGTTTCACCTATGTTTCAGCTGCATTGTCTGGGTTCCTGGAAGTTATAGTACGAAGAAATCCACCAGAATTTTGTCTGTTTAATTCTATGATTAAAAAAGATTAAATTTAAGAATTAAAGACATAAATAAAAATTAAATAAGATTAAGAAGGATGGATTTGTAGGATTCTGAATGCTAGCATTCATACAGAAAACCCATTTTCTCTAGCCATTCTGGAATAAATGTCGAAATTCTAGAAACCTTACAGCCTTTTGACGGCTCTGCAGGAAATCACGTGTAAATTTAGAGATCTAAAACTGGGGCGGTATGATACGGAAACACGCCCGTTGCCCCCAAACCCACGAACCTTTGACCCAACTCTGGAAGATGTGTGTCATCGAATTATTCCTGCTGCCCTGCTTCTCACATTGTAATATGTGCATTTTTTTTCCCCCCCTAGCATGGCAAAGACTTTGAAGCGATTCAGAACAATATTGCCCTGAAGTACAAGAAGAAGAGCAAGCCCGCAAGCATGGTGAAGAACAAGGAACAGGTCCGGCACTTCTATTATCGCACTTGGCACAAGATTTCCAAATACATTGACTTTGATAATGGTGAGCACACACCCCCACTGTTTCCCCATTGACTTTGCTTGTCAGAAGGTCACAAAAGGGGGTCGCATGACTCCAAGGCAATGTAACCGTCATAAACCTGAGTCAGTTGTCAAGCATCCAAATGTAAACCATGTGTCCATAGGGATGCTGCAATGGTCATGTGTGGAAAAATGGTCATGACCCGCTTTTTCAATGTTATAACTTTGAACGGTCACTAAATGAACTGTCGTAAGTCAAGGACTCCTTGTATTAGTACAGTGCTTCCATGGTGTAAGATTTGCTGGTGACATTGGTGTTGTCTGGGAGACACCCAATTCATGTGTCCCCCCACGAAGTTGCTCACCAAAGTGGTACCCGTTTATCTACTCACGGTCACTTGCTTTCAAACCACTGGGTCAGTGGGAGCCGGAGCATGTGATGGGAGTGTCAGCTTTGGAAGCTGTATTGAGATCAGATGCTCCCACACTGCCACATCTGAGCCTGGGAAATTGGGAGGGGGGAATTTATTGGAGTATATCTAGTTAGACATAATAACATTCTTTTTCCGATTCAAGGTCAGGTTGTTTGGCACATAAGTGAGAGGACGTCTTAACTCGGGACGGATGGTGATTGGTCCATGTGATGTGATGATGGGTGCAGGGGATGGATTTGTAGTTTTTACTTATTGTAAGGAAGCCCGGAACTTTCAGATTCAGGATTCCCAAGTTGTGCCAGTTACTATCCGAATAAAAAGGAAACTTTGAGAAGATGTCTGTCTCGGAGTTATTGGGAGGAATGGAGGGTTGCTGGAACGCTGACAGGAAGTTCACCCCGCCCCACGGCAGCAATGGGTCTTGAATGTGAAGCTGCCGATCATCAGCCCAGCATTCTAACCTCGTGAGCCGCCACGCTCCATCAGTTATCGTATAATGGGTAAACTTAAAAAAAACAGTATGATAGAAGAATTACATAGCAGAATAGCATTTTTTTTTATATCTTGAATAATCAGAAAGATAAATGTGGGCTTAGGTGCCCGTGTCAATCTAAAGCCAGCTATGAAATGTATCCCTTTATTGAACAATAAATTAATATGAATTGCAGGGAGACCTACCGGATGAGGTACGGTTGACATAAATGTCAGTATTTGTCTGCTAGTTTTTTTTTTCTTTAAAAAAATAAGAGGTTGTTGAGTCTTACTTTAATCCAATCACGTGCAAGTTTGTGGTATATTCTTTTCCTTGAACACCTGTGTTTTTCTTTCTTTTGCAGTGTTTTCTCAAGGGCTGAAAAAATCCTCCCTTGAGCTTTATGGCTTAATTTGTTATGGGGAGCTCAGAAAGAAGATTGGGGGCTGTGAGTATACTGTTTTTCGATGCCATGGAATTAGAAAACATGGGGCTTGCCTCTTACGTGCCGTGGAAAACCCGCTTCCCAACCATTTTGCCAGATGTTTCTAATTTTTCCCTCTACAGTATTTTGCACATCTCTCTGCAGTGTGCATTTCTCTGGCTTTGTGTGGGAGAGATTTCCAAGCATAATCTGCAGTTTGCTCTTTCACAAAGAGTAGAAGGAAGCAGAAAACATGCCAGCAAGCATCTGTTATTTGTGGGTGTCATTTCACAAACAATGAGAAATCTGCTCGTCCTTGCCTAGCAGAAGGATATAAGAGCTATGCAGGATGACTTCTGTGGAATTGAAAGCAGGGATCATATCTGACTACAGATTAGGAATGAACACTAAAATGCATTCTGAGTAGCTTTTCTTTAAAAAGAAAACAATCCACTCAGTATCCGACTTGTCTCATCTAAAGTTACCATACAATATTTGTATTTGGTTTTATCTTACGCTCTGGTCAAAACGAGCAAATATGACTTGTCCTATTTAATCATTGGAAGTAAGGAATGTACTTACTTCCAATGTTTATTCCTTACTTCCTTATTCCTGCTGGAATTGGGTATGTCTAGTTTAATGAAAAGAAGGACTCAGGGTGACATGATAGCAGTGTTCCAATATCTGAGTGGCTGCCACAAAGAAAAGGAAGTCAAGCTATAAAGTACCTGAGGGCAGGACAAGAAGCAATGATGGATAGAAACTAACCAAAGAGAGAAGCAACCTAGAACTAAAGAGACATTTCCTGACAGTTAGAACAATTAACCAGTGGAACAACTTGCGTTCAGAGGTTGTGGATGCTCTAACACTGGAAGATTTTAAGAAGAGATTGGACAGCCATTTGTCTGAAATGGTACAGGGTTTTCTGCCTAAACAGGGGTTGGACTAGAAGACCTCCAAGCTCCCTTCCAACTCTGTTATTCTGTTCTATAGATTTGGCCAATTAGAAAAGCCTTGTAGGACCTTTTACATTTCTCACTGGATAATGATTTTTTTGAGGAACATGTTCTTGTGTCGAAGGAAGGCTGTCTGTGGTTGTTGCAAGAAATGGTCTGTGTCCATGTTTGATTTTGCAACGTATCTTGAACCAATTCTGTTGGACATGCGGATCTTTTCTATTTCCTTTATTCCAAGAAGTCTAGGCTGTCGTTTGACTTTTCTTACATTTCCTTTTACTCCCTTTTAACAGTTGTGCAAAGTCCTTCATATACAATTAAATGGTACATCGGACCAGGATATTTACAAGACCGCATTCTGCCATTTTCCTCCCACCATCCGGTGCGCTCCCACAGGGAGGGTCTCCTGCGGGTCCCGTCGGCATCTATATGCCGGCTGGTGACCCCGAGGAATAGGGCCTTCTCTGTGGGGGCGTCTGCCCTCTGGAATGGGTTACCCCCAGAGTTACGGACAGCCACGGACCTGGGGACCTTCAGGCGTGCTTTGAAAACCTGGCTTTTTGACCAGGCCGGCTTGGGCTGATTTTAGTTTTGGGGTGTTTTGTTTTTATTAAATTTTAGGGTTTTAGAGTATGGTTTTAAATTTGTTTACAGCCAGGGTTGGGTTTAATTTAGTTTTATTGTTCCACATATTTATTGTTTTAACTGTACGGCTGTGCACCGCTCCGAGTCCTTTGGGAGAGGAGCGGTATATAAATAAATATTTTTTATTATTATTACATGTTTGATGCCTAAAATGCGTTTTCTAGAATAACACGAAGAATCTTGCTCAGTTGATGTTTAATTAAAATAATATCACCCCCACCCCAATCCCCAGAATGACAATCTTGTAGTGATAAAGATGGTCCTCGATCTGTTAATTATTTTGTGCAGTCATGTTTCATTTTTTATATTCTGCCCATGATTCATTTTTTTTCATATTCTCTAAAGGCATGGATGACAAAAACGCAGCTAAACTCAATGAGCTGATCCAAGCCGGGTGAGTAATTTATTTTGAAACATGATATCTGTCACGAATAATGGCGAACATACATGTCCCAGGATAACGTTGCAGAATCCAAGCTGGGTCGGTCAACGAAACCTTAGCTTTTGTCTTCCGAGTTTTTGGGAGGGAGAGAAGTTCCCTGAAGAGGAACATGAGTCCTAAAGACAAAACCTCTGTCCTGGTGACCGACCCAGATTGGATGATTGCGGTCGTTTACATCTCTCTCTCTTTCATGTTACAAATGCTCAGAACATATGTTTGTTATTTTGTATTCTGTCAAGTGGCTGATGGAACTATTTCAGTATATTCTGCATGTTTGCAAGCTGCCTAAAATCTTTTGGAGTGGGGTAATTGTCATTAACCTAAATAATAATTACATTAATATGATCATCAAGAATGACCGAATGCTTGCTTCAGATTTTCAGTGAGAAAATGGTCCTGCCCTTTATTTTGGACCCTATAAAGACAAATGCTACTGGAAGGGAGTAGCCTGTGCCAAAGATTTTTGTACTTTTCTTGGTGGTGTCTAGTGGTTAAGACATCAGGGTAGAAAGGAAAAGAATGTGAGTTCTAGTCCCTCCTTAGCCATGGAAACCAGCTGAGTGACTTTGGACCCATTATCAGGAGACTGAGTTCTAGTCCTGCCTTAGCCATGAAAACTGACTGTGTAACTTTGGGCCCATCACCAGGATACTGGGAGTTCTAGTCCCTCCTTAGCCATGAAAGCCAGCTGGGTGACTTTGGGCCCATCACCAGGATACTGGGAGTTCTAGTCCCTCCTTAGCCATGAAAACCAGCTGGGTGACTTTGGGTCCATCACCAGGATAGTGGGAGTTCTAGTCCCTCCTTAGCCATGAAAACCAACTGGGTGACTTTGGGCCCATTACCAGGAGATGGTGAGTTCTAGGCCTGCCTTAGCCACGAAAGCCAGATGGGTGACTTTGGGCCCATCACCAGGATACTGGGAGTTCTAATCCTGCCTTAGCCATGAAAGCCAGCTGAGTGACTTTGGGCCCATCACCAGGAGATGGTGAGTTGTAGGCCTGCCTTAGCCATGAAAGCCAGCTGAGTGACTTTGGGCCCATCACCAGGAGATGGTGAGTTCTAGTGCTGCCTTAGGCATGAAAGCCAGCTGAGTAACTTTGGGCCAATCACCAGGAGATGGTGAGTTCTAGTCCCACTTTAGATGAAAGCCAGCTGAGTGACTTTGGGCCAATCACCAGGAGATGATGAGTTCTAGTGCTGACTTAGGCATGAAAGCCAGCTGAGTGACTTTGGGCCAATCACCAGGAGATGGTGAGTACTAGTCCCACTTTAGATGAAAGCCAGCTGAGTGACTTTGGGCCAATCACCAGGAGATGGTGAGTTCTAATGCTGACTTAGGCATGAAAGCCAGCTGGGTGACTTTGGGCCCATCACCAGGAGATGGTGAGTTCTAGGCCTGCCTTAGCCATGAAAACCAGCTGGGTGACTTTGGGCCCATCACCAGGATGCTGGGAGTTCTAGTCCCTCCTTAGCCATGAAAGCCAGCTGAGTGACTTTGGGCCCATCACCAGGATACTGGGAGTTCTAGTCTCTCCTTAGCCATGAAAGCCGGCTGGGTGACTTTGGGCCCATCACCAGGAGATGGTGAGTTCTAGGCCTGCCTTAGCCATGAAAGCCAGATGGGTGACTTCAGGCCTGCCGCACACTCTGAACCCAATTTACCTCACGGAGTTGTTGTTGTGAGGAAAATAGGAGGAGGGTGTGTTGGATATCTTTGCCCCCCCCCCTCCCCCCTTGAGTTAGTTGTAAAAATAACAAAGGCGGGCTATAAATAAATCAAGTAAAATAAAACTTCAAGCCTCTCACCCTCTTTTTAACATTCTTTCTAGAGCTACAACGGTTCGCTACAAAGGCAGGAACCTTCGTATCAAGGCACCCATGTGCCGGGCTCTGAAGAAGCTCTGCGATCCAGATGGTACGTCATAAATTCTGGGCAGGAAAGCCGCTTGGCGCAGCTGGCAGGGAGGAAGACACCCCCCCCCCCCTCCCCATGTGCCCCCAGCCCTGCGATCCGCTCACTGTTTAAAGGCAGATGGTGGGAAGCACCAGAGAGAAATCAGATACGTGAACCGGGCACACATTTATTTTGAAGCCTCGGGAAGCTGGTCTGAATCATTCGATGACCCTCTTTTTCTATTACATCCTCGAATTACGACCACAGTTGATCCTGAAAATTTCTGTTGCTAAGTGAAATGTGCCCTCTTTCACAACCTTTCTTGCCCCCATGGAGTGAATCATTGCAGTTGTTAAAATTAGTCAACACACGTTTTTTTAAGGCTTCCCCATTGACTTTGCTTGTCAGAAGGTCACAAGAGGGGATCCCATTGCAACCGTCATAAATATGAGTCGGTTGCCAAGCATCTGAATTCTGATCACGTGACCTTGGGGGACACGATCATCCTTACGAGTGTGAAAAACGGTCCTAAGTCACATTTTCAGTGACGTAACTTCGAACGGTCCCTAAATGTTCGTCAGTCGAGAATTACCTGTATATTTCGTACCTGTTCAGCTATTCTGGGTCCATGTTCCAGTTGTATAATTGTAGAGCGTGTGTGCTTTCCCTCTCCTCAATCTTCAAATCATACAGCAATCCCACGGGCAATGCACTTTACCGGTAGTCTTCAACCTACGACTGTTTAATGACGGCTCAGGGTTACAATAGCCTTATGACCTCTAGGCACTTAGGGCTGTCGTGCCACTCCTGCCATCCCATGATTGCAATTCAGGTGCTTGGCTTACATTTACACCCGGTTGCAGCTTCCTGCGGATAGGTGATCATGGTTTGTGACCATTTTTTTTTGCCCGTTTCGGGCAGGTGGGGGTTGGAAATACCCCATTGGTAAAGTTGGATTCACTTAACAGCTGTGGGGTTCGCTTAACAACCACCACCATAAAAATTGTCATTAAATCGGGTGCGACTTCACAGAAATTCCCAGCCCAATTGTCATAAGTCAAGGACTACCCAGTATTCGCCTCCAGTGCAGCTTGTCAGGGATGATAGTTTGATCTCCTTCCTATCTTCCAACAGCCCTTTTTTCAAGTTACCATATATGGGTATGTTTCTCTTACGCTGTCGCTTCCAGACCCATCATTTCATTCCCTCAGCCCCACCCCAGCGAGCACAAGCTTGCAAAGCCACTTGATTTCCTTGCTGTGTTACCTGACGTTACCTTCCATTTGTCCTCCACCTGAAGTCTAGAGGGATTATTTGTATCTCAGCCCAAATAAAACCTGTTTTTGATTATTGATAGACGTATATCCTATTGGAGTGTCTTTAAGGCTTCGGTTACTTACAAAAGCCGAGGTGGAGCAAGTGGTTAGGGTGCAGTACTGCAGGCTACCTCTGCTGATTGCCAGCTGACTGCAGTTTGCCAGTTTGAATCTCACCAGGCTCAAGGTTAATGCAGCCTTCCAAAGGTGGGTAAAATGAGGAGCCAGATTGTTGGGGGCAAAGAGGCTGACTCTGTAAACTGCTTAGAGAGGGCTGAAAGCATTGTGAAGCGGTATATAAGTCTAAGTGCTATTACCCTTCCTTCCTTCCTTCCTTCCTTCCTTCCTTCCTTCCTTCCTTCCTTCCTTCCTTCCTTCCTTCCTTCCTTCCTTCCTTCCTTCCTTCCTTCCTCCCTCCCTCCCTCCCTCCCTCAAATCCATCCATCCATCCATCCATTCATGGTGCACAGTGGTTAGAGTGCAGTACTGCAGGCTACTTCTGCTAACTGCAGGCTGCCTGCAATTTAGCAGATCAAATCTCACCAGGCTCCAGGTTGACTCAGCCTTCCATCCTTCCGAGGTGGGTAAAATGAGGACCCAGATTGTTGGGGGCAAGTGGCTGATTCTGTAAACTGCTTAGAGAGGGCTGAAAGCATTGTGAAATGGTATATAAGTCTAAGTGTTTTTGCTATTGCTATTTTAATCTGTTCTCCTCAAAGCTGATGCTGCAGAATCGGAAGGACCGCATTCAGGATCTGCTTAATGTGTTCCCACTAGGTCAGAAAACAATTTAATTCCCTGATAACGGGTTCTCCTTGACTTACAACCATTTATTTGAAATTGTAATGGCCCCCAAAAATGCGACTTACGAGGCTGGTTTTCACACCAATGACCGTTGCCTCCTCCCCGTAGCCAAATGATCCAAATTCAGATGTTTGGCAACTGACCCATATTTATGACGGCTGCAGTGTCCCCAGGATTATGTGATTCCCTCCTTTACGACCTTCTGATAAGCAAAGTCAGTGGGGAAGCCAGATTCACTTCGCAATCACGTTACTAACTTAACAGCTGCAGCGATTCACTTAACAGCGGTGGCAAGAAAGGTTGTAAAATGAGGCAAAGCTCAGTTAATAATTGTCTGGCTTAGCAACAGAAATCTGGGGCTCCCTTGTGGCCGTAAATCAAGGATTACCTGTAGATTGTTCTCTTGATGTGCGATTTCCCCCATCATTTTGCTTAACCGGGGTCGCAGGTAGGATTTTGAGCATCCCTTCTGCTGTGTCCTACAGGTATAAGTGATGAGGAAGATCAGAAGCCTGTGCGCCTTCCCCTGAAGGTCCCTGTGGAACTGCAGCCACGGAACAACCACGCATGGGCCCGTGTGCAGAGTCTGGCCCAGAACCCACGTCTCAGGTACTTTATAAAGGCTGGCTGTGGGTGGTGGATGGGTAGAACCTGGAGCCTTGAAATTGGACTCACAGCAACAAGCAAAATAAAGTGGCTGTCTCATTTGAGCAGAGAATTTGGGATGTCGCTGGGCATGTTCTACAAAGAATTTGAGCCATTAAAAACAAGAAGAGGAAAAGATTGTACCGTATTTTCCGGCGTATAAGATGACCAGGCGTATAAGACGACCCCCTAATTTTATAGTTAAAACATAGGTTTAGGCCTATATTCGCTGTATAAGACTACCCCCCCACTTCCGAGGCAACACCAGTTCTTTTTTAATTAAATTTTTAATGAACATACCGTAACATACCGTACATTGATACGATTGTATAATTTGCATGCATAAAAAGCCTGCTTGGATTGGCTGAGTTAGAGAGGCGGTCCAAGCAGCCTTGCAGTGATTGGTGCAGGATCGAGTTGGAAAATTCGTTTCGTGGCAATATCCAGACGATTTTCGTTTAGCGGCATATCGAAACGTTTTTCAGAATATACTCGGCGTATAAGACGACCCCCGATTTTCGGTTGACTTTTTTTCGTTTCAAAAGTCGTCTTATATGCCGGAAAATACGGTAGGTTTTTTTTCCCCTCCCCTTCCTGTTAAAGTAGGTGTTTAAGGCACCTCTTGTCCCGTGCTGCTGTTCTACGCGACTGTTTTATTTTTACCCTACTGCCAGTGCAGTAAAAACGGGAGTAATAAAATCCTAGGTTGGGTTGTAGGTAGAGAAGGGGAAGGGCGATGTTTGCTTTGCGTAGCTTACCTAGTGAAACTCGGTCCCCTCGTTAACAATATCCCTCATTTTCTGATTCTTCTATTCTTTCTTCCGTGACTTGACAGAATGATCGTGGAGCTGCACCGGAAGGTATCCAGCCTCATTGAATTCCTGAAACAGAAATGGGCTCTCCACGAAGTGCGTATCGTATCCTTTCTCTAATGCAGAAATTAGTGGGATGGAATGTAGTCTGGATTCCCGGGAGGGATGGAGGGAGGGGCTGCCTTCCACAGGAGCAAGAAACATCGCCGTTAAGACAGTTTGTGTGGGAGAAATGGGATGAAGACAGTTCCTGCCTAACAGTTCCCAGAGTATCGGTTTAATAGTGCAAGTAGTCGGTTTTAGTTTGCCAAGATTTTTGTCTATAGTTGAGGAATAATAAAGGAAGCTGCTCAGAAGAACCTCAAGATGCCTTTTTGGGGTTTTAGAGCTTGTTTCAATTAGTTTCTTCCTTGTTCCAAGAATTGACATTTTTAACATTACAGGCAATCCTCGACTTAACAACCACAATTGAGCCAAAAAATTTCTGTTCCCCGGTGAGACAGTTATTAAATGAGTTTTGCCCCATTTTACGACCTCTCTTGCCACAGTTGCAAAGTGAATCGCTGCAGCTGTTAAGTTGCACAGTGAATCTGACATTCCCGTTGACTTATGCACGTCAGAAGGTCACAAAAGGGGATCACGTGACCCCGGGACACTGCAAACCGTCATGAGCCAGTTGCCGAGCGTCTGAATTTTAATCATGTAACCATCAAGATACTATAGTGGTCGTAAGTGCAAAAAATGGTCATAGTTCACTTTTTTTCAGTGTTGTAGTAAAGTTTGACTGGTCCCTGAATGGACTGTTGTAAGTCGAGGACTACCTGTACATTAAGCCATCTCTTCCATTTAGAACAAGGGTTTTCTTTCCCAGTTCTTTGCATTTACAGTCATAGAATAGAATAGGAATAGAATAAGAATAGAATTCCAATTGGAAGATAAATAGGAATTTAGAATAGAATAGGAATAGAAATAGAATAGAATTCCACTTCGAATAGATTAAGGAATTTAGAATAGAATTAGGATTTTAGAATAGAATAGAATAGAAATTAGAATAGAGAAGAGAAGAGTATAGAATAGGAATAGAATGGGAATGGGAATAGGAATAGAAGAGAAATTAGAAGAGAAATTAGAAGAGAAGAGAATATAGAATAGAATAGGTGTAGAATAAAGAAGAGAAGAAAACAGAATATAGAATAGGAATATTCTAGAAGAGAATAGAAGAGAAATTAGAATAGAATATAGAGTAGAATAGAATAGAATATTGCTGGAAGGGACCTTGGAGGTCTTCTAGTCCAGCCCCTGCTCAAACAGGAAAACCTATACAATTTCAGACAAGTGACTGTCTAGTCTCTTCTTAAAAACCTCCAGTGATGGAGCGTGCCCATGATTTCTGACTTATTAGTAGCTCTCCTCCTCCCCTCTTCAGGGCTTCCAACAAAGTGGCGCTGACTTTGTTTGGGGTTTATGGGAAAATATTTACAGATATGGCCTGTCCTTTTTTTTTTTTGCTTCTCCACATCTGTCTTCCTAAACCTCCTTCACGTAGAGGAAAACACTCGCCGAGAGGCAGCTGCAGGATTGCAGAGACGCTGAAACCAGCAGCAGCTATTCCGAGGAGAAAACGACGCTTCACCTCTTCCCTGGGGAGAACTGCACGCTGGCGCCCCTGCCTGAGGTTGCCCGCGTGGTGCACTCCAAGGCCTTCTGCACCGTGCATTGGCAGGAATCGGGCCGCTGCAAACAGAGTACGAAGGACGTCCACCTGTTGCCTCCTGCCCAAATCCTGGGCATACAAAGCGGTCAGGGGACAGCCAGAGGGCAGGTGAAATACTTGCGGGGGGCAGAAAATAAGGGCGGAGCCAAGCCCGAAACCGCCGCGGAAGCGAGCAGAGCTCCCCAGTTGATCCTTGACCCCGTCGCGAACCCGGACGATGGCTCCCCTGAAGCTGGGCTCGCTGAAGGAGGAGCCTCCTCGGAGCCCGGTGTCGCCAGCCAGCTCCACAAACCGCCCACTGGGCTTCAGGACCCAAGCGGGAACCTGGAGCAGCCCATCCCACTGGCCGAGACCAGAGAGGCGGTGCCTGCCGTTGCCTCGCCCGCCGAGGTCAACGACGGCCACGCCAAGTGCAGCTGTGGCGACCTCCCGCCGGATTTGGAAGAGCTCTCCCTACTCGATCCCTTTCCCCGTTACATGAAGTCCTGCCACGACCTGATTGTCCCCGAGAAGTGTCTCTGCGCGGAGAAGCTGGATAGAAAAGAGGGGGTTGCCTTGCCGGAAAGTTCTCCTCCCGGGGGCGTTTTCCCTGGCGGTACGGAGACCGGCAGCCGCAGCCCCACACAGCCGGCGAGCGGCAGGGCGGACTTGCCCAAGGTTGGCCATCCATTGGCTTCTGAAACTCAGGCCTTCCGCTGCTCCGGACTTCAAGCGGAACCCTGTGCGAAGGAGCTCCCTGACGTCGTCATGGAGGATTCTCAGGAGAAGCTCAACACCTCACTGCCGCCGCCGCCGCCTCCTCCAGCTCCAGCTCAGGGACAGACGGTCTCAAAATCCCTCAAGGACGACCCCAGCCGCCTCGCACAGCAAGTGCGGGAGAAGGGATGGAGCCTGCGGACCTCTGAAAGCCTTACCTTGGCTGAAGTCTACCTCATGATGGGCAAGCCGAACAAATTGCAGCTCGAATACGACTGGCTGGCAGTCTTGGGGCAGGAAACCCAGGATGCCGGCGAGCCGGTCGCTGAACCGAAATCTGTTCCTCCCTCGGCCACTTTTCATAAACAGAAACTCCTCAATTGCCTCTTGAAACTCATCTCTTCTGAAGTTAACCCCAAACCGGTAAGTCTCTTGTTTGGATTCAACCTAGCGCCCTGGATCGGACCGTCTCGTCCCCTCTTTTAAGTCATCCGAACGGATCTCGTGAACGAGTTTGGCTGAAGGCCCCGCCTGCCTTTCCCAGTTATCGGGATGTGGCCTTTACGATCTTTTGCAACTGGCTTGCCGTTTCCCTTCTCTGCTTGCCTCTCTCCTGTGAAATAAGGACTTTGGGAAGTAGGTTTATTTGGAATAATTTGGCTCTTCTTTTTAAGCTTATTTGCGACAGTGGTTCATATTGCATCTATTGTTCATTGCCGCCTAAAAAAAAAGAACAGAAAAGGCAGAAACGGAGAATTTTCATTATTTTATTTTTTTTAGTTAGACATAATCCTCATTTAACAACCACAATTGGGACTGGCAGTTCTATTGTTAAATGCTGCAATAGCTAAGCCAAAATTCACCTGACCATGTCAGCCCTACCTCATTTCCACTTTTGCAATTTCACTTCATATACCGTATTTTCCGGCGTATAAGACGACCGGGCGTATAAGACGACCCCCGATTTTTGGTTGACTTTTTTCAAAGTCATCTTATACACCAGAAAATATGGGTATTCAAAATTAAGCTGCAAGGATTTGTAAATGCTTCTCCTTCCTTCGCGCTCGCATCAGCCGACCGTACAACCTTCCTCCTCCGGCCCCAGGGCGGCTCTCTCGGTCTCTCTCCCACACACACGGAAGACGACCAGGCCTCCCGCGGAGCATGATGGGCCGGCAGAGCGGCCGCCATCTTGTTTTCTTCGGGAAGGGGAGGAGCGTCTCCCGGCGACGCCCGTAATATTTTCCGGCGTATAAGACGACCCCGGATTTTCGGTTGTCTTTTTTTGGTTTCAAAAGTCGTCTTATACGCCGGAAAATACGGTATAACCAGCCCAAAATTACGATTCAAAGAGATCAATTTTAGGTAGGCATATGTATGTAGATAATGTGTGCAATAACCATAACTAATTATGATGTGTAGATTCATACATATATAAATGTATAAATATAACAATCAATTTCAGGTGGGCGCAACTAAAGTTTTTATGAGGTTTACTGGGTTTCTAGGTTAATCCTTAAAAGCTTTTCAAAATGCTGCAGCACTCAACTAAAGCAAAACGTTTCTGGACCCCTGAGCTAGACCACAATTTTAACCACTATCCTGTCCCACCATGGTAGTTCTGAATGTTCTTTGGAATATCTGCTCTTTAAACTTGGATAATGACGATGAAGGGGACTCAGTGGCTAAGATGCTGAGCTTGACAATCTTTCAGATCGGCGGTTCGAATCCCTAGCACGACATAACGGGGTGAGCTCCCGTTTCTTGTCCCAGCTTCTGCCAACCTAGCAGTTCAAAAGCATGTTAAAAAATGCAAGTAGAAAAATAGGGACCCCTTTGGTGGGAAGGGAACAGCGTTCCGTGCGCCTTCGGTGTTCAGTCTTGCCAGCCACATGATCACGGAGACGTCTTCGGACAGCGCTGGCTCTTCTTCGGCTTTGTAATGGAGATGAGCACCGCCCTCCTAGAGCCGGAAACGACTAGCACAGATGTGCAGGAGAACCTTTACCTTAATGATGATGATGAAGATGATGGTTTGAAGCCTCCTGCAATTGAGACCTCACTGCTTCCTTTCTAGATCCCCGAAATGAATTCCGTTGCAACCTCCCCCATCAAGCCCATTCAAGAGGAGCATGCTTTGACACCTCCCGGGAAGGTGATTGCCATTAGCACCAGGAGTCCGGGCTGTGCTCGCAATCAACCTGCGCTTCATAAGAAGACCTTTTCCCCCAGTGCCACTCCCAACTCCTCAGGTGAGTCAATCGTGCAGAAAACCTGTCCACCCTGTGCCGTGTCCACATAGACGTGCCCCTCCCCGCCTCTTCCAAATTCTGTGCCTAAGAAATCTCCAGATTTGGGGACCTCTCGAATTCATTGTTCAATTGGGCAGACGGTGGAGTTTGAGAGAATTGTTCTGTCGTTTGGAACTTGCAGCGAGCTACAGATTTGTCAGTAGAAGAAGCCTTCGTGGATGAGAAGCAAAACGTTTTCAAAGAAAAATTGGCAAGAAAGTCCAGTTGCCTTTTGGAAAATCACCTTTGGGGGACTCCCAGAGCTCTTGTTTCTCAATCTTGGCAACTTGAAGATTATGTGGACTTCAACTCTCAGAATTCTTCAGAGATGGCAAGATACCATCAACAAAGATACACAAGCCACGGGCCTGCACCCTGGAGATGCAGCTGATCGTGCAAAGTGGCATTCAGTGATCCGAAAAGCGGACCCTGCGCCTGCGGGAATACGCTAAGGAAGAAGAAGAGGAAGGAAGAAGTAGTAGGAGTAGCAGTAGTCCTAGAATTCTTCTAGACGGCTGGAAAATTCTGGGAGTTGAAGTCCACGCTCTAGTAGGGTGGTTGCACTTTCATTTCCCTCTTTCCTTGTGAAATTCACACCTTCCTCCAGATCTACATAGGTTTATGGAAGTACTTCCAAGACTTTTCCAATAGAAGTCCTGTGTCAACTCATAAAATATTTCTATGGTCTTTTTAGAGTTGCTAACAGAAAGGGAGAGGGGAGCGGTGTGGCAGCTTGCAAACCGAAACTGCATTCCATCAATGTTTTCAAAGATAGTAACGAGGTGACTGAAGTTTCTGCCCTGCAAAATTCTAACTGGAGAGCGTGATTGAGGACTCTTGGCCATGGATGTGTCCCATTGGAGAATATGAATTACGACACACCCAGTGGGTGGGGAAAAGCCAGGGTCAAGGGTGACAATGAATGTGTCAGCTCTGAAATTCATTGCTGTCATCAGTGCTAGGAGGGAAGTGATGTATTGGCATAGTTTTTAGTAGGAAAAAAATATATGAGTTTGAAAGTCAAGGTCACAGAGAGTGGCTGTAGTAGAAAATTGTACATGCAAGATAATTGGTTTACGTGATTAATGAGGTGTGAAAGTGGGTGGAAGTAGGTGGAATTTTGTGGGAGGTATGCCAGTACTGAAATTAAATGGGGTTAAGTGCCAGCCAACTCCGAGACACATCATTCATTGTCACCCTTGACCCTGGTTTTCCTCCACCGCCTGGGTGTATCTTTTCCATTAATGAACACTTCATGTCTTTATCGTTTCCTGACAGGTTTCCGAAATCCTTCTAAACCCCTCTTGGTGGCTAGTTGTTCTTCAAGTTCCAGCAACCCTGATGCCGACGGCGGCCTCTTTGCCATCCCCACAACCCTCCCACCAAACAGCAGGCATGGGAAGCTTTTCTTGCAAAACAAAGAAGCAGACCTGAGCTTCCGCCAGTGCTTGGATACTATCAGTGTGAGTCTTAAAACGTGTAAGCTTAACATTAGGAGAAAAACCAACCCAGCCTTCCCTCGTAGCTGGTAAAAGTTAAGCAACTTGTCAGCTTTGGAAGCCATATTGAGATCCGATCCTCCCACGCTGCCACATTTTGAGCCTGGGAAAGTGGGAGGGTGGAAGTTCTTGGGGTATGTGTAGTTAGACAAAATATCATTCTTTTTGTAGTTCAAGGCCATGCTTTTGTGTGCATATGTGAGGGGAAGCCTTAAGTTGGGATGGATGATGATTGGGGCATGTGAAGCAATGATGGGTGTAGGGGGTTGGATTTGTAGTTTTGATCATTGCAAGGAAGGCCGGAATTTTCAGATTTGGGATCCCCCCCCAGTCGTGCCAGTTACTGTCCAAATTAAAAAGAACTTTTGAGTGATGTCTGTCTTGGGAGTTATAGGTTAGAGTGGAGGTTTGCTGGAACCGTGACACAACTATCCGTTCCATTGGTCACACTATTCAGATTTCATGGCATTTTATGTCCTGTGTATGTTACGGCTTACAGCTGCGTTTTTGGGAATGAGACGAAAAATCTCAGGTTACACAAAATTTGGGAAAGAATGAAGGCAGAATTCCAGCCAGTAAGGAATCACATGTTACTCTACTGTTACTTCCCTGTTTTTTTTCTGCATCGTCAAAACATATTTTGAAGTCCTTCCTCTCACTGTCCAGGCAAAAAACGCACAATCTGAAATCAAGTTTGTTTATTTGTTAAATGTATTTGCCGCCCATTTCACTGAAGGGCTACTCCCTGCTTTTAGAAGGGAAGAGCCTGCCACTCTTTCTGAATTTCTGATTCTGTTCTGTCCTGCAGCAAAATAATACTCTACTCTTTCTGCTACCAAATTAACTGGACGTGTTTCATATTCCCCTATATAAATTATGTAGAACCATAGAAACACTAAATCAGTGTGGGACACCTTAGCCCAGGGCTGCTGGAAGTTCCCTTCATGCAACAAGCCAAGCTTCAGTGGTCTTGTTAGAGTATCAGAATGCTATATAAGATAAGATAAATATTTATTTATATACTGCTCCTCTCCCGAAGGACTTGGAGCGGTGTACAGCCATCCAATTAAATAACAGAAATATACAAAAATTAAAACTAAATTAAATAACCTGGCTGTAAACAGGTTAAAACCCCACTATAAACCTTAAAATTAATACCCCAAGCCTCTAATCACCACTAAAAAACCCCAATTTAAAACCCCAATCTAAATCTAAAATCAGCTCAAGCCGGCCTGGTCAAAGAGCCAGGTTTTCAAGACACGCCTGAAGATCCCCAGGTCCGTGGCTGTACGCAACTCCGGAGGCAACCCATTCCAGAGGGCGAACGCCCCCACAGATAAGGTCCTATTCCTCGGGGTCACCAGCCGGCACATAGATGCCGACGGGACCCGCAAGAGACCCTCCCTGTGAGAGCGACCGGTCGGTGAGAGGAAACTGGCAGAATGTGGTCTTGTATATCATGAACTGCTGTTTCTCTTTAGATGCAATCAGATTTTTTCTTGCCAAAGCCAAGAAAACTACGCAGCAGACACCTGCGGAAGCCGCTGGTTGTACAGGTAAGAGAGAACTAAGGCTAATTAAGATACATTCTTCACTCGGTCGACAAATGGATTCATTTGGCTTATTGGGGGGCTTATTGTTACTTGCTTTTCTGCCTGTCCATTTGGACAGAGGTAATTAGTTCACCCTGCTTAGGTTGTTTTCTGCTTTCAGGCCTGTCAGCATGAGTGACAAGCAGATTGCAGAGTCCAAGACAATATTCCAGGGTGTGTGTGAAAACTTGGGTTTAGAAGTTTCAAAATTAATAGTGTATATGTATAATTATATGCATATAATGGTTTATTTTTTAAAGGGTGTGAGAATGTATCAGAGGCGTTCTAGTGATATAGAAAAGGTTGGGAACCCCTGGCACGGTCATTTCAGTTAGGCTAAAAAAAAAACAGCCTAAAGGGCATCTCTTTGTAATATAGAATGGATCAGACTTGAATACATATTTCGAATTCTTTTTAAGGTACATAAATTTGATTCTCATCCTAAGAAGAATTTCTGGTCTTTAACCACATTCTGTTAAAGAGATGGACAGGTTTGGGCCATATGATCTGTCCTTCCTGGGAGGAGAAGGAATAGGAGAAAGAATAATTTTATACAGGTCTTCGTTCCTGCCTGTTGTCAGCATATGGCCCTCAGCACGTAAACCCCCAAAGAATATAACTCTCCATATCAAATCAAACTTCTCCAGCCCTTAACTTAGCTGGATGCAATATCAGCAAGAGTCCCAGGAACTCATAGATCTACAAGAAGTCCTTGACTCATAGCCACAATTGAACACGAAATTTCCATTGTTAAGTAAGGCAGTTTTAAGTGATTGTTGCCCCCATTTTAAGAGAATCATTGCAGCCAGTGTTAAGCACATCTGGCTTTCCCCACAAACTTCGAATGTCAGAAGCCAGCTGGAGAAGTTGCAAATGGTGATTACATGTGTTAGGAATATGTACACCAATTAGTTGGGTTGGCAATATATAAACCAACAATGTATGTTTGTAGCTTTAAGACAAAATCACTGTATTGATTTATACTATATTCCGATTGGTTGATTATATTGCAAATTACCAAAAGAGGGAGCTAGAGATCATAGCTTGCTCTCTCTGACATTCTGTTGCTATCTAAGGTTCTCTGTTGTATTTATGCTGTGCTTATACTTTGATATCTTTGTTTACTGTAAATGACAAAGGCAACCGGTAAGAAGACTTTGTAATTGGATATTCTTTGGACTGTTAAAACATATATGACCTGGACCATTTATTGGACTGTGCTATTTCTTAAAGTAAACTTTAACTTAATTTAGTGTATCTGTGTGTGGCTGAATAATTATTCATAACTACTCTCATAAACGTTTCCATGTGCATATCCTTGTTACTCAAGGGTTATTCTGTACATATCATACCAACATGACCCTGGGAGAGTGCAGCTGTCATAAACGCATGCCAGTTGCGAGGTGTCTGAATTTTGATCGTGTAGCCACGGGGATGCTGCAACAAGCGATGTAAAAACTGGTCAGGAGTCGCTTTTTTGTAACTCCGAACTGTTCGTTTAGTGTATTGTAAGCTGAGGACTACACATAATGTCATAGAGAACGTATTTGGAGACTGTATAATGATTGGACACGGACCAGGGTGATACAATCTAAACACCGCTGGAGAACTTTTATTTTTCTTTAATGTTTATATCTCGCTTTCTTCTCGCAGAGAACTCTGCTTCCCAGACCTTCCGAAAACCCTTCCCAGCATGTTTGTTCCTTTTCCATCTTATCGAACTCCTCCATAACAGGTGAGCTGCTCAGCCATGTGTATAACCTGAGGAATATGTTTCACACGGACCTGGGGAAGGCTGTGAATTCTTTGAGCAGAGGGGATTAAAGCTGTAGCCTTTTCCATTTATGGGCTCGTCCCAGACCGCTAGCTGTGGTCTCAACGACCCAGTGACGACAAGTCTTTTATTTTTGCTTGTTTATGTGACATCCTTCCTTCTTCCGGGGAGGTAAAACATGAGCCTGTGAGTAGAATCCTAGGGACATAGATGCCCCTCAAGGAAATTTGGGCTCCTATTAAAGTGCCATGACCACCCCCAAGTGAGAGCTGAGAAAAGATACAAGCCTTTAGCCAATAAATGCTGAAGGGTCTCTCGCTCGAGCAGGGAGTTGGACTAGAACATCCAACCAATGGTGGTCCGTGAGAAACTTTTGATGGTCTGCAGAGAAATGTCATCCCCAAAGCAATTAATCCAGGCTGCACAGGAACACAAGGTTTTACCACCCACATGGCCCGTGGGAACACAAGGCTTGCGTCGCTTGCATTGCAAACAACATGAGTTGGTGGGGGGAGGGGGGGGACTTGCCCCACGTGCCTGGCTGGCCACCGGGCTGCTATTTTCCACTTCTTTCTTCTTCTGGTTTTGGCTGCATGCAAGGAAAGCAGCAAAAGTCTTTCTTTCTCTCCCCCAAACTCCACCAGAAATGAGTCTTTGGGAGCCTGCAAGGCCTCCTGCTCCAAGAGGCTGCACCGGCAAAGACTCATTTCTGGCGGAGTTTGAGGGAGAGAAAGAAAGACTTCTGCTGCTTCTGCTGCTTTCCTTGCATGAAGCCAAAAGTCTCTCTCTCCCCCCTCCCCACCCTTAGGACAGAGCTGGAGACGGTATCCTGCAATTCCAAATAAAGAATGATTGATTGGGAGGAAAATGGGGTGGGGAATTTTCCTGCAGACTTTTTTGGGGATTTTCCCAGGGTCTCTCCTGCTTTCTGTAGAGACCCTGGGAAAACGTTAGCAAGCCACCGTCAGTCAAAATTCATCTTAGTGATCCGTGAGGTTTAAAATTATGAGTTTGGTGGTTCCTGAGGTCCAAAAGGTTGGCGACCCCTGGACTAGATGACCTCCAAGGTCCCTTTCCAACCCTGTTACTCTATGCTTGCCATATCCTTATGTTGCCCATATTTTCTGTTGGGGGCCTATCTTCGGTTTTCCTCCTGGGAGAAAGTCCCAGAACTGGGTGCCATGTGGAATATAACTCCCAAGTGACTTTTTTTTTTTTCCAAATTTGGCGTGCTTTTAACCGTTCCTGCTGTCTTTGATTGTTCCTTCTTTTAGGAAGGGGATCTTTTCGGCCAATCCAGTCTTTGCTGACTAAAGCTGCCGTGTCACGCCCCATTGTTCCCAAAATCCTTCCAGCTCAAGCCACCAATCGCCTGTCTAGTAAGTTTCTTTTTCCAAAGAAAGCCCAGACAACAGGCAGGTAGATGTAGGGTTAGCGGGGCAAATCCACTTAGAATAGAATAGAATAGAATAGAATAGAATAGAATACTTTATTGGCCAAGTGTGATTGGACACACGAGGAATTTGTCTTGGTGTAAATACTCTCAGTATACATAAAAAAGGAACATTCGTTAAGAATCAAGAATCATAATGTACAACACTTAATGATAGTCATAGGATACAATCAACATCAAATCATACTAGGAAACAGAGAATACAAGCAACAAAGTTATAGTCACAAGTGGGAGGGGATGGGTGATAAGGAGTGATGGGAAGATTAACAGTAATAGTAGTGTACACTTTGTAAATAGTTGAACAGTGTTGAGGGAATTATTTGTTTTAGGTTAAGAGTTGTGGGTCTCCATCAATTTGGAGAGTGGATTGGACATCACCAACAAATCCGTAGCTCATTCAGTATACTTAGGAGGATGCTGACTTTTCACGCGTACCTTATTTATTTATTTATTTATTTATTTATTTATTTTATATACCGCCCCTCTCCCTGCAGGGACTTGGGGCGGTGTACAGCTAAAGTTAAAACACAATGCAAATACAATATTTAAAAAACAATTAAAAAGATTAAAGAAGGTGGCTAAAAGATAAAAACTCAATCGAGAATATAAAAGATTAAAACCAATTTATAACCCTATAAAACCCTAGGCCAGACCGGCTTGATGAAATAGGTATGTTTTCAACGCGCGCCGGAAGGCCAAAAGGTCAGGGATGGTCCTCATCTCCGGGGGCAATTCGTTCCAGAGGGAGGGTGCCCCCAAGGAGAAGGCCCGCACCCTTGGGGTCGCCAGCCGTCCAGCCGGCGGCACTCCGAGGAAGCCCGCCCTATGGGAACGCACTGGGTGACGGGAGATCGATGACAGCAGTAGGCGGTCCCATAAGTACCCAGGTCCCAAGCCAGATTTACTTAAATCTCCTGGTAAAATACATGAGAAAATCACATTTTGGGGAGGGGGGTTGTTTATGGACATTGCCAATGGATTCGGAGCGCATTGTTATGGTTAGGAGGGTGCTGACTTTTCGAGCCCACCCTTGTCTATTATTCCCCGGCAAAATACATGGGGAAATCTCACTGGGGTCAAATCCACTTAGGGTTGGCTAAATGAATTCTGAGAGTAAAATGAACACTGCCAGTGGATTCGGAGCACATGGGTATGCTTAGGGAAGCCCTAACTTTTTAAACCTGCCTTATCTGTGTCTCCCAGTTCTTACCAGTTCTGAAGTAACCGTTTTTATCTTTCCCCATGATTAGTTTTTTTAAAGTGCTCATTATGTTCACCCAGGCCTCTGACAATCCTTTTGAAGAAAGATCCTATTGGCCTGCTTTAATCATTCAGGGTCAGTGGAGACTAAGGTTTTAAATCAGGTTGAGATAATGAAGCAATGGAAAATCTTAGCTTTTTGAGAGAGAGGTCATCTTCATTCAGTCATTGTCTCATTTACCACTGTGATGAAAAAGTAACCTGGCCACCACTCCTCGCATTTACACCCTTTGTGGACCTTGCCCGCAAAGAAAAGCCGAAATAAGATCATAAACACAGTCATAGTTTCACTTATTGACCTCTTTGTTGAATGATTGAGTTGCGGTTCTCAGTTGTGGGCACTAAACAAGGACTACCACTTCCGAATTGGTGAACTATGTAAATAATAAGAAGGTGCCATTAAAACAAAAATGTTTTCCTGCTGGTGTAGATGTAGCATTGCCAGAACCTCAAGCTTAGGTTCTGGCAATTTTAAAACTTCAGTTTCAGGGAAATGCCCTTTCTCACATTTGCTGTTTTCTGTCCAAAGGCGCGATTGATTTGGCGGCAAAATCAGCCGGTATTATCCCCGGCAGTCCGTTGCCACTTCTGGGGACCGAAGGCTTGCCGGGTGTTTCCCCACTCTCACCAGAGGCAGTAACCACCGTGGTTGGAGGTCAAGACTCCACAGTGGCACATCAGAATGGAGGTTCCATAGCAACAGTGGCGGTCAGTTTTCATCTCTACTATAATGTTTTTCTTCTTTTAGAACCGACTTTTATCCAATTCTAATACAGGGTTAGGCATCTAGGGCAACTTTACGACCCATGGACTTCAACTCCCAGAATTCCTAAGCTACCCTTCAGCATTCCTAAGCTGAAGAATTCTGGGAGTTGAAGTCCACAGGTCATAAAATTGCCGTAGATACCCATCCCTGTTCTAATAGGATGTTGCTTTGGGTATAATGTGCACCAATTAGACACCAGGCTCCCAAAATCAAGAAAGACACACTGTGATTCTTCCAAGCAGATTTTATTGTTCTTGACTTAGAGACAGAACTTTGCCAAACTGGAGCAGGCTAATCCCTGCATGAAACATATATTCTTGGAACTAATGAGGAGGAGCTGTCTTCACTCTCTTTCTCTCACACATAATATCTGGGCTGAGTTGCCTCTTATTCCTCTGGAATACAGCCCCTCCCTCCTGGAAATCCAGCCCTCTACATTCCATCCCATTAGATTCCTCCAGACAAACAAAGCTCCTTAAAAAATTTGAACTTCCTTACTCTGCATCCTTACGCTACTTCACAGCCGCAGCTTTCCAGAATCGGCCTCTCCATCCCAATCCCAACTGATACTTCATCTACTATCTTAGACATTATTGATTCTATTGTTCTACCTAGTGGGAGAGTTGTTCCTGCCCTCTGTAACAAAGGAGAAGGGCTCTCAGGCCAGCTAGCCATGATAGCTAATGGAGATGCTAGTTCAGTTTCCCCCGAATTTCTATTCCCTTTTTCTTTGAGAGTAGCAGGGCAGGCATGATAAATAAAGCATTAACGTTCCATAATTTCAGTGTCTCTCTTCCAGCCGTGTGGCTCAGGCAGTCTTTCTTGATTCCAGGGTTCAAGCCATGAATGTCGAGTTCCTTTCCTTGGTCTACCATCCCAGCCTGAGGAGGAAGCCATTCCTGATGGCTTCCAGGTAAAGTATCTTTAACTAATAATTACTTACACTTCAGAACTTAATATACACTAACGCTGTAGTTCTGATTAAGGAGGCTGTATTTGGGCTGCTTGCAGCCTATTTTTAGACAGAGTTGTTTTAGAATAGTCGTTTTGGAAACTCTTCCATCCCTAAATAAAGAAGATAACATAAAGAAGATAGCAGTATTTGAGGGGCTGCCACAAAGCAGAGGGGGTCAAATTATTCTCCAAAGTACCAGGGGGCAGGACAAGAAATAATGGTTGGAAACTAACCAAAGAGAGAAGCAACCTGGACTTAAGGAGAAACTTCCTAACAGTGAGGACAGTTAACCAATCAAATAGCTTGCCTTCAGAAATCATGGGCACTCCCATCACTGGAGGTTTTTAAGAAGAGATTGGACAGTCACTTGTCTAAGATTGTATAGGTTTTTCTGCTCAAGCAGGAATGAGGGCTGAACTAGAAGACCTCCAAGATCCCTTCCAGCTCTTATTCTATTCTAAGATTGTCAAGGCACTCATCTGAATGTTGTGTGAACTTTTAAAGTCCGTTATTAGATACCTGAACATTATTTTTCCTCCACAATCTATGAATCTATTATGCATGCTAGTCCTTGTGAACATTGATACACTCATCGTTACAGAGAAGCAAGAAAAAAATGCTTGTTAGATCAAAATGTGAGGCTCAAAGACTGCAAGAAGACAATGGTGAACTGCTGTCTTGTTGCGAATTTCCTGGCATCCTGTTGTCTAGGCTAAGTTTTCGCAATGTGTGCAATGTCGACCGGTTTCTAGAATTTCCCATCCGGCAGACTTAATTGCTGAGAATTCAGATCAATGAAAGTCCATAAATCTGAAAGGCACCCAGGTTTTATCTTCTGTCAAAGGAAATACCCAGCATCTAACATGGATGTGCGTTTCATATTGAAGGGCTTCATTGCCCTGAATTATCAGCGATGGTTGCTGGAGGCTATGCAAATTAAATGTTTCGTTGGATGACGTATATTAAACAAGATACTTGTATAAACATAGCAGTTGAACCTCGGGGAATCTGATTTTAACCTTCCTAGATACTGTTCTTCGGATCCCACCGTTAGGGAGAGCTGTGAAGTTGCTTATAGGTCATCTTTAAAAGGAGAAGTCATCAATTTCTTGGGGGCTGACAGGAGGAAAAGGGATCGGGGGACTGTAAGCAAAACTTCCAGCCATGTCATCTTCAAGGAGTGGATACCGAACTATAGATGGAAAGACTGATTATGTCTGACGTAAGGCAGCTTTCTGTATTCAAGCATGGACACAGGGTTGCAACAAGCTGACACGGTTCTCGGTCTTCTGACATGTTGTTGATGTGACTGTTGTTACTATTCCCGTTTGTTTGCTACTACAGGGAACTCCGATCCTCTCTCTGCCAGAGCTGCCTAAAACGTCTCTCCAGAATGGTCTTTCTTCCTCTCCGCTTCCCTCATCTGAGACATCCAGTACCCGTCTGTCTCCCCCCAATGTCTCTGCTCTCCTTGACATCTCTCTTCCTGGACCCCCCGAGGATGTTTTGTCTCAGGGAGAACCGGCTACTCAAATCAGTGACTCCATCATTGAAATAGCCATTAGCTCTGGCCAATACGGTAAGGGAGAAAGAGAGGAGGCATAGAATGAATGAATGAAGGAAGGAAGGAAGGAAGAAAAAAATGAGAAATAGCAATTAGTTCTGGCCAATACAGTAAGGCAGAAAGAGAGAAGGCATTGAATGAATGAAAAAGAAAGAGAGAGACAGACAGACAGAAATAGCAATTACCTCTGGCCAATACAGTAAGGCAGAAAGAGAGGAGGCATAGAATGAATGAATGAAAGAAAGAAAGAGAGAGAGAGAGAGAGAGAGAGAGAGAGAAATAGTAATTAGCTTTGGCCAATACAGAGAGGAGGCATAAAATGAATGAATGAATGAATGAATGAATAAGAAAGAAGGAAAGAAAGAAAGAAACAGAGAAAAATATCAATTAGCTCTGGCCAATACAGTAAGGCAGAAAGAGGAAGCATTGAATGAATGAAAGAGAGAGAGAGAGAAATAACAATTAGCTCTGGCCAATACACTATGGCAGAAAGAGAGGAGGCATGGAATGAATGAACGAATGAACGAAAAAAGAAAGAAAAGGAAAGAGAGAGAGAAAAATAGTAATTAGGTCTGGCCAAAACAGAGAGGAGGCATAAAATGAATGAATGAATAAGAAAGAAGGAATGAAAGAAAGAAAAAAGAGAGAGAAATATCAATTAGCTCTGGCCAATACAGTAAGGCAGAAAGAGAGGAGGCATTGAATGAATGAACGAATGAATGAACGAATGAATGAGTAGATGTCAGAGGTTAGCTGTTCAAACCACTGCTGTATAGTTCAGCAGTGGGGGATGTTGATCTTGGGAATTGCTCAAATGCCCAAATGTTCTTTGAAGGCAAGAGTGGAGAACTTGTGACTTTCCAGAAAGGACAGTCGCATATTTTACACCCGTCAGTAAAAATAACCAACAGTTTGCATTTACAGGTGAGAATGTTTCCCTGTCCCCAGCCAAGCTGAACGGTAGCGATAATTCCAAAAGTCTTCCGTCCCCGTCCTGCAGCCCCCAGCAGAGCTGGATCGCTTCGCCCAGCCATGATCCGCAGTGGTATCCCAACGACTCCACCGACTCTTCGCTCAGCAGCTTATTTTGTGAGTGTAGCCCAAAAAGTCTCCCAGGGTGGTTGATATGAACAAGCTCATCTCTTTCTTTCGCCCCATTAGCCTGTCTGTTGCCCAAACCCAACTGAGAGAGGTCCATTGGGCAAGTAGGAGACTCATCCATACTCCTTTTTTTAAAAAAAAACCCTGAGCGTAGCTACAGCCTGTTTAATCAGCAACGTTTATTCCACCGTCATCCCATCTCGTTTTTCTTTCTTTCTTTTCCTTAGTCCCACAAAAACTAAAATCGTTGGGAATATCAGATTTTTAAACTATAAATAGTCCTCAACTTACAACCACAGTCGGGACCAGAGTTGCTGTTGCTCATTAATATTAATCCTGGCAAATTTTACAAACTTTTTTGCCCCAACTGCTAGGCGCATTGCTGCAGAGAATAGAAATGGAATAGGAATAGAATAGAATAAAGGATAGAATAGGAATAGGAATAGAATAAAATAGAATTAAGGATAGAATAGGACTAGGAATAGAATAGAATAGAATAACAGTAGAATAGAATAGAATATGGAATGGAATAGAATAGAATAGGAGAAATAAGTAATGGAATAGAATAGAATTAAGGATAGAATAAAGGATAGAATAGGAATAGAATAGAATAACAGTAGAACAATAGACTAGAATAACAGTAGAATAGAAAATAGAATAGAATAATAAGTCACTTTGAATGTATATTAATCAGCATATATTAAAATGAAATTTTGTTACATACAGTTGTTAAGTGACTGCGCAACTGCAATGAATCCGGCTTCCCCCGTTGACTTCGCTTGCCAGAAGTCGGCTAGGAAGTTGTAAATGGCGATCACGTAATCCCAAGATGCTGCAACCATTGTAAACCCATGCTGGTTTTCAAATGCCCAGATTTTGATCATATGCTTCCACTGTCATACAGTATGAGGGCTACAAGTCATTTTTTTCTCATATTGTTATACCAATAGCACTTGGGCTTATATACTGTTTCACAGCCCTCTCTAAGCAGTTTACAGTCAGCCTCTTGCCCCCAACAATCTGGCTCCTCATTTTACCCACCTCGGAAGGAGGGAAGGCTGAGTCAACCTTGAGCCTGGTGAGGTTTGAACTGCCAAATTGCAGGCAGCCAGCAATCAGCAGAAGTAGCCTGCACTACTGCACTCTAATCACTGCGTCCCAATGGCTTATAACCTTTGAACAGTTGCTAATTGAATGGTTGTTAAGTCGAGGGCTACCTGTAGTGCTTTGATCCCAGTTGGGAAAACAACATATTAGAATGGGCACAAGTTTGAGTGCTGCTTCTTGCCTAAAATGGGGCTTTTCCTGAGGTCATCGCTGGACTTCCTACCTTCGATGCAGGAGACAGAGATCACTGCCTGACATCTTGATCCATCTGTTTTACAGCCAGTTTCCTTTCTCCGGAGAAGGGCAGGAAAATGCTGCCCACCTCAGTGGGCAATCCAAGCAGCACCTCCTTGTTGGGACCCAGTCTGCTGGATGGAAATTCACGGGATTCTTTTGTCTCTCGGTCCATGGCCGATGTCGCTGAGGTACGACAATACCTTTTCTCTGGGGGGATGAGAGGGAAGGAGGAATGAATCTAGCAGGAAGGAAGGAGTGTGGAGCAAACAAGGAAGGAAGGAATCTAGCAGGAGGGAGGAAGGGAGGAAGTGTGGAGCAAACAAGGAAAGAATCCAGCAGGAAGGAGGGAGGGAGAAGTGTGGAACATTCAAGGAAGGAAGTAATCTAGCAGGAGGGAGGGAGAGGGAGGAATGTGGAACAAATAAGGAAAAAATCGAGGGAGGAGTGTGGAGGAAGCAAGGAAGGAATCTAGCAGGAAGAAAGGAGGGAGGAGTAGAGCAAACAAGGAAGGAAATAATCTAGCAGGAGGGAGGGAGAGAGGGAGGAATGTGGAACAAATAAGGAAAAAAATCTAGGAGGGAGGAGGGAAGAGTGTGGAGGAAGCAAGGAAGGAATCTAGCAGGAAGAAAGGAGGGAGGAGTAGAGCAAACAAGGAAGGAAGTAATCTAGCAGGAGGGAGGGAGGAGTGTGGAGCAACAAGGAAATAATCCAGCATAAAGGAGGGAAGGAGAAGTGTGGAAGGAAATAATCTAGCAGGAGAGAGGGAGGAGTGTGGAACAAACAAGGAAAAAATCTAGTAGGAAGGAGGGAGGGAGGAGTGTGAAGGAAGGAAGGAATCTAGCAGGAAGGAAGGAGGCATAGACAGACAAACAAAACCCATAGACCTGATACTTCGCATCGCTACTCCACTCCTAGCAATCCTTCCCTCCCCGCCCTCTCAATTATCGTGCAGCTAATGGCTAGTAAAGTTGCATGGGAACGAGTGGTGCCTTTGAGCATATTCTAAACTCCGCTAAGGGGGTCAGAAGAAAGCTGCAAGACCGAGAAGCCAATCCTCTCTTTTCTTCCCCTTCCCTATGTTTCCAGGTGGTGGATTCCCAGTTGGCCTGCATGATGAACGAGAACAGCATCGATTACATATCTCGGTTCAACGACCTCGCCCAGGAGCTCTCAATCCCCGAGCCGACCCGCCGAGAGATTCTCTTTGACGGAGGGAGTGGTGGCCCCCCTATTGGTGACCTCTCTCAGTGAACGCATCCCACCAGCGGGCTGGTGGGCGCCGTTGAATTGGCCATAACGTGGAGGAATGACGTCATAGCTATGCAGCAGATTGGGGGGGTTTAATTTCTTTTTTAAAAAAAAAATTGCGTTGTCCTGGCGGGAGCATGCCTGAGAAGAAGAGAGGTTTTCTCTTCGACCTTCTACGGTTCCTGGAAACTGCAATAGGCTGGGAACAAGACAGTGTGGAGCAGTATTATAGGAAGTGACATGTGTAAAGTTTAAAGCAAAGTTTACAAGGCAGCTCCAGGTTTTAAGGCCTGAGCAAGAAGAGCCACAAACTACATCCTTTAGATGTTGTTGGGGTATCCACAAATAAGCTGAAAGTTGCGGTGGGGGGGAGGAAAATGGTGGTATGTTTTTATTAAGTTTTCCTTTTTTAGAACTTCCTCTCCTGGTCTGTCATCGTGGTCTTGTTGGCAAGTCAGTTGAGAGCTGGTATTCCTGGCACTTTTCTTGTCACAACAGCAGCTGAATTCCACAAGGCTTTTAACAGAATTCTTTCATCCTTTCTTTATATTCATTAACATTCCAACAGGACACAGGGAGGAAAAATATACTGTTCGTGTTCCATCTTCAAAAATGCAAAACATAATCAATGAACCGGTTGAATCCCACCCTGAGTCCACACATCTTTAAACAGAAGGCTCCTCAGGGGTCTTCTAGATATGTTCAAAGTCAAATTCCTTTGAGAGGAGCACAATCATTGGTGACAACCATGGAAATGTCCTTGTAGTCTCTTTGGCAACGGTTTCCCTTGTCTTTTGAGTGGGGGGATGAATTTCTGACTTCCCAGTCTAGTCTGCAGCTCAGGGCGTTCCTGGAAGTTATCAGATGAGAGGCCTCTTAGCAAAAATCAGGGCCATAGACTAGACTGGAATGTCAGAATGCTCCCCAAAGAAGATCATGATAACGCCCTTTCATTTTGTTGCCTCCCCAAAAATCATGTTTATATCTCTTTAAATATCAGGAGTCAAGCTTGACACTTTGCCTTTTTAAAGAGCCCCTTTGATTCTTGGTTGCTAGCATTTTGGAGAGCAAATCTCTTGCAAACATTTCCGGTTGCAGTTGAGAAAAGTTTTGATCGCGTCCTGCAAGATGAAAGAAACAGGTAAAATTCCCTACTTCCTGTAGGTCCCTAAGGCAAATAGTCTATGGTCATAAAATGCCCTTCCGGAGGTCTGCAGATGTTGGCCTCTTAGCCTTCAGAGCTTGAAGAGCAGGCAGCCATCGCTTAATTTTATTTTTGCGGCCATTAAGAACCATCTAGTCCCTCTTCTTTACTGATTATTCCACACTATACAGTCCCCTTAGTTTATCTCCCACAAGCGAGCATTTCTAAACATCATTCCCTTAGGAAACACTATTTACCTGCAAGCAGCTGCTTTTTGCAAACCTGTCCTGTGGATGTCTCATTTTTCTTCAGACGTTTGATGGACAACGTGACTTCGGATCTGGTCCACAAGGTCTCGGTTGCTTTTGCCCAAACCGATGTCGAAGGGACCAGAAATTGGTGCTGATCAGGAGAGGCGCCTCTGTCCCTGGGATTTATCCCTACCCCTCTTTTAGCATCCCAAGTTTCTTCCCTCTGCCGTTGCTGCAGAACTGGATGGCCTCTCCTAGCTTCCATGGTGTTTGTGACTGAGTCCACCCACCCTTCATTAAATTAAGATTCTGGATAAGCTGAATGGAAAACTTCTGAGATCCTGCATACCTCTAACCTAATCGTCTGAGATCACTGCTCCTTCAAAAGTAGTAGCCCTTTCAATTATTTCGCCATAAATGCATTCTTTTTATTTCAGGCCAAAACATTCTGTGCAGTTGTGACATCAAGGGACATAATAGCAGTCCACAGAGGAGTTCTGGCAGTCGTAGAGATTCCCTCCTTTTATCATCAAGAGGGAACAGTGGATTGAAATCCAGACGCCTCCAAGCAGCATCTGTGATTTAGGAAGCGTTTTAGCAAGTTAGCATAGATCCCACAATGCCAGAATCCTCTTCTTGCACCCAGGTGTGGTTTCTTCCAGACTCTTGCCCGATACAATCTATTTTTATCTTGGGTATCTTTCAGCTCTTTGCAATTCTGTGTCCTGTAGAAAAAATGTTTTATTCAGCACATTTTGTTCAAAGAAAGCAACATAGGCTGAATCTTTCACTGATCATCATGCAGCTTGCGCTGTGATTTAAAGCTTGTATGTGGATTTTTTTGGAATTCTTTCCTCTTAACTATCGGGCTATTTGACATGGATTATTTTAAACTCAAGTTTATGGAGCCCTTGGTTTCATGTCTGTCTGAATTATTTGCCTACCTTGCAGTGGAAGGTATGATGATGAGTGTCCCTCCGGCCACCAGCTTACTCCATCCATGAAAACATAGGCTGTTGTAACAGCTATTATGGCTAGACGTAAGCTCAGCAGGTTTTTAATATTGTTTTGTTGCCTGAAACAACGAGAAGCAAGCAAACATTTGCAAAAGCAGCTCCTTTCCCAGTACTTAGCCATTTTAAAGCAGTATCTACATATCAGCTTTAGTACTTCTGAAATCCTCTGCACACAACTCTGAACTTCCTTTCGAAAAATCTTGTCCCCTTTCTTGTTTCTTTATAGTGGCCGTTTATGTCTTGCATGTTAACATCTGAAGTCAAGAGCGAGCACAGCTCTGCTTTAAGGACTAAAACTTGAAAGGAAAATTCCAGTGATATCAACTCCAGCCATTTTACTCCAGTGCTTATTTATATAAGCGATTTTTAATTCTTGGGAAGCCGCTGGCCTTTATGGCTGCTGTCAAAGGGATATCCTGGTTGGATGTGCAAGAGACAATTCTGAGCTGTTCCCCTAGCCCTTTTCGATCCAGAAGAATATCAAGTTCATGACGAAGAACTTCTGTATCAACCTCTAGGGGATTTGCAAGGCATGGCTGCTTCTAAGGGGAGTCCTCTTGCCTTTATTTCGGGCTTGAGGGATTGAAAAAGGAAAGGCTCTTGTGGATCGCCTGTTTTCGTTTGGTTGGTTGGTTCCCGAAAAGCTATTGGTGTCAAAATGTTCCTTTTTTTTTTTTTGCAATCAGATGGGACGGGTTGATGCATGTATTAAGAGAATGTATGCAGTGGATATAAGCTTTTCTCATACACCTACCAGACAGGGCACTAGGAATCGCAAACGTTTGCTCCTATGTAAAGTTTTAAGAATGTGGGTTAGGCATTGTATCTGCCCAATTTTGAGTGCCTGGATTGGACAGTAGTTGCATTGCATTGAAATTGGCCAGTCATTCAAGCATTGACTTTATTTTATTTTGGATCCAACTGGGATATGCAGTTTATGGTGAGTTTTCGCTACGCGGAATGAAATTCCCTATGAACTGCGTCCTAATTATCCCACTTTTTACACAAAGGTGTTCTAGATTGGCATTATGTAACCCTCTCTTTGATCGTTTAACTTTATGCTTTCTTAGCCAGCTTGGTTTCAATTATACCCATAAGGATGGCTTGTCTTTGACTTGACCAGTGGTGCGGGTTTTTTTAGCATTGCATTTGGGGTTTGGGGTTGTTTTTAAATACACATATATAAACCCTCAGAACACACATACGCTTACACAGAGAAGACAGCTGAATTTGTAAGGAAGAAACAGCACTTTTTTTTTGGTTTTTTTTTTTTGAGTTAACCCAGCCCTTTTTTAAAGCTTTCCTTGTGGACCTGTAAATGCTAAATAATGAAAATATTTGCAAGCACTACAGCAATGAGTTATCACTAGTTGCCAAAATGTGACAACTGGCTTTTGAGCTTGTGCATTTGGCAGTGGACGATGTTGCTGTTTCTTTTAATAATAGGTAAGCCATATCATCTTTTAAAAAAAGTTTTTTGTCTCGTTTTAAAATGTGAATTTGTTTTTCAGATAATATGCATATATATAGCGTCTGTATAAAGCAAGAATGCCTGTCCTTAACTGATTATTTTTTGTACCATATTGTAAATTATATTATTTATTCTTTATCGATTTTTGGAAAAAAAAAAGGAAAAAAAGGTGTTTGGGTTATTTAATATAATATACAACAGTTAACTTCCTCTGTTTTCAATTTCCAATTCAAGTTGTAAAGTTGTTTTTATGATTGTCCATAAACACTTACTAATCCTTGGTCTAATCTGTGTGTCTGAGTTAGATATTTGATCATCATTTTTCTTCTCCAAGTTTCCTATACAGTAGTTAGAATTCAGAGGCATTGGAGGCTATTGGGAATTTCTTTGAGGGTCTGTGAAAAATCAGTGTTCCATTACATTGGATGAAATTAGGTACAGAAATGCCCTAGAACATTTTAACATTTGAGGCATTAATATGCAGCACTTTTGTTTCTTATTCTTTTTTTTTCTTTTTACATTTATATGCCGCCCTTCTCCAGAAACACAGGGCGGCTTACAGTCTTTAGAGCACTATGCTAAGTGCTCGGCAATAGCCTTCATTCCATTGTATATGCCTGCTTATTACTAGGGCTTTTTGCCCGCCACCCCCCCCCCCCCCCAAGCGGCACTTTTTACAAAGTCAGCTTATTGCCCCCAACAATCTTGGGTCCTCAATTTACCTACCCCGAGAGGATGGAAGGCTGAGTCAATCTTGAGCCTGGTGGGATTTGAACCTGCACTAATTGCAGACAATTGAGCTAAGTGCTAGATGATTAACAGCCTGCACCACCAAGGCTTAGTTTTGATGAGTGCCTGCATTCTATGGGAATTATTTTAATGACCCCGCCCCCCCAAAAAAAGCGATGAATTAGTTCTGCTGCTACCCATAACTAAAAATAGCCCTGAATTGCTGCCACTGACTTGAACAGAAAACAACATTATTCAGCTTTGAATGTTGCAGATCAGCCTTCTCAAATCTGACCTCTCAGCAGATTTGTGGGTTTTTAATTTCCAGAATTCCCTATCCTAGGAAGTGTCTGACATTGGCAATTTTTAGATGTGTGGACTTCAACTTCCAGAATTTCTGGAAATTGAAGTCCACAAGTCTTAAAAGTTGCCAAGGTTGGGGACCCCTGCCCTAGCCAATGTAGCCATTGCCAAGAATTCTAGTAATAAATGTGTTCACACATCTAGAAATGACCAGTTTGCTGGAACATACAGCCGTCTAAGGTGTCACCCGACAACTTACCAACTCCACTAAGCAAGCAACGTAATTGGGTGATGCTTTAAATGGTAGATCAATGTCTCACATCCTTGAAATGAAACAATGGGTTTGTTTTCCAGATACGAGAAGGATGCACAAGCTAGATACAGAACAGATAAAACACTCAGTCATAAAAAGTCAAGAAAGTGATAACATTGTGCCTTTTTTTTTTTTAACAACATTGCTCCATCCATCTGGCTGTTAGAATGATTCTAAAATACAAATTGCTAATCTGGTGAGCTTTATTATGAGTGGACTTGAAGCTGATATTTGAGTCTGATCAACACACCACCCATTGTGTTCACACAACTAAGTACAACATAACTAACCTACAGGTGGCCCTCAACTTATGACCATGGTTGAGGCCGAAATTTATATCATTAAGCGAGAAATTTGTTAAGTGAGTTTTGCCCCATTTTACAACTGTTCTTGCCACATTTGTTAAGTGAATCTGCAGCTGTGTAATAACATGGTTGTTAAGTCAATCTGGTTTCCTTGACTGCTTGTCAGAAGGTCACAAAAGGTGATTACATAACCGCAGCACACTGCAACCATCAAATGTGAGTCAGTTGTCAAGCATCCAAGTGTAAATCATGTGACCATGGGAATGCTACAGTGGTCATAAGTGTGAAAAATGGTCATAAGTCACTTTTTCATCATGTAACTTTGAACGGTCACTCAATGAACTGTTGTAAGCCGAAGTCTACCTGTATACTTTTATGGAATTACGCCAAATAATTCAATAAAATAAAATAATTTTATAAGAAATAAAAATAATTTATTTTAAAATAGTTTATAAAAAATAAAAATAATTCCAACGAATGATTTGGTTAGTACCAGTAAACAACTATATAATCACACCGAACGACACAAACACCCTGCATGAATTGTGCACGCCACGTTTCATCGGAAACAATCCAAGCCTGGCACAGATCAAATAAATCTCTGGATTTGTCAGCGATTAAATCAATTTAACCTCTGCCAAGGAAGATTAATAGTTTTCCCAATACTAGTTAAGCCAAATTGCCTATCCTTTTTAGATCCCTCCTAACTAATGGCCGCGTTCACACGACCCTAAAGGTTAAAAAGACCCGATGACTGCGTTTATTCATATTGGGCTTTGTCAAGAGCTCATCCCGGGTTAGGTTTCGGCGCAGTCGAAATTTATGTTTTGGCGAACTCTGATTCTTCCTGCGGGAATCAGGTTAAAAGAGCGTTTAGGAAACACACGTGGGGCGTCCCTTTAAATTAAAAAAAAACAAAACTTCCGAGTCATTTCCTTCTGTTCTTCCCCCGTCATCCAATGAGAGAGCCCGATTTCCTTGGAGCGCCTACCCACCCACCGCCCCTTTCCCAGAGCAGACGCCCCGCCCCTTTCGGCTCCCGCCACCTCAATCCCTCAAACCGGCGTCCCCGTCTCGCGCTCCTAGGGGGGAGCGGAAGGCGGGCCTTCCCTCCGCGATTGGCCGAGGCCCGGTGGAACGGCGCCGCGCTCGGCCAATGGCCTTTCGAAGGGCGGGCCCGAGCGTCCGGCCTGGGAGAGACGCGCGGGAGAGAGAGAGAGAGAAAGAGGCTGAGGAGATTCTCGCGGCTGGGCGGGCAGCAGAGGAAGCTTTGGCCGCCGTTGCTCGCTCGCTCTGCCGGCCACCATGTTCCAAGGGCCCGAGTCCGACACGGCCAGACCCAGCTCCAGGTGAGGCGGCCGAGATGTTTTTTTTTTTCTCCTCAGCTCACGCGGTGGGGCGGGGACTACAAACCCCAGCATCCCCAGCCTTGAGACTACTACCCCGACCCATACCGCCGCACCCCGACGCCTCTTGCCGGGAACACATGGACGCCGCCTTTGAAAGGAGGAAGCGTGAAACTCGGGCGGGGAGGAGGATTTTCTCCCCCCCCCTCCCCCCCGCGTGTCCTTGCAAGCTGCCCACGCACCAGATTCCATGAGGCGCGGCTTTTCTCGTGGGAACTCCCTGGTTTGGGTCTTGGAGTGTGAATCCCCCGCCTCGGGCGTCGTCAGCCCCCCCCCCCCCACCTCTCTTGAGGCCGGCAGCGGAGAGGTGACTCGGCTCGCCTGGGAAAGGGGAAGGAGAGGGTCGACCAGCCGGCTGGAGCCCCTTCACACACACACCACCATGGTGGTCTTGGGTGGGGTGGGATGAGGGGGGGGGTTCTGTCCTTTACGGTGGTCCTGGAGGGAAATCGAGGCAGGGGTCGTCTCCCTTCTGCCGCGCCCTCCCACCCCCCAAAAAAGGAACCCTGCAAGACGAAGGGTGGGGTGGCCGGCAAGTTATTGTGTCTGCCTTGTTCGGAGCAAAATATATAATATAAAATATTTATCTAATCTTATCTATATATCTACCTCTCTACCTCTCTCTCTATATATATATATCTACCTCCCTACTTCTCTGTCTATATATATCTCTCTCTATATATATATACCTCCCTACCTCTCTCTCTCCCTCTATCTCTATATCTCTGCCTGCCTACCTACCTACCTACCTCTCTCTCTCTCTCTCTACCTCTCTCTACCTACCTATCTATCTCTATCTTCTATCATCTAATCTTAGGGTATTTATAATGTCTTGGTAGGACCACACTTGGAATCATTGCATCCAATTTGGGTCGCCCCAATATAAAAAAGATGTTGACACTCTGGAAAGAGTGCAGAGAAGGAGCAACAAAGATGATTAGGGGACTGGAGGATAAAAAGGACTGGTTGCAAGAATTGGGTTTGTCTAGTTTAGTGAAAAGAAGGACTAGGAGTGACATGATGGGGTTTAACCTATTTTCCAAAGCACCTGAAGGCAGAACAAGAAGCAATGGATGGAAAGTAACCAAGGAGAGAAGCAACCTGGAACTAAGGAGAAATTTACTGATAGTGAGATTAACCAGTGGAACGGCTTGCCTTCAGAAGTTTTGGCTGCTCCATTTGAGGTTTTTAAAAAGAGACTGGACCGCCACTTGTCTAGAAAGGTATTGGGTCTCCTACTTGAGCAGTGGGTTGGTCTAGAAGACCTCCAAGATCCCTTCTAACTTTGTTGTTCTGTTATTCTGCTGGTGGGAAATATTCTGTGCAAGATATTCTGGCCAGAAGGTGCCCAGTCCTGCTTAACTAAGTGATTATTTATTTAAGGCATCCAGCCCGGTTTGTTTATTTGTTGGATTCTTATCTTTATTTCATTTATTAAATTTCTACTTCACCTCTCTCACCTAAGTGATTCTAGCTGGTTATAAGTAACTCAAGGCAGCCAAGGTACATAAGATTCCTTCCTCTTCCTGTTTTCCCCCATAGCAACCCTGTGAGATGGGATGGGCCAAGAGAGCGTGACAGGCTCAAAGTCACCCAGCCGACTTTTGTGCTTAAAACAGAACTAGAAATCACCTTGACGTTATCTTCCCAAATTGCAAAAAATGTTCTGCTGCAAAATCGATTTGTCTGGGTTGTGACGCTGGTTGTTATGTTCCAGGATTTTATTGCCGGTGTTTGCTTTCAGGAGTTTTCAGGGTTTGTACAATCTGCTAAACAATATTTCTGGAATTGGATAAATAGACATGTAGCAATTTCCCTTGAATCTGACTATGTGGGTAGAACACTTTTCTGCATGTGCCAGGAACAACTTTTTAATGGGCACATGTTGAGCAGCAGCTGCCTTTGCCTTGAGGGATTATGAAAATGAATCTGAGTAGGATTTCAAATGAGCAAGAGGGGTTTGGTTGTTGTTCTTTTGAACCCTCTGCCTGATTGCTAGTTTTGGAGTTGCAATATTCCAGCATAAATTTTTGATTGCCAAAGGGAAATCAGGTGCCACCCAACCATGCTGCCTGGTATGAAATTCCAAGAAGGCACAACTGCATTTGCTTGCTTTGTTACAAAGTGGGTGTGGGTTGTGAGACGGGAGATCTTTGCTGTAGTTCTGCATCTCTGCAGTTTCATGTCTTGCCTGAGGCATAATATCTTTTCTTTAAAACTGCCAAGGAACTGCTCTATCAGGCCATGTGCAGGGGGCTTTTTTTAAATGAAACAGTAATTCAGGAAAAAAGTTGGAATTCAATCCCTTTTTTTAATTATATCTGTCATAACTTAAAACAACAAATATTGTATTTATTGGGGCTATTGGTTTAGACCACTAGCCCCAAACAACTGGGGAGTGGTTTTCAACAAATAAAGTACATGAAAGCAACAGTAAACACCACAAAACATAACTCTCCCCTTGTGCCAGAACATTACTTTAACTCTAGTATCGAAATCCTTTTTAAAAACGTCCATGTAAACTGCCTTCCAGCATGTAACAATGAATATTTGGAGATAAACGTGAGGCATAACGGAACATCATAAAAGGAACATCATAAAAGCAACACAACGTTTCCTCTCTTACCTTGAATTGGTGGGTGGGAGATCAATACCCCACCCCCATCATCTAGGCTGGCCTTATACTGATGGTCCTGCAGGCAGTTTAGGGCCGTGTCATACAGGACTCTGTATGAAAGCTAGAACATAGAACTGCATTTAGAAGTCTCTGGCTTCGGAGCAGCATTGAGGTTATGTGAAATGGATAATACCTGTTCATAAGCCCTTGCATTTTATAGCATCGATGTGATGAGAATGTGTTGCTAGGGCGTTATCTTCCTGAAAAGGCCACAAATGGCATAGGAGCCAAACCTGGGCAGAATCCCCATTAGTCATAGTCTCCATTTGCCAATCTAGTGCTAATGTAGCTGCTGTCTAAGGGGAAATCCTTCCTATGGGGCAAATGTCCCCCTCTGCACATTTGACAAGAGGAGCGGGCAAAGTACACAATGGTCTCTGGATAAGCAGGAACCATCTTTCAGGAATTCTGTCCCTTTTTGTTTTTTAGCCTCCGGGCAATGAAACAACAACCCCCTTCCGATTCACATCATCCTGACCTTGTTGATCTTTAACAAACTCCTGAATCTCTGGGTTTTTTCCTCCAGGCATCAAGCTTAAAGCCCTAGTGTCCACTCTTGGCAACTTTAAGACTTTTGAACTTCCAATTCCCAGAATTCCTTGGCTGAGGAGTTTTGGGAGTTAAAGTCCACAAATCTTAAAGTTGCCAGGGCTGGATACCTCAGGGCTAGAGCATTGGTTGAGCTCTGGAAATAGCAATTACATAAATGTATTTTTCAAATTAAATTTGAGATAAATGAGCTGCCTGTGAAAATACAGTTTGCATGTAAATTGTGTGAAGTAATGCCAAATTGTGTCTGAACAATTGGGCTACTTTTATAATTTCCTTTGGATACAAATATTCTTCAGGCTCTTTTCTACTATGGCATGTTGAAAGAAAATAGCTGTAATTCTGCAGTGGAATTATTATCTTCATTTCTTTTTCTTATCCAATCAGTTTGATTATAAACGAAATTTGCTTTATGAAATAAAGCATGGTAAACATCTGGTGTAGATTATAATAGTATCTCCAATGGATTATAACTGCATTTTTACCATCCCTTTGCCAAATGGTATTACCAGTGAAATCTCCCTTTTTAGATCATAATCTTTTAACTGACTGTCCCTGAGATTGCTGAACATATTTCTGAATTGCATTAGTCAGTTTTAGGTATCCTTGCTTTTTACACTGTATCGTCAAGCACTGTAATCCTTCGGGGGGCGGGATGTTGTACCGTTGTCTGGTTTAGTTTAGTTTAGTTTATTGTCATTGCACCTCGTACAACGAAATCAAACATCATCTTCAGTGCACATCATGACCATGACCATGAAAATAAACACAAACACACATCCTTCACCCTTCACACATTGAACTGGAAACCCCCGACACCACACCAACACTGCACTATACAGCAGAATTCAAAAGAGCTATTGCCCTGGGATAGAAGCTGTTTTTCAGCCTATTTGTCCTTGTTTTTATTATTCTGTACCGTCTGCCAGATGGTAATAGTTCAAAAAAAGGGTGCCCAGGATGAGATGGATCATTGAGAATGTTTTGAACTTTCTTAAGGCAGCGGGAGCTATAAAGCTCTTCCAAAGAGGGGAGAGGGCAACCCATGATCCTCTGGGCAATGACATTAACCCTCTGGAGTGCTGTCCTATCTGCCACTGTGCAATTGGCAAACCATACATAGGTGTAGTACGTTAAAATGTTCTCTATGGTGCAGCGGTAGAAGGTCACCAGCAGTTTTTCATTCAGTTGTTTCCTGACAAGCCTCAGGTGGTATAATCTCTGCTGGGCCCTTTTGACCAGGGCTGCAATGTGGGCACCCCAAGTCAGGTTCTCTTTTAGGGTAACACCCATAAACTTAAAACTGGCCACTTGCTCCACTCGGTCTCCATTGATAAGCAAGGGCTGGATGTCTGATCTGTTCCTTCTATAGTCCACTATAAACTCCTTGGTGTTATTGGTGTTGAGGACAAGTTATTGTTTCCACACCACAAAAACAACCGGTCCACCTTATCTCGGTAGGCAGACTCACACACACATACCCGGAGATGAGTCCCACCACCGTTGTATCATCTGCAAATTTAGCAATAGTGTTACTAGCGTGAGTGGGAATGCAGTCATGCACATAAAAAGTATAGAGTAAGGGACTCAACATGCAACCCTGTGGTGTTACCACCAAATATGTGTCCTTAAATGATGCACCCTGTTAACTTTGCAGGCAAGTTGATTTTTACTTTGACAGTGAGCCACCATTGACTGCATCAGTCTTAACAATGTGGGCTGAGGTGCCCCAAACAAAGAATAAAGGTTAATAATTTTTTTGCGATATTTGCATTTGTTGCTGATGATGAGCCCCATCTCTTTCTAATTGCCAACTCCAAACTTGCTTTCTTTTTTTTAAAAAAATTGTCCCTTATTAGTCTTAGTGAGTCCACCTCAAACCACAAACTACCAAAAATGTTAAATGATGGTAGAAAAAATTTTGGACAATTTTTTCAGCACATTTGGGGCTCATCAATATGGAGAGAGTTGATTAGACTTTAACAATTCAAGATATAAAATGCACTACTAAAATAGTTTAATCCAGAGTTGTTCCAACCTTGGCAACTTTTAAGACTTGTGGACTTCAACTCCCGGAATGTTGGATGGGGAATTCTGGGAGTTGAAGTCCACAAGTCTTAAAAGTTGCCAAAGTTCGATAACCCTGGTTTAATCTTTCAGAGAACAATAAAGAGCAGTTATTATGCTAGGCAATAATACAAATCTATAATCTTTTAAAAAGTGTACCTCCTCATCGGTATTCAAATATTGTAGTTCTCACACACATTCACGAAAGGGTGTGAACAAGTTCCCGAGGGATAAATAATTGAGCTCAGCATTCAGTCTTCCTCAGTTTGGGATTGGGTGTGGTTGTAGCCTCACCCAGCAACCGAAAGGAAAGGAAAATTGCCAGCAAGAAGAACCAAAGCAATTGTTGATCCTACTTTGCAACAATCCCTTTGGTGAGTGTGTGTGTGTGTGTGAGTGTGTGTGGTGGGGTGGTGGTGGTGGAAGTGTACATATAGTTCTCATAGGAAAGGTTATATATATAGTTCTCATAAAGAAAACATTATTTGCCAGTACTGTACAGTCTGATCCTTTAATCATAATTCTTCACATGGATTTAAACAAATGTTAATTTTGAAAATAGTTAAGTATCACAGGCAGGCTCCAAGAAACTCTTGTTGCTACTTCCTTCAAAACAAATATTTTAGATGAATTGAAGATTTCCAGATAAATATTATTCAGATGCTGACCAGGTTTGCACATCATTCCATGCCCCAAACCATGGTTTCCAAATGAAATGATCCCACAGTTCACGGAATTATATCATATGGAAGCCAGTGTGATATCTGAACCTTAGCATTCTCCCCCCCACAACTGCCTACTTCTTTGTATGGACTACCTTTTACAATCATGGTTGATTGTGGATTATTTTCTGCAAAACAGGGTGCTGCAGCCACCAGGTGGAACCTCCAGCAACCTCTTTGGAAGTGCAGAAGTGTCCTCCTCTTCCAAGTCACAGAAAATGGCCTCTAACATATTTGCAGCGGCTGAAGAACCTATGAACTTCCCAAAGAGAACCAATCCCCCAGGTGAGAACCATACTTTTCTTGAAAATACTGAGAATGGGAGCGACAGGTTTGATAAGTTCCTGCATGAAATCAGATAACTATCATTTATCATTCGAAGAGCTGTGGTGGCGCAGTGGTTAGAACGCAACATTGCAGTCTGATTCTGCCCATTGCCAGGAGTTCAATCCTGACTGGCTCAAGGTTGACTCAGCCTTCCATCCTTCCGAGGTGGGTTAAATGAGGACCCAGATTGTTGGGGGCAAGAGGCTGACTCTGTAAACTGCTTAGAGAGGGCTGCAAAGCACTATGAAGCGGTGTATAAGTGCTATGGCTATTTACTATTATCATGGTCACTGCTCTAAGCTACCTTTGACTAAATAATATTCATTCAAACTTAACTATTTTATACAAATCACTCTGTACTCATCTGTGAGATTCCATTTGCAGTGAATGGATTATATAATCCCAGCCATTGTCCTGCTTTCAACAGAACACCCGTCATTCACTACCTGACATAATTTAGATTGCTGACAATTTCAGAGTTTAATACTCATGAAAAGAAAAAGTTAATCACGATGCATGTGAAGTGTTTTGCAAATTGGCTTGTGAGTGAGAGTTTGAAACAAGTAAACAACTTGTTCTGTAACAACATCTTGTTCTTTTGTAACAACAGCTTGTTACAATTTTTAAACAACTCTGATCATATCCTTGGGAACGTGCATAAGGTGTAAGGTGTTTTTCTTTTAAAAAAATGCCTAAATATTAATACTTTGGAGTTGCTGGTACATGTAGCAAGGAAGGAGTAAAGTCAAGATTGTAACCACAACCAGACGGTTGAAGATCCCACATTTTTTTATGTGTGGACACTCCTGGTTGCAATTGTGATAGCTTCATTGGCAAATGGAATAAGATAGATTTACCTGGAGTGATTTGGCATTATATCTGTTTGACATGGCAGTTCTTTATGCCTCTACATTAACTTTTTATTTGCCGCTTTCTACGTCCTTCAAAGATTATTTGGAAGGAGAGAGTCCTTTTCCTCAGAGAATTTGTGCTTGTGGCTCTACAGAGGTAGAAATTCTTGCCTGCAGGTAGTCCTTGAGTTATGATCACACTTGAGCCCACAATTTATGTTGCTAAGTGAAACATTTATTAAATGAGTTTTGCCCCATTTACGACCCTTCTCGCCACAGTTAAGTGAATCGTTGCATTTATTAAGTTAGCAATGTGGTTGTTAAGTGAATCAGGCTCCCCCACATTGACTTTGTTTGTCAGAAGGGGATCACGTGACCCTCCAGGACACTGCAACTGTCATAAATACGAACCACTTGCCAAGTGTGGTTGAATTTTGATCACTTGACAGTGAGGATGCGGCAATGGTCCTAAGTGTGAAAAACAGTCATAAGTCACTTTTTTCAGTGCCTTTGTAACTTTGAATGGTCACTAAATAATCTGTTGTAAATTAAGGTCTTCCTAGGGGGCCTTTTTAGGGTATCTCAAGACATGCTTTTTCTTTATGTATGCAACTTATAAAATGTAATAGTTGTAATTTATTTATACAATTATTTCAGAAATTAAGGGTTAGGTACAGATATAGATACATTACATTAACTTTTAAACATTAACATTTACATTCTAGATTGCAAAACACATTTATTGAGCCATAAAGTAAAGGTTCCCCTCGCACATCCGTGCTAGTCATTTCTGGCTCTAGGGGGTGGTACTCATCTCCATTACAAAGCCGAAGAGCCAGCGCTGTTCGAAGACATTTCCATGGTCATGTGGCCGGCATGACTAAATGCTGAAGGCGCACGAGGAACGCTGTTCCCTTCCCACCAAAATGTTCCCTATTTTTCTATTTGCATTTTTACCTGCTTTCGAACTGTTAGGTTGGCAGAAGCTGGGACAAGGAACGGGAGCTCACTCTCTTACGTGGCGCTAGGGATTCGAACCGCCAAACTGCTAACCTTTCTGATTGACAAGCTCAGCGTCTTAGCCACTGAGGCATTGCGTCCCTGCCATACATTGGTGCAAATCTGTGGGTTAGACGTGTTATTTTTACATGATCACTTCTTCAAGAAAGGGTTTTCTGTAACATTTTTTGGGGGTATTTGTAATGCTGGTCAAAGACTATGTAATTCACTGTGAGTTATATTGTGTGTATGGGGGGGGGTGTTCACGAAGGGAGGCTCAGCCAATCTCATTGTACACATGTTGTACTCTGACAATAAAGGTTTGAACTTAATAAAGGGATATTAAGAAGCAGAAAGGAAAATCAACAGGATCTCAGAAAGGAAACCTTTATCCAAAGCTGTGCAAGCATGTCTGGTTCCCGAAGGGCCTCAACATCCTAGCCAGCCTTACGGTTCACGGCTTGTTTCCTTCTGCCCTGGAGACTCGGAGAGGAAGAGCAGTTCCTGTAAACTTCCTCACTTATTGTTGTCTTGCAGGTGGGAAGGACAGCGGCATTTTTGAGGATCATAAACCTAATGCATCCCGGCAATTTATAAACCCACCTGGGGGGAAAACAAGCAATATCTTTGGGACCTCATCACCTGTCAACGCAGTCAAAGCACATCCGAATAAGCCCAAGGTAACTCATTTACAGCTTCCACTCACTTTATTTTTTTAAAAGAAGGGTGGGAGCCCAAATTATAACAATCAATGTAGGCAAAGCAGTGTTTGTATAAAGAGAGTTGTTGAATACGCACTTCTTGAGTGACAAACTCAAGGGACTAATGCTGGCTTGATTGACCAAGCAATATAAATAATCTATCATCCATTTAAATTGACTATAAGGGAAACATTTGGTGTTAATACAAAATCTCTGTAAAGATTTTTCTGTCTGGTGCAGACCCAGAGTTTGCATGTCCTTAGAAGCATTGCTTTGTAAAGCTGAATTGCCAGCCTGGTTTTTCTTACAGCTTGAAAGGATTCTCATGAAAAACGCCCTATTCAAAGTGTTGGTTAATATCTAAAACCCTTTTTCTTCCTTTTTATCCAGGACCACACCTTTCTCTTGAATGATAGAGGAGATTCATCACGAGAAACAAAAGGTAATTGGAACAAGGCTTCTCGAATTCGTTCAGTTACATTATTTTATCCTTTATGTCAATCAGCTATTGAAAATCACGTTATAGTTTTTAGTACTATATACTTTATAGCAGGAATGTCCAAGTTTGGCAGCTTTAAGATCTGTGGACTTCAACTTCCAGAATTCCCCAGCCAGCATAGGTTTTGCATACAATGTTCCCAAGCATGACTGGCTGGGGAATTCTGGGAGTTGAAGTCCACAAGTCTTAAAGTTGTCAAGGTTGGCTGTAGAGAGAGAGAGAGAGAGAGAGAGAGATCCACTCTATTGGCCCTCTGAGTGATTTCCCCTTATGATCCTAACAGTGGACCACATTTGACAGGCCATGCCTCAAATGTTAAGAGTTTCAGACCGTCCCCCCTTCCTCTCCCCCACCCCCCCATTCTTTTAAGTGATTTTGATGTAAAGGGAAGCATTGCATAAGCTGAACTTGCTAACATCTCCTTCAGATGAAGTAGTAGAAGACTAACCGGGAGTAAATAAGTTAATCAAACACCGCACCATGCTTGGAAACCTTGCATGCAAAACCCAAGCATTGGCAGCACAGTTGGAATATAAACCAAGCGGAATGAACACCATATTCTAACCTGCCACGTATCATCTTGCACAGTTCCAGAAGACCAAAGACCACAGAGAGAAGAGTTGAGTGAGAAGAAGGACCTGCCCAAGGAGACCACCAAAGAACCTGGCCCCAAGATAGACGACCACGAACCCAGGCTGGGACCACGGCCGCGTTCTCACAACAAAGTCCTCAACCCCCCGGGAGGCAAATCTAGCATTGCATTCTATTAGGGAAGGCCACTTTCTCACCCCCACCCTTCCCCAATGTCTTAAGCTTTCCTTCTCAGAACCAAAAGGCTAATTTTCTAGTGCTTGAAGGAGGGAGGCGCTTAGTGGTTTGGCTTGTTAGTCCATAGCAACAATCAGGCTTTGAGGGGTCGGGGGGGTGTTGTTTGTAAGACAGGGATGAGCCTCCTTCCTTCTCTCTGCATTCTGAACACAGTTAAGGAAGACTTCCGGAGATGGATTGCAGAACACATTCCAATTAAAGTGCAATACTACTTGTTGATCTGCCAGCTAGGCAACACAGCCTCAAGGAGATTTTCTCTGTTTGTAAAGAAGGAAGGCTGCTGCAACCCCTGCTCGGAAAAGAGAGTCATCCCTTGATTGTCGTCTTGCAAAAAAAAGTGCGAGCAAATCCGTTTTTGAGATAAGTTGTAGTTGAAATGAATCATGCACAAATCCCTTTTCTGGAAGAGTTTTAGAAGCTTTGGCTTTGTGGCACTCTTTTGACCAGTTGGGTATAACTTCATGATGAGTAGCACATTAAAAAAAAAAAAAAGTCTGTTGATAGAACGAAGCCAAACCACTTAAGTTTAAAATTAGAGCCTGAATCCTCTCCAAGGAGGCAGTTCAGAAGCTAGTGACTAACTCTCTCCTTCATCACTAACCTCCCTGCACAAGCTATTGTGCCTGAAGATTTTAACTTGTATTGGGCAGCAAACTGCTGTAGCTTTCAGAAAGGTTCTCATTCTAATTTTACGCTGACTCTTAGTCTGTTCTCCTTGTTGCTCTTGGTTGCCTTTAGCGACTTCTCTCTCCCCTTAGCTAGGTCTTTCTATGCAGAGGCAGCCTCTGTTACCTTTAGCTACATGAGGCGGAGCTTAGACACTGGCTGCTTTGTTTTTCAAGTTCTTGGGCTCACCTCTTCCACTCCCTCTGCCAATAGGAAAAAAAGATCAGTCTGGGGCTCCCCAGTTCTTCTAGGGCAGGCAGTGACAAAAGAGGTGGGGCCAGAATTCTTCATCTTATTATATGTTTACCTATTTTATCTCTTCCTCAGCATCTCCTTCCCACCTATACCCACTTCAAACATTGCATAGTGCCAATTCATGTGGTCTCACAGATTCCGAACACCAGAGGTCTCCAACCTTGGCCACTTTAAGACTTGTGGGCTTCAATTCTTAGAATTCCTCAGCCAACCACACTGCCTGAGGAATTATGGGAGTTGGAAATCCACAAGTTGTAAAGTTACCAAGGTTGGAAACCCCTACTGAACTTTCTTGGAAGAATGTATGAAAGTTTTCTTTGGAAAAAAAAAAGTTTCTGTAAGAGGTCACTTATTCTATAATTATTGGAAAGCAGAGCTTCCAGGTTTATCAACTGAACATTAACATCTCTGTGCCTTTTAACTTGCAAGTGAGTATTTAAACACCCTTATATTGCTATAACCTTTAAACCAGGGGCCTTCAAACGTGACAGCTTTAAGACTTGTGAACTTCAACTCCCAGAATTCCTCCTCCAGTCATGTTAGCTCAGGAATTCTGGGAGTTGAAGTCCACAAGTCTTAAATTTGCCGAGTTTGAAGACCCTTGCCTTAAACTGTGAATATCAACTTCCTGTGAATTTTTAACCTGATTCTTAGGATGACACTTGAGGTCTATTTCTAACAACTTAGTACCATTAGGAAAGGGTCAATCTTGGTTTTCACACGTACACCCACATATTCCATTGTTAAACAGGAAGCATTCAAAGACAACTCTTAGATGTAGAGAGGATGATGTCTGGATAACTGGAATGTTGCTTCTTTAGTTTGATTTACAAGTAATGCTCTTTTATCCCCAATCACAGCAACTCTGCCCTAACATTTCCTACAATCATATGGTCTCATTCCTGTGGACATACCTTTAAGTATTATAAAACTGTCTATTTTTGTAATGTTTCAGTTATCTGTTTCACATTGGAACAAATATGAGTTGACCCACAATAAAGCAGGCCAGATCCATACTTAACACTCAAATAATATTGTTCTATAATTCAAAGGACATTCAAAAGCAAGCAAAGTCACCCTAGAATGGATTTGTTATTCGTGTTCACAAGCTATGGAAAAGATCAATCCAAAAATACATTCCAGCATTCATTGTTTAATCCTCATTATGGGAAGGCAACATTAGAAAATAATGTTGAAAGTAGAAAATAAAATCAAGTATTTCTTGTTTCTCCTTCCTCATCATACTCACCTGTTTGGCTGGGGTCTTTTCAGCCAGTGTCCTACTGACATGATATCTGCTTTTTTGCTATGCAGATGCAGCTCAGGGTAACAAATCCCAAAGAGACATGGGCAAAATGGCAGCCAGTGGCTTATTCTGGAAGATTGCCTGAGGTGTGTATTAAATGTAATACCTTGCTGGAGAGGACAGAAGCAAGAGGGAGTTGCAAATTAGTGAGATGACTGCCAAGGAAGGGAGGACTGAAGAAGCAGGATGGCTGCTATTGAGAAACACTCTGGCAGAATTAGGAACTTGGCTATAATGGTTATGCTGTACAGAATCAAGTGAAAATGTAATATTACAGTCCTGGTACATATTTAATGGTTAACCAACATCTCCAGGCACAAGCTGGAAGTAGACTAATTTAGCTATAAGAGCTGGCTCAAGACCCTTACTAGTCTCTCTTCACTGTTGCTTCCAGGATATTTGCAATATACAATGTTGGGTGGATGTCACCTTGCACCATTTCCCATAATTGCAGCACAAGTTTGTGAAGAGACAGAAGGGAAAAAGTCTGTGTTTCTGGATGAATTCTTTCTAGACTAGGGGTGTCCAACTTTGGCAATTTTAAGACTTCTTGTGGATTTCAACTCCCAGCTGGCTGGGGAATTCTGATAGTTGAAGTTCATGAATCTTAAAAGTTGCCAAAGTTGGACATCCCTGGTCTAGGCTGTGTATGAATAGTCCAAATGCCTCAATGTCAAATGATCAGACCATTGTGGTTTGCTTTTTTCAACTCCCTGAATTTTCTGTTGGAATTCATCAAGCATATCAGAAAACCAGTGGCCTTCGTAGAATAGCTCGATCCACCAGTGATAATCACAAGTTCATTGCAAAGTATTTCTGAGGTGCTGTGTACTAGAAGCTAAAACAGTTCAGCATTTAGATAAACTCTGGACTAAACAGCCAACCCATACTTGAAACTCAGCGCTGGTTTAATATTTCTTGCCAAGTTCAATCACATGGTTTGCTATATAGGTAATGCCACCCTTTCAATACCAGGGAGATGGGAAAAACAAATAGAATGCAAATACTGCTTAGCTTTCTAATGAAACGAGTGATATGAGAACAATTGGCCAATGTCAGCTTGGGATGCCATTTGCGTAGGTCATTGCTATATGTGGATTATTTGGGATTGCACAATTTCAAAGGGACGTTTTCACTAGTGCTTCTGTTAGCCTTCCTTTCCAGCTAAGCCTTAAGTTATGATTGATTTAACTTTGTGCCTATCATTTTTTTTCGAGGGGTGGCTGAGGATTACACTGTGTATCCAGAAAGGATGTTTTTCTTTTTAAAAGCTACATTAGGAGTTAATAATAACTCAGCTATGTTGAATTGTGCTGTTTAATAAACAACTGTATTTTGCTAGTCTATTACAGTAGAGCTGATGGATTCTTCAAATCTTTTTTTAATCCCCTTATAGCCTCATGAGTTTTACATGTACAAACTAAGATAGTCTAAGCCCAAGGTGCCTCTCCTAAAAACCAGTCATTTCTTCCCAAGTGGCTGGAAATCCAGAGATTTTACTGTAACCAAACTAGCACACAGTATATTACATGAATTGTAAAGAATGAGATTGTTGGGGGCAAAACAGAAGCAAGGTTTATAAAATTCCTTTTATTTATGCTAATAGCCATTGTGAGGTGGCACAATCATTAGCTATGCAACCTTGATATTCAACCTTGAACTGACTGTTAGTTTCCATAGGCAACCCACTCGTTCCTAAGACTTTTGTGAACAGGTTAAGATGCAAGCAGTTCCTTTTGTGAAGTTGACAATCTGTACAGTGGAAGAGAAGAATTTCCTCAATTCTTCCTATCATAAATACAAAAATGTTTTTGTTCTACTGAAATGCCTTTAAGTCTTTCTTTGTAATAGTGTTCAGGGAAATAATAATTAACTTGATTGAATCCATTCCTGTGCCATTGGTTTTCACATCAGTCAAGGCTGTCTGGTACATCTGCATTTTTAAAAAATTCAATCCCTTTGTAACATTACCACTATCACTTTTTCCCCACTCTGGTATCCAAATGTGAAGAGTGTTGCTATTAGACAAATCAAGCTGTGTCCATTGTTCTTTGTATCATTTGACAATAAAAAATATTAAGTTGGCAGTCTTGTTTTGATGCGAGTTGGGCTACACAGGCATTCTGAGAAAAGTTAGATAAGCTGTAACCCAATGGTTTGTTTAAAAGGAATTGCAAAAGTAGTCAGAGATCGTTTCAGAGGAGTAGAGAGGATGCTTGTAACAATTATTGGGTCTAATTTTGCAAAGAGGCCTCTTGTGGGTGACTGCTTGCTTTAGCAGCCACGTCACAAAAATATACCTATCGTACTTCTCATTCTAATCTTGGCATTCCAAGTGGCCTTCCCTTAGCAGAGTTACAGGTCACTTTTCTTCTTCTAAAAGTTGAGGTAGGAGATCAAGCCAAGTTTGGCATCTATTAAAATTCTTGCTCCTGTAGCAAAGATGCTTTTTCAAGAGGCAACTGGACTTTGTTTTTCCTTGAAGACGTTTCGCTTCTTCAGTTTTGAGAAGAACTGGATGAGAAGCAAAACGCCTTAAAGGGAAAAACCAAGAAAGTCCAGTTGCCTCTTGAAAAAACACCTTTGGGACAACCCATGACTTTGGATGACTGAGTCTCCATAGAGATCTTGTTACTGTAATCCTTAACCGAATGCACCACGGGACACAATGTTTTCAACCAAGGTGCCTTAAATGGGCTAACATACAGAAAGCGTTCCAAATTCGATCACAAGATTGAAATTTGGCAAATGTTATAAAACATGTTACGACGTAAGAATTCTCACAAAACCGTTTTGTGACATAACACGAAATGTCAAAGCATTTTCTGCATTGGTGTTTGTGCAGTACAGCTCCACATGGGCTATTTTCAAAGCAGTTGCATCTCTGAATATATCTTGGATTTGATTTTGAAGACATTCGGAAAGCTGGTCGGGAAATATTTCTGAGAAGATGTCCCTCTGAGTCATGGGTTGTCTAGTTGGGCTAAAAACGAACTTGCAATTTGACCGGAAGATGATAGAAGGAAGGTCAGGAATGCTGTTGTGTATTTTTGCAGAAACCCATCCATCTATGTTCAGGGAGGCCTGTCTACAATCTGCCTGCAAAATAGTGTCCCAAATTCTGGAGCTTTTCCTACTAAGGATGAATCCCGTCAGTAATTGGCTACATATCACTGGGGAGAGTTATTGGCATGGGCTTGTTATATTTTCTAATTGCAGTGCAACATCTGAAGTCTAAGGCCAGCTAACCACTTGAGGGACAGCAGTGCCAAAAGCTAACTCATAACTGGATCACATTACCGCTGGCTCAAAGCATCAAATGCCTCTGGGATGGGTTTGGCCTATCCAGAGTGATTAACTCTGAAGTGAATATAGTTAACCGTGTTAATAGATTATCTTAACGGGTATTATGTTTCTGTTTCTAGAGCAAAGTTAAATAGTCCTCTTGACAAATTACCAACTTATATAGCCACAATTACTAGTAAGGATATTGTGCTGAAGAGATACAGAATATTCAATATCCATTATGCAGTCAAATCAACAATCTTTCATGTTAGCCTTTATATCCCCAAATAGTCAGGGTGGAGCTACTGGAACCCTTCTTCAGAAGTCAAAGGAGAAATGGAAACAAATATCTGGGAATGTACTACAGTATAATGCCCGAGTTCCTGAATATTAGGATTTTCAATACTGTCAATATATTTCAAAAAGAAGCCAATATAATTGAAACAGATGTATGAGGAAGGCAAACCTAGACTTAAAACCTCATGATTTTGGAAAAGGAAAATTATGAAGGATTTTGATAATACTGCTGTGGTGGGTGCTACAAGGATGAAATCCGTCATTAGCCTTTTAACAGTACAAAAGGACCTTTTTTAAAAAAATGAGTGCAAGGTTTGTATATACAATTGCTTGCACAGAGTAATTTACATTCCCATCTTTTCATCCATTTTAAGATCTACAGAAAAACTTTTTCAATCTCTTCAGCAGAAAATTTCCAGCAATAAAGAAGAAATCTTAATGGCTAAACAACTCAAAATTGGCATTAAAGATCTCGGCACTCATGGCAGCTGCAGAATTAATGATAGTGTAAGATTTTCAGTTAACATGTAGCACCTAGCAGCTACTTGAAAAGCAGCTATTCCTATACACTGCATTTAGGCCCTGTTCTTTAAATTCCCTTATTAAACCCCCAAAGAAAGGAGGAAAAAAGGAGGGTGCGTTGTTGGAGAATGGCTAATTTGTGTTATACTCCCATGTCCCGAAGGCCTCTTCTTTCAGTTGATAGACGGTTCTTCTTCCGCTTCATTGAGAAGGGGAGCTGTGTCAACGGACAGTCGGGCCACAGCCTCGGTTGGTGAGCGTTTGGTTGAACGGTTCAACGTGCCACCCTGGGAAATTCATAGAATTTGGGAAAGTTTGGTGAAAGTTGAACCTTTATGGACGTAGTCCAGGGTAAACGGATTCCCCCCTTGTTAATCGGCCGAGATGGATTCTTACCTGCTTCTTATCTACTATGTTAAGGAAGATAGAGGTCCCAATGCAAGCGATGGTGTTGGCCAGCATGAAGATCATCATCTGTTGCCAGCGCCATAAGGGGATCTTCAGTTCACTGGGCAAAAGGATTTTTTAAACAAAGAACATTATACCAGCCCGAAGAAGGGAGCAAGAGGAACAAGTCCAAGCATTTACATCGCATCACATTAGTTCCATTAAGATACAGCAGGGGTTCAAACACAAGGCCTGTGAGCTGAATCCAGCCCGCGATGTGGTCAGATCCGGCCCGCAGAGCCGTCCTAGAAAATGTAAGGAGCTGGCCAGCATGGCTTCGGCCCAGTCTATCCAATGCACAAGAGGGAAACATGCCAGCAGTTTGGGGAGTGGCCTCAAGCTAGCCACACTCACCCAGTTGGCCATGCCCAGTAAATGGCATCCAACTGGCCACGCCCACCCAATCAGCTACCGCCTGCCTGCCCCCCCTGAGATCAACCACAGCCCTGATGCAGCCCTCAGTGAAATTGAGTTTGACACCCCTAAGATACAATTCATTTGAAGTCACAACCACACTGGAAAAAAAGGCGACTTATGACCGTTTTTCCACACTTATGACCATGGCCCTCTCCCTGCAGTCACGTGACCAAAATGCAGATGCTCGGCAACTGATTCATATTTATGACAGTTGCCGTGTCTTGGGCTCACATAATCCCCTTTTGCAACTTTCTGACAATCAGACTCAACGGGGAAGAAAGGTTCACTTCCCAATTGTGGGACTAACAACTGCAGCAACTCACTTAACGAACAGTGACAAGCGGGGTTGTAAAATGGGGCAAAACCTAACTTACCAAAATGTCTCACTTAGCAACACAAACTTTGGGCTTGGCTGTGATCGTAAATCAAGAATTATCTGTACTTGGTTGTTCCAGCATCAAGCAATCTATGGAAGCCTTTCAGAAGCTTTCTGCCCTGGTGACCTCCCGCCTAGACTATGCCAATGCTCTCTACATGGGGCTGCCTTTGAAGAGCATCCGGAGGCTCCAGCTGGTGCAGAATGCGGCCGCGCGGATGGTGTTGGGGGCTCCTCGGGGCTCCCATGTTACACCACTTCTGCGCGAGCTGCATTGGCTCCCGGTGGCCCTCCAGGTGCGCTTCAAGGTCTTAGTTATCATCTTTAAAGTGCTCCATGGCTCGGAATCAGGATATTTGCGAGACCGCCTCCTGCCATTATCGGCCTCCCGCTGACGATACGTTCCCATAGAGTCGGCCTCCTCGGGGTGGTGCCGGCTGGACGGCTGGCGACCCCGAGGATGCGGGCCTTCACATTGGGGGCACCCTCTCTCTGAAATGAATTACCCCCGGAGATGAGGACCATCCCTGATCTCCTGACCTTCCGTCGTGCGTTGAAAACTTATTTATTTCAGCAAGCCGGTCTGGCCTAGGGGTTTTTAGATTTTTAATCTGGTTTTAACTTTCTTAATTCCCCTTATTTTTAATGTTTGTAAGAGCCAATGTATTTAATTCTTTTAATTTTTAAATATTGTATATGTGTTTTATATGTGTACTTTATTCTGGCTGTTCACCACCCCGAGTCCCTTAGGGAGAGGGGGCGGTATATAAATTTAAATAAATAAATAAATAAATCACAGATACTTTTTCTGGATTTGGAAGGCATAAAAAGTCTCACTGGAGAACAGAAAGGCAGCTGTTGTTACCTGGACTTTGTTCCCAAAATCCGCCCCACGATCACATTAGAGAGGCCAATGCCGATCATTTGCACGGAGGTCGCCAGCCCCATAGCTGTTCCCAATGTTGCTTGAGGAACCACAAGTGGAATTGAAGGCCACATGCTGGCCTGCGCAAAAGACGGTTGAAAAGACAGACCGGAAAAACAGTGTGAGTTTTTTCAAGGGAGAAAGAATGAAATTTCACAGCAGCTCTTTCTCGGAGGAAACAATCAGATAAAACAATAGTAGCCACCTTAGTAGCTTGAAGGCAATAGATACAAACTCAAAGTTAACCGCACCAAACTTGATGGCAGGAAATACGACTTCAGCCACAGAGTGGTCAATGTCTGGAATACTCTACCTGACTCTGTGGTTTCTTCTCCAAACCCCAAAAACTTTAACCTTAGACTGTCTACTATTGACTGTCTCACCCCTTTCCTAAGAGGTCTGTAGGGGGCGTGCATAAGCGCACCAACGTGCCTACCATCCCTGTCCTATGGTTTCTTTTATTTTTCTTATAATGTACCCATTTCATGTATTCATAACTATGTTTTTACTTATACCTATTATCTTGTAAGCGATTGACAAAAAATAAATAAAATAAAATTAATAAATAAATAAAAAAGACATGCAGACTTCAACTTCCAGAATTCCCTAGACAGTCCATACATGTTAAGATTGCTCAGGTTGAGAAATGCTGAGATTAAACTCTTAAACGAGTCCCGAATCAACAGAAGTTCTTATCAACCACTCCTAAGTGATCACGAGATTCCCAAGCTTCTTCTAAAACCTGTTTACTGATAATCACAATGGGATGCCACAGATTAAGGCTGCTTAGATGGACCCATTCTCTTCCCAGGAACAGGAGCCAACTCATTTCTCAGGAGCGCTTAACCTGTCAGACACTTAAATTTGGATTCCTGCAACGAGCAGAAATTAGGCTCCATGTGCTCCGTGATCGCTGATTCTAAAACTGTTGAAGCCAGCAGTGGAATGTGAAACTCAGCAAAATCAAAATCCCACTTAAATTGGCTTGCCAGATAATTCTTCTGCTGTGACTCTCTCCTCCCCTCCTTCTAACCTTTCTCTTTCGAAAGAAGAACCCAGCAACGTGTGACAAAGTTAGGTCAATACCTGAAATTTCCCCAGGGCTTAAAAGTAGAAATCAAGAGAGAATCAATGAGTGACAGTTCTGAAAACTTACGGCTGCAAAGGAGTAGGTGATTCCCAACCAGATGGTGGAGACTAGCGGGGGAACGAATGTGAAGGCCAAGAGAGCAAATACGGGCAACGTTAGCACCGCACAAGCAACAGCAAACACCCCCCTCAGCCCAATATAATCCTGGAAAAAAGCAGAAAAAGAAAAATGAGAGCCAGTTTGGTGGGAGCTCAAGGCATCAAGCTAGAAACTGGGAGAATGTGAGTTTCTAGTCTCGCCTTAGGCACAAAGCAGCTGGGTAACTTTGGACCAATCATTCCCTCTAGGAAGAAGTCAAGGATCAACCATTTCTGAAATCTTGCCAAGGAAGCTGCAGTCATTAAGAGTCAACACTGACCTGAAAACATGCATGCATACGGACAAATTTCATAGCGTAATATCAATGCATCCAGCTTATTGGGAATTCTAGCTTTAAAAAAGGTAATTCACATTTTGTTAAGAACAATTAATCGGTGGAACAACTTGCCTCCAGAAGTTGTAAATGCTCCAATTACTGGAAGCTTTTAAGAAGAGATTGGACAACCATTTGTCTGAAGTGGTGTAGAGTTTCCTGCCTAAGCGGGGGGTTGGACTAGAAGACCTCCAAGGTCCCTTCCAACTCTGTTATTCTATTTTATTTTTCAAAACCACAAACTGCTGCTCCCCACCAAAAAAGAACTACCATCTAAAAGGAGAACCTCAAGGAATAAATTATATCATTCCCCAAATATTTTTTTCAGTGATTTGATGATTTGGAGGTTAATTACATTGGGGCTAACCAGAGAGAGAGGGCAGAGGAAACAGTTGCTTTTGTCCATGTCATACTCTCATTTTGGAACAGGGCCGCTAGCAAAAAACTCAATGCAGCCTTCAACCCAGAAAAAGTTGCACGCCTCGTTGTGTTGTATATTCTTTTCAGACTTCGTTCCCATTTGCACAATCTTATGGGTTGCCTCCCCTCACTCTACCTACACAAACCCAGGCAGATGCCCCATCATGGATCTGCCCCATTTCTACCCTCGAGTCTTAAAAATCATCCTTCAAAACTTACGATCAGTATGCCAACAACTGCCGAGAGAACAAGAGAGCTGTCGTAAACCGCTCCAGCTATATAAGCAGCTGCCTGTTGACTGTAGCCAGGATACTTATCTTGGATAAACTTACTAGAAAAAGAGAAAGGGAAAGGGATGGGAGAAAGAGAAACCCACTAGGACTCCCAAATCGGATTATTTTGAGACTGACGTGGAGACGGAAAAAACATCCTTGTACAAATAAGTCAACCCTTCTAGATTAATCATTTAGTGTTTTTAATAGCCTTTGGTGACATCTTTCTTACGAGCACCTGTAGGCCAGACAAGGAATAATGGATGGAAACTGAACAAGGAGAGATTTAACCTGGAAATGAGGAGAAACTTTCTGACAGTGAGAACAATCAACCAAAGGAACAGAAGTTGCCCTCAGAAGTTGTGGGAGCACCATCACTTGAGACTTTCAAGAAGAGATTGGACTGCCATTTGTCAGAAATGGTGTAGGGCCTCCCGCTTGGGCGGGGGGTTGGACTAGATGACCTACATGGTCCCTTCCAACTCTGTTTATCTGACATGGTTTAGTTCTAAGATTCTGCCTTGGCAAGTGAAGCCAAAGTCTAGAAGACAATTTTCCAAGCAACGTTGAGAATCTCGATGCCTCTCATACTAGCTAAGGTTTGATGGCAGAACACAACTAATGCTTTCACTGTGAGTCTAGAGAAATTTCCCAACCTGATCCTAGTCTTCGCTTCCAAACTTACCTATTCATCCAAAGGCAACACTAGCTTGATGATTTATTATTCGCCGAGTATTCAATAATTATTTTTCAAGTGCCACATTTTTCACACAGCGCTGGAAAGAACCATTCTATGACCAATCCTTGCTCGTCTTAAACTAAGTATAGAAAATCTTCACCAAGTGATTCCTGGCTTCTAACTTAACATCTGCATAAACCCAAATGCAAGACTTAGGTATTCCGTGTCGTCCTTGGTTAACATCTAGTCTCATCTTTCCTATTTCTCCCCCTGCGCCCCCAATCAATATTTCTATTTTGCTGATGTAAAAGAATCAAGCAGGAAACTTGTCGAGATCGCACAAATTTGAAAGAGTTAAGGAAAGCATCCCCAAGACAGATACAGATAATCAGAGTTGGAAGGAACCTTATAGGTCATTTAGTCCAACCCTCCGCCCAAGCGGGAGACCCTACACCATTTCTGACAAATGGCAGTCCAATCTCTTCTTGAAAGCTTCCAGGGATGAAGCTCCCACAACTCCCGAAGGCAACTTATGTTCCATGGGTTGATTGTTCTCCCTGTCAGAAAGTTTTTCCTTATTTCCAGGTTAAATCTCTCCTTGTTCAGTTTCCATCCATTATTCCTTGTCTGGCCTTCGGATGCTTTAGAAAATAACTTGACCCCTTCCTCCTCTCTGTGGCAGCCCCTCAAATATTGGAAGACTGCTATCCTGTCTCCCCTGGTCCTTCTCTTCACTAGACTAGCCAAGCCCAGTTCCTGCAACCGTTCTTCATATGCCTTGGTCTCCAGTCCCCTAATCATCTTGGTTGCTCTTCTCTGGACTTTTTCTAGAGTCTCAACATCTTTTTTATAATGTGGTGACCAAAACTGGATGCAGTACTCTAGGTGTGACCTTACTATCAGCTCCTTCTTCAGAAAAAGCTGCAAAAATGGGACAGAAAAGCTACTGCTAGCATTTTTGGATCCAAGGATTGCACAGGAAGTCGGTTTGTGGAAGCTTTGTAGGGTGGGGCTCCCCAGAATCCGTCTCCTCCAGAGTCAGACCCTGTTCTTTCTCTCCAGATCTATTCTCATAAGTTCCTCCGACTGACCTTTACTTAAAATTCATATCACCAGACTTGAATCCAGCAGCATTAAAGCATGCGTTGAAACGATTTGTCGGTCAAGAACATCTCGGAAATCCAAGCGATCCCAGCCACCTCCCAACTGATTGCTTCTTATTGCAATCTGGAGGGAAATCACAGCTTGACCAAGTTAGTTCTATTTTAAAACTTACCTCAGATGCTTTATAAAGAGCAGTGATGGCAAAATGGTTAGAATGCAGTATCGCAGGCTAATTCTGCCAACTGCCAGCAGCTTGATTCTAACCGACACAAGGTTGACTCAGCCTTCCATCCTTCGGAGGCCAGTAAAATGAGGACCCAGATTTTTGGGGCAATATGCTGGGAACCGGCACAGCAATATCTACAAGAGACTGTCTAATCTTTGTCTGAAGATCTCTACACCTGGAGGACCCACCCTCTTTAAGGAAATTTAATTGCTCTTCCTGATAACATACTTTTCCATCTGTTTGTCAATCAAAATTGCCCATCTCCCTGACAGAAGGACTCTTGTTTGAACTTCATTCAATCGATTCGTGTCCTGTAAGGCGTAGCACAAAATCTTCTTGAGCTTAAACCGATTCACTAGGGATGCCACGGGATTCGCTCCCTTCTTGCCAAGGGTCTATTCCCATGTTGCAAAATGAAAATATTTACCTTGCATCGGCCACAAAAGGGAAGATCCCATTGTAGAAGAACATTATAGTAAGGACCAAAAGCCAGTAGCGAAAGGGTAAGTGTCGGATATCTTGAACTTTCTGGAAGTTAAAAATAAACCGCACGTTAATTACCTACAACCACAGCTCTAAGGATTAGTCTCTCTAAAGGCAGCTTTCTCTAGCCCAGGGATTCTCAAGCCTTTCTTCACCATGTGGTCACAGAACCCCAAGATTTAAATATTCACATTTCTTCAAGCCTTCATGGACTCTCTGTGATGGTATCGCCCACCACCCAGGAATCTGTGGACCACAGGTTAAGAATCCCTGCTCCAACCTATTGGACAACAGGCATTCTTGAATTTCAATTCCCAGCATTTCTGATATGCTGGCTGGATAGGCTGAGGGTTGCAATCCAACTCAGCTGGAGAAGATGGCTTGGATCAGTACTTCACCAAGGCTCCCTCCCACCCTGGTTCTGCTTAGAGATAAAAAAAAAATAATGATGCATCATTCTGAATTCCAGGCTGTTTTATATTTCATATGAGAGAAGAACGGGGGGAACCAAAGACTCATTTTCCATCATGCCTTCCTGCTGAAACTCATTCGTTTTCACATTTCGCATTTACAGCTACCACAGACTAAGATGCAGTAAGCTGAGGGAGGCCGAAGCTTTTCCCCTACAGATTGCAACACTGGAATTACAATTTGCAAGATCAACGTCCTATCCATCACAGGCAAATCAACCAGCAAAGCGAGCAAGAGGGAAACCAGATCTGCAGATTAATTCTGCGCTGTAAACATGGTTCATTTAGTTTTGGTTCAGAGCGATCTTTAAGGCCAGCCAAGGCTAGCTTTATTCCACAAAACCATAAACAACGGCCTCAGCAGAATGTACGAGCTGAGTCAGAAGGCAAAGACAATTAGTTTTCTGCCTAGGCAGGGGGTTGGATTAGAAGACCTCCAAGGTCCCTTCCAACTCTGTTATTCTATTCTAAGTATTCAGAATCCAAAGCCATTCAGAAAACCCCCATCCTCTCTCCTTTCAAGAGATAGGAAAACTGACGGTTTATCTGGACCGTCAGGGTCATGAATGACTCACACCTAAAAGACAATTAAAAAAAAAGCAGAAGTTGCCTGGTGTGACATCCATCCTACCTACCACTTTCTTGGACTCTTGTTGGAGAACTCCATCCAAGCCGAGCTGCTTCGTGCCCACTTTGTCCAACACGCTAACGATGATGGCTGAAATAAAGCCCAGCACGCATAACAAAGCTCCTGTGAATAGAGAAGAACCAATGGTTAGAACTTCCATCAAGGGTGCACCTTAGGGTTGGCATGAAAACCTTTTCCATCTGGTAACCTTTTGTATTCAAAGCATCAAAATATTACTCCAGCATAGATCTTCCCTTGAGAAGTAGCTGCATTATGTTATTCGTTGATTTACCTTCTGGAGAAGTTTTGATGGGGCATTCTAGGCATCTTCTCCCTATCATCCTCTTCTAACAACCCCATAATCCCTTGCGGGGTGAAGTCTGAGCAACTGAATGGAGCTAGCAAAGTGTTACTGGCCAGATGCCCTTCCTGTTGCCAATGCGGAGTTTTGTTCACCAGTTATATACTCATTGTGCCCAGAGAGAGGCACTATGAGAATATATCTGCTTGCTTCCTTTAATCCTCTACCTAGGATCGAACTCACAGCCTCCTGATTGTGAGGCGAGAGCTCTGTAGCAGCCACTGAGATCCTCTGGATGGTGCTAGATGCTAGCAGCAGACTGCGCATTTGGCTAAGGGGGACCTCTTTTGTTACTGCATGATCTCATCCTCTATCTGTTAGGCTGGTAAGTCCCTAACTTTTCAGACACATAAGTGAGCTCATTTACTAACCTCACCACTAGTCTTTAAGCATTGGTTGGGAGGTTGTACCAATGTGGATGGGAGCTTTCACCCATGTGGCATCTATTCTCCAATCCAAATACTGTTATCTATGTTACTCTTCTTTGCTTGTAAAAATAGTATAAAAATAATAAACACCACATATGTGGTCAGACATCTTTGGACACTGACATGACTGGTTATTGAACTCCCACAAAGCTCTACGTCTAGGCCACCGCACCACTCTTGGGCATCTTCTCCGTATCTAGTACAAGTGATTCTTGGACTTACAACAGTTCCTTTAATGACCGTTCGAAGTTAAAACAGCACTGGAAAAAGTGATTTATGACTGTTTTTCACACAACCATTGCAACATTCCCCCATGGTCATGTGATCAAAATTCAGACGCTTGGCAACTAACTCCCATTTATGACAGTTACGCTGTTCTGGGGTCATATGTGACCCCTTGACATATTTTATGATGGTCGCAATGCCCTGGGGTCACGTGATCCCCTTTTGTGACCTGACAAGCCAAATCAACGGGGGAAACTTCACAACCGTGTGACTCACTTAACAACTGCAGTGATTCCCTTAACAACCGCAGCAAGAAAGGTCTCAAAACAGGGGGCAGAATTCACTTAACCCGATGTCTCACTCTACAACAGAAAATTGGGGCTCCCTCGCAATTGTAAACCGGCTGTCAGGGTTCCGGTGATTGCCCTAATTAATTCATGAGCCTCGAGCCAAGCTTCAAAAGAATCCAAAAGATTTATTAGGAGCAACATGTCGGCATTGACTCATATGAAGCCAACTCTGCCTGTCCCTTCTAGATGCGGTTGGGGATTGTGATGACCGGGGCGTGGCACAAAAGCAAGAAAGTAGGTAAAGTCCCTTTAATTCCTCCAACTTGGCCCCCCAATGTCCAGTTATCATCAGCTGGAGAGAAAACTCTCTCAAGAACAGCTTTTTAAAGGGAAGAAATTCAGTCCGACCCCAAAATACATATAAATTATAAATAAAAACCAACACAAACCATGCTGCAGCAATTAACAAGACAAGGCAGGATAAGGAATTGCAGACTTCAAAAGGTAATGAAACACACACAGTTGGGAGGATGCTAGTACCCAGATAAGACTTGACAAACCAAAATAATTCACGCTTTGCTTCCAGCAAGGAGCTGTGCGCAAACGCCCTTTTAAAATCCTGTTTTCCCAGCTGCAGCCCATGAAGGGGATCAGGGCCCTTTCCTCCCCCATAAACCATGCAACTCACGTTGCTCCCTTCTCCGTTCCTCCTTGCACGCCCTAGGATGAAGAGGGGGTGGGCCTGAATCTTCCTCTGAATGCCCAGCTGGACTGTGCCCTCCCCCAGTTTCCTCCACAGCCACCGGAGCCACATTCCCACTCCGTCAGCTGCTCAATCTCCTCCTCGGAATCGGACTCCAACAGGGGCATGACAGGGACTGTGGGGAGTTCCAGCACATCGGAGAATATCGAATAGGGGCCACGCGGCGTAATCTAGAGATCATGCTCCAAGAGAGAACTCACCTCCCCAGAGGGTCCACTGGATTCCAAAATGGCTTTCAAACTGCTGGGTGAAAAAGAAGTTGAGGACGCTGCCGAGACGGGAGAAAGAGAGAGTCAGCCCGAAGGCAAGCGCCAGCTCCTTCCCCTTGAACCAAAAGGCGGTGATGCGGTTCTGCACAACTCAAAAAGCAGAAGAGAGGTCAGCGTCACTAAGCAGGCTGTAACGCAAAGTCTCAGGACAGAGCAATGCAGAGGGGGGCATATTGTTTCTGAATTTTATGGAACCTGTGCCTCCATTTAAGGAGGCAAGCAGGACACTTGAAGCATAAACTAGAAAAGAAAGGAAAGGGGAGGAAGAAAGGAAAGGAAGAAAAAGAGAAAAAGGAAAGAAAAAGGAAAGAGAAAGAAAGAAAAAGAAAGAAAAGAAAGTTAAATATTATGAAGAAAGAATGTGTAGCCCCCCAAAAAAAACCCATGTTAGTCCATTTTATTTATTTTATTTAGTCCCACTGGGACTGGCCGCCTAGAATTCACTGGATTTATTGAGTGCATTGGTGTGGGTGTCCAATAAATAAATTTTGAAAACATCTTTCAAAATGCTCATCCCTTCCGTTTTGAATCAACAATTCCCCCCCGATGAAGCATTAACATCCACAGACTTAAACCAGATTTCCCACCTTGCCTGGAATGGAAGGTCTTGGTGAACTACCTACCTGAGCATAATGATGGTATCTCTCTAGGGTTCATAATCAAGCTGCTATTTGTATAAAAATGCCCTCTTGTATACCTTTGCCTGATATCTTTTCAGATGTAGTCTGAACTTGTTTTTTACATCTGGAGTGGATAAGTAACTCACACTGCTTTTCTCCCTGCATTTAATGCACAATTTCTACTTTCTATTATGATGTTCTTTATGCTTCTGTATTTGCCAAGAAGTTCACTTAGCCTTAGACTGAAGACTTTGTAAGAGCCTCTTATCTGAGTGCTACCACTGAATGAGAATAGTGGGTTTTTTGGCATCGTTATTTCATCTCCCCCTAATCTTCATTTCTTAATTGATTTTCCCACAATTGGACAAGAAAGCACTCGTTTAGAGATCTCAACTGACACTGCTTTTATATTGCATTCTCTTGCTATATTATTTCTGCATGTGGCAAGGTGTTTAAATACTATTTTAATCGTCTATACTTGAAGAAGCTATACAATTTCATTTATAAATTAAAACAAGCCCACTCCATTTTTCCACTGAAAACAGCCATGATTTTGGAGATAAAAGCAAACATTCATAGGCTTCCACTCCCATATAAAACTAAAATTCTTTTTAAACCCTTTTCAATACAGCTTAGAGGAAAGCTAATTTGTGTTTGCAAAAGTCTGAATCGGGAAGTCTGCACTGATAATTTTTTTAAAGTAAATTAATTCCTTCAATAATTAACTAGATAAGAATGGGTTCAGATGTCATCCTAAGCTCTGATTTGTTTATCTCATTTGTGGGTTTGATAAACTTTTTAAAAAAGAGGAAGGGGCTTTATTAAGAGAGATGAATTCCTCTTGACTCAAATCAGGATTCCTGTTGTATGTATCAAGGATCAAATCAAAGAAAGCAACTATGGCTCTGCCTTGCTTACCAAAGATAGAGTGGAAAGAAGTTTAGACATTCAAAGCTTTGTCTGAGTTCCTAGAACCTTGTCAGCAAAGTCCAGATTTAACCACGTTGACACAATGCCCTCTTCCCTTCTATGGAGAGAACGCCGCTCGTTCCTTACTTGTAAGCGATCCATTCCCAGAGCCAAAAAGCAATCTGCCCGTTAGCATCAGAGGCAAAAGGTACGGAGTCCCTTTTAGGTGGGAGCCCAGTGCAAAAATGGATGATCCCAAGACAGTCAGGAATGAGAAAACAAAGACACCAACTATAGAGAGAAGGAGAAAAAGATGTCAAAAAAAATTATACAGGCAAAACATGCTTTTATAACAGCCACATGAACAGAAGAGACAAAATCCAGATTTATAAACACTTTAATCACGTCTGATCACAGACACTGTCTACAAGGCATGCCTCTACTGTTTCCAGTTGCAGCTACAGATAATCCTCAACTTTTAACCTATTGCTAAACAAGGTGGTTGTTAAGTGAGTTATGACCATTTTGACCCTTTTTTTGCTACAGTTGTTAAACGAATCACTGTGGTTGCTAAATAAATCATGTGGTTGTTAAGCAAATCCAATTTCTCTCTCTGACTTTGCTAGGAAGGTCACAAAGGGTGATCACATTACCCCGGGATGCTACAACCACCGTAAACAGATGCAGGTGTGTCAAGCACCCCAATTTTGATCATGTGACCATGGGGCTGCTGGGATTATCATAAGAACAAGCCACTTAAGTCACTTTTTTAGTGCCACTTTAATTTGAAATGGTCACTAAATGAAAGGTTGCAAGTCAAGGACTACCTGTAACAAACAGGGTATTTCATTCCTATCTCTCGTAAGAAAGATCATACATTTCCTGTTAAGCTTGTAGGAAATAACATGAAGAGACCATTCAAAATTCTGCAGTGCAAAATACATAAATACATTACAGCATCCCTCATAGAGTGGTGCAGTGGCCTAAAGGTGGAGCTCTCGCCTCATAATCAGAAGGCTGTGAGTTCGATCCTAGGTAGGGGCAGATATTTCTTTCTCTGGATACACTGAGAACATTTCTGCTGAATATAACTCCGCACTGGCGACAGGAAGGGCATCCAGCCAGTAAACACTCAACTCCATTCAGTTGCCCAGAATCCACCCCCGCAAGGGATTATGGGATCATTAAAAGGAGATGATAAAGATGATTACAGTATCCTCATGCTTTCCAAGAAACATGCTCTATGAAGACCTGGTTTTTAAAATGTTTGAAAAATCCTGGAAGGGCCTGAAAAGATACTCAGTTTCTCTGGCAGTCTTACATCTTTTTACTTTTAAGAAAAGCAATCAAATCCAAGGCTGAATTTAAAAGAATGACATTAATGTCTGCCAACAGGTTTTAAACTCTGCCTTTTTGCAGCCATCTTATAGAAGTAACCAAAATTAAGAGTACAGTCTGAGATCACACAGCCTGCCAACCTCTAACACCAGTGTTGTTATGAGGGATCCTTGGTGCTCTCTGAGCTTGGTTGTTTTCTTGCAGGCATTTTATTACCCAAAGTAGGTAACATCATCAATGCTAGTCTTGTTAAAAGAACAGAATGGAAATCATTGGTCAACTCCGAAATGGCTTTCTTTTATTCTCGGGGTGGAAAAGAAGAGGTGGAATTTTAAATATCCGAAACAAAGCTTCATTTTCAAAAATGCATCCCTAACCATAACCGAGTTCCTTTATACATTTAGAGCATTCAAAGCCAATGTACCCAGGCCGACATGGCTAAAGCGAAGCCTTCTATTTCACATTTAAAAGCTCCATGCGAAACAGAGATAAATGCCAATACCCTTCCAGGAAAGGCAACTCTTCATAATGTATGAACAGAGCAGAAAAAAATCTTCAGCCAGCTGGATTTGAGAAGACAAAGGAACATACAGAACAGCATCCCCACCACCCCCAAAGCCCCAGATGATCTCAGAGAGAGAGGGCAGGCCAGTGGCAAAGAAAACAACAGCACAGTCACCCGCGTTGAGATGGGCGGGCATATAGAAATAAAATAAATAGTCCTCCAAACTTACAGCGGTTTCCGAGTTTGTCAATCAGGAAGCCAGCCACAATCACCACCAGTGCATTACTAAGGAGAACAAAAAAGAAACAAGATCACAAGGAGGAGGTGGACATAAATAGCATTGTGTGTCTGTGTGTGTCAGTGAGTGAGTGAGTGGGAGACAGACAGAAAGACAGACTCACGTCCAGGCATAGATGGCATACAGAAGATTGTATTCTTCAGGAGTCATTCCAAGCCCTTCCACGCAATCAGTTGTTGCGTTATGTTCTGTGCCATTGTGCTGAGTTCCGTTGGGGCAGGTTAGATTCTGGAGGACAAATCAGAACAAAAACAAAATTATCAACATCAGAAATTACAAGTGAGCCAAGATGAAATACATCCTCACTAAAACATCCTGGTTTAGTGAGGCCCACCTGCATATTTGTTCCAGATAATTAGAGAATTCCACCTACTGATTAAATGCATGATGTGTACGTTCCTCGTACAAAGATAGTTTTGGTTGTTAGGTTTTGCTCACCTGTATCAAAGGAAAGCACTACACAGCTATTGTGGTCTTCTAATCAAGATTTATGGCTTAGTGTGATTTGACAGCCCAGTCAGTTATCAATAAAGCATAGTTTAAAAACCACAGCTTAGTACAAGGTGTGAAGCCAATCTGTAGCAGTATCTAAACATTCTTAAGCAGGACCTGGGCCTTACACATGGAAAACTAATGAAGTTGCTACATCAGCTATCAAAAATGTAACTTGGCATTCCCACGTTGCAGAGTTTCTTGAATTCCTACATATACCTTTGGTAACTCAGGTATGGAAACAGCTGATGTTCGTTTTGTGTCAATCTCTGCAGCTTTGGAAAGACGTGAATTGAAAAAGGCTTGGAAACTCTGCACTTCTAATCTATTTGCTCCATGGCTGAAATCAAGCTGACTTCTAACAGCGTCGGAGAGAAAAGGGGGAAAAACACTCACCCCTTGAAACTGTTCTTGCAAGACACTGGGAATGTCAAAACAGAAGTAGGAGCCAAAGGTCAAGAGACAGTTGAAGAAAAGCACAAGGAATCTGTAATAAGCTGCAAAGGGAAATGAAAGTGTTAGAAGGGTAGAAAAAAGCTATGTGCAATTTGTGTTATTAAAACAAAAAGCATGGTAATTTGGTAATTTCCCCAGGATTTCGATTTCCAGTGGCACCAAGCATCTGAACAAATGATATAATGCCCAGACATTGCACGCTACTAGTTTGAACACACACAGACACACACATTGTGATTCTGGCTTGTTTTACTTCCCAAAGACTGGAATGTAGTTTAGAGTTTAGACTGGAATGTAGTACACCCAGGCCCACTTTTTCATGTTAAGGGACCTACAAAAACCATAAGGAGGCGCTTTATATTATGGAATACATTTGCAAGATAATTTGGAAGGCTTTTATTGCAAATATTTGTTCTGTATTTTTTTCTCCTTAGCTACAGCTAATCCTTGATTTAGGTCCATTCGTTTAGTGACTATTGAAAGTTGCAACGGCACTGAAAAAAAAAGTGACTTACGACTGGTCCTTGCACTTATGTCCCATCACAGCATCCCAGTCACAGGATCAAAATTTGGGCCCTCGGCAACTGGCATGTACTGATGATAGTTGCAGCATCCCAGGGCCATGTGACTGGGATTTACAGCCTTCCCGGTCTGCTTGTGACGAGCAAAATCAACGGAAAAGCTGGATGATTCAGTTAATTGTTGCAGGGTTTCATTTTAACAACCGTGGCAGAAAAGGCTGAATAATTGGACACCACTCACTTAACAACCCCTTCGTTTAGCAACGAAAATTCTGGTCCCTAATGCAATCTGTTGAGGAGCACCTGTACTTTCGTGTAAGCCATTCTTCATTCTTGCCGTCCATAAAAAAATTCAAATAAACAAATCAAATCTTGCATTCCAGCTGAGATTTTAATCACTGAGATCGGAGATTTTAATCACTGGGACCTGCTGGCTGCAAAAGGCCCAAATAAAGGTCCATGCCGAATCCAGCTCCAAAGATCCCTTAATCCCACATCCTGTTCACTTGATCAGATTGACAGAATTGGAAGGGACCTTGTAGGTCATCTAGCCCAACCCCCCTACACCATTTCCAACCAATGTCCAATCTCTTCCTGAAAGCAGGATGCTCGCAACTTCCGAAGTCGTGCCGCTGTTGCCTTCCAAATGTTCTCATCCAAGGGCCTGTTCTTCTTTCTGATCTTGCCCTTTTTGCCTTTTTTTTTGTCTTTGTGTTTAATATCTTTTATATTTGTAATTTTAATTGCAAGCGTTGCTTTTCGGGCTGAGATGACCAGTACATCGCACCCGTACGCTCAACAGGCATGCTACAGTTAACATTTCAGCCATGGCGAGTCCTGTAGTTCAGCAGGGTCTTCAAACTGGACAGCTTTAAGACTTGTGGACTTCAACTCCCAGAATTCCTCCTCCAGTCATGTTAGCACAGGAATTCTGGGAGTTGAAATCCACAAGTCTTAAAAGTTGCCAAGGTTGGAGGAGACCCCTGGTGTAGTTGACCCCTGGCCGCCTCTTTTGGGAATCCGCCCCAGGGAGATTTCCACCATCCCTTCTCCTGCCTCCCCACACGGCCCAGGATCGGAGTAACCGGGCCTCCTCCAGCCCCTGCCCACGTACCCCGAGGAAATCACGTGCAGAATCATCACGGGGTGTAAGATCTGGGACAGGTCTGTGCATCAGACCAGGTCCTCAATGCAAAAATGCAAAAAAAAAAGGGGGGGCAGCCTCTAAGCATACGCAGAGCGCCTTGGGGGACAGCCGGCTTCCCCGCTGCATCGGAGTTCGGGGTCCGTGCAGGTGATTAACGTGCTCCGGGGCTCACCTTTCTCGGCCGCCGCTTCCGCCATCGCTCCGATTCCCGGCTGGCTGACTCCGCTTCTCCCGAGGCAGCACTGGCCCCGCCCCCGCCCACTATCCCCGTGCCCGAGGCCCCGCCCCTTTCCCCCCATCAGCCGCGCTCTGTGACCCGCATTTCGCCCCGCCTACTACCCCCAGCCCTCCCGACCGGGGCTCCTGCGAAAACTCCGCCCTTCTGTCTCGTGACGTGAAACTCCGCCCTCTTTCCCCTCCCCTTTCCCGCATTTGTAACGCCTCCTACGCCCCTGAAGTCGACACCCTTTGGATGCTGGAGGCTCCTCTGTTCCGCCCCTCAGCGTGAAGCTCCGCCCCCCCTACGAGTGGGACGTTCCCGCCTTTTCTGAGGCGGCGCATTTGTCTCTCGCAAGGCGAGGCAGGTGAACGTCTGGATGTGGAAGGCGTCTCGCTTTTCCAGCGTCCTTTATATCTAGAAAACGTCCCCGAAATAAATATTACATTTGGTCGTTTATTATTACAGTACAAAACCAATCATAAAAATCATCGATTTTAATTTAAAATGTGCCCCATATCTATTTTTCAAGCCTTATAACAGGTGCTTCTAAACTCCTTTCTAAAAAGACTTTTAAAGGACATTTTTTTCCCCTTCAGTGTCTTGCACCAATAGAAAAAATATCAAGCAGTGTGTTTTAACAGACAAATTGTACCACTGGGTTCTAAACTGTCTTATTTTCAGAAAAAGAACTCATAAATCAAATTTTAAGTAAGTTTTTTTAAGGATGTATTGAGCCAATACAATAACTTTTAAATGTATCTTTTCAAGAAAGCTCAACCAATCACATACTTTCTAAACAAGTTGTCACGTCATGTCGCCAAGAGTGGATAGTGAGATGGGCTGGGTATAAATTTTAACAAATTATATTTTCACTTGATATTAATTTGAAAACATTTTTCCTGATTATATTTTTCAATTACTTTCACTTTGGTCTAAAGGCCAACATCAAAGTCAATTAAATGCATTTGAATAAAGTATTGGGTATTTCCATTATGTTACCCATGTGGGAAAAAAAAACAAAAGAAAAGAAATAAAATGGAAATGAAAACCAGAATATAAAAATGAAGACTGGAGGCAGAAAAAAGAAAAAGAAAGAAAGAAAAAGAAGGAAAGAAAAGAAAGTCTTCCAATCGCAATAAACCAAACTTATTAGGGAAGCAAAAGATGATGGTATCTAGTTGACTTCAGAAGCCATTAAGACCATTTGTAGTTAATGCTTCAAAGGAAGGATAACCCAGCACACTAAACAAACAAACAAAATAAAACAAAGCAACAACATGGAAAAAAAACAATGCAAAATCGTGTCCATATTGTAGGAAAACCAGAATGGAAATGTTCATGAAGTCACCTGTTCTCGACTTGAGAGTATCCAAAGCTTTACCTGCTCTGTTCAGTGTATCAGGATAAAAGTCTTATTGATGCTTTTGGATTTTGTTTTTGGAAGACCACGGACAGCCAAGAAAACAAACAAATGGATCATCAGAATGGTCAACCTTCAGTCCTCACCTAAGGAAACAAATAACCAGGCTTAGGCTACGTATAGTAGTTTGGACATCTTTTCTGAACACCTACTTTCTGGAGAAGTATATAATGCTGGGGAAGATAGAAGGAAAGGGAAGAAGAAGACAACCATCAGCAAGGTAAATTTGCACAATAAAATTGGTGATAGGTGCACCATTGGAAAACCAGTAGGACCAAGTCTGGGACAGATGATCCTTGAGAAAATCCATCTGTGTGGTTGGTAAGAGGTGCCATCAACTTGATATCACATAATTCATTAAAGTGTTTTGTAGAGTTTGCTTACACACACACACACTCATACAGAGAGAGAGAGAGAATTGCAGCCCAAGGTCTATTTCTAAAGCAGTGTATACTTTGCATGTTGTTTTGAGTATGAATAATCCTTGACTTATGACTGTTTTTCAATTTAACCATTGCAGCATCCTCATGGTCATGTGATGAAACTTCAGGTGCTTGGCAACTGGCATGTGCTTATGACAGTTGCGCTGTCCCAGGGTCATGCGATTCCATGTGTGACTTCCCAGCCAGCTTCTTGATAAGCAAATTCAATGGGAGATATCAAATTTGCTTCATAACCCCATGATTCACTTAATAACTGGCAAAAAGGTCCTAAAACGGGGCTCAGCTCACTTAACAACTGCCATGCTTAACAAGAGAAATTTTCGGCTCAATTGCAATCATGAGTTGAGGATTACCTATAGTGCATTGCTAAAACACTATTATTGTGATGCATGCTTTTTTTTTAGCATCCTCTGAGTAGGGAAGAATTAAGCTTTATATTCAATGCATGCCCAAATAAAATACCATGTAGTACCACAAGATGCTTCTCTCTGGTGCCACAAAAATGGGTTTTCCTCACAATTCTGTTCATATAGTATATGTATGGGTTGTAATTCATAATATGGCCTTGAGGTGTTGTTTCCTGCTTTGGCCCTTTGAAAATAATATCCCCTTGGAGATCTGCAGGGCTTCTACAATGCCCATTTTAAAGAGTACTTTTAAAAATAGCTTTTTCTGCAGGCATTGAGTTGGATAGACAAGCCCCTTTGTTGTTGGAAATACGATTGAAGGACTTTACTCCTAAATAGTTGCTTTTACTGATCCTGTTTTGCACAGAATTTTGTTTTGTTTCAACTTTGTGAGGCTGCCAGAATCATCTGGATAGGAGCGGGCTAGACATTAATTTATTATTTTAATATTATATACAAACCCAAGTGTATACATGTAATAAAGGCAGACAGAAAAGGGAAGAAATCACAATAAAATCAGAGGATAACAATAAACTCCCAAATGACAATAGCTATTAAAATCTTCCTTAGAACTGTGTTTCACCAACAGCTTGAACGATATGATCCCTGTACTAAGGAAAAAACAGCATCGTAAGTGGGATATTACTGTCCATAAAGTCATTTTTATAACCTCACCTGTCCAGGAGATGCGACATGAAGAAGAACGTTAGATAACAAAGTACATTCGGAACAGGCCACCTTATTGCTTTTCGCTTTCTCAGAAAGCAATAAGCCTCTTGGCTTTCCAGGTGGCAAACGGTGGCAAAGGACAAATGATTATAGCATCCAGAAGACAGAGAAAGCAGAGGAAAATGGAGCCATGGAGTTTTGGTATAGGACAGGGGTGGCTAACCTTTTGGGGCTCCTGTGCCAAAAATTGTGTGCACTCGTGCACTTGCGTGCCAGCACCCAGAAGGCAATGTGCGTGCGGGGCCCCCATGCCCCTGCACATGCGTGTGTAACCCCCCTGCATGCTGCACGTCTCTGCGCATGTGAGCATGATCCCCCCACACTATGCATCTCTGCACATGTATGCGAGACACCCCTGCACACACTGCGTATCTCTGCACAAGAGTGAATGCATCTCCTGCGCAGGCCCGTCCTTCCGCGCATGCGTGCCAGTTACCCGACAATCAGAGGGTAGACAGGCAGCGGGCGCACATGCTCAGTAGGCCTGCTCTGGGTGTGGGCTTGCATGCTGGCCATAATGGCTTTTCGTGACACTTCCATAGGTTCACCATCGTGGGTATAGGAGGAGAGTCTTTTGAGCCAAATCTTATTTTCTTCTCTTAAATAACTGGAGGCATGATGGCTTGGTATCTTGAACCTATTCCTCTCCAAAATGTTGGGAAAGTATGATTTTCAGTGCAGGTAGTCCTCGACTTACAATAGTTCATTTAGTGACCGTTCAACGTTATAACAGCATTGAAAAAAATGTCTCACGACCGCTTTCCACACTTACGACCATTGCAGCATTTCCATGGTCACGTAATCAAAATTCGGACGCTTGGCAACTGTTTCATATTTATGACGGTCGCAGTGTCCCAGGAGTCATGGAATCCCCTTTTTTGCGACCTTCTGACAAGCGAAGTCCATGGGGAACCCAGATTCACTTAACAGCAGTGTTGATAACTTAACACCTGTGGCAATTCACTTAATGACTTATTTATTTATTTTATTTATTTATTCGAACTTTTATACCACTCCCTCTCCCAAAAAGGGACTCGGGGCGGTGTACAGCCTACTAAAAACACATAACTGACATCAAAAATAAATATAATTTAACTGTCCTGTGCAGCCCCGCCCTTCCGCGCATGCGTGCCCGATACCCGACAATCAGAGGGTAGACGGGCAGCGGGCGCACATGCTCAGTAGGCCTGCTCTGGGTTAGGGTTAGGGTTAGGGTTAGCTTGCATGCTGGCTGTAATGGCTTTTCGTGACACTTCCATAGGTTCACCATTACGGGTATAGGAGGAGAGTCTTTTGAGAGTCTTATTTTCTTCTCTTAAATAACTGGAGGCATGATGGCTTGGTATCTTTAACCTGTTCCTCTCCAAAATGTTGGGAAAGCATGATGTCTCAGTGCAGATAGTCCTCGACTTACAACAGTTCATTTAGTGATCGTTCAACATTACAACAGCATTGAAAAAAATGTCTCACGACCGCTTTCCACACTTACAACCATTGCAGCATTTGCATGGTCACGTAATCAAAATTCGGACGCTTGGCAATTGTTTCATATTTATGACGGTCGCAGTGTCCCAGGGGTCATGGGATCCCCTTTTTTGCGACCTTCTGACAAGCAAAGTCCATGGGGAAACCAGATTCACTTAACAGCCGTGTTGCTAACTTAACACCTGCAGCGATTCACTTAACGACTGTGGCAAGAAAGGTTGTGAATGGGGCAAAACTCACTTAACAAATGCTTCACTTAGCAACATAAATTTTTGGGCTCAATTGTGGTCTTATGTCGAGGACTACCTGCTACTACCTACTTATTTAAATTTCGATAACTGTTTTAAACTTGTACAAAAGTAAGGAAATGCATAGAAGAGCTATTCTAGTCAGTTATTTCTTGTCAATACAATCATATTACAAAATATAACTTATAATACTGAATTCAGTATTATTACTCAGTATCTAACTATCTTGTTCAGTCTGATGTCTTTCCAATTCCTTCAAGTTCAAAAACATTCATGCATATTTTTTTTGTTTAAAAGGCAGCAGATAATTTCTTTTGTGCCATCTCCAATGCTCTTTCTGTTTTTTTCATCTTTCTTATCTTTTCTATACATCTGTAAAATCTCTGTAATTCCACAGAAATGGTTTGATCTCCTCTGCCTGTTATCTTCTCTGATGCTTTTGTATAGAAAGAACAGGGTTGAATTATGCTCTGTAGCAAAGCTTTGCATTGTAGAAAAATTACCTCTACATAGCTACATGCACTGTGCCAGTCAGCTATTGATATAATTGTACAACCTCAGAGGTTTCTTTTAATCAATGTTCCTAGCATTTGGAAAGCTTCAAGGGCATAGTTAAGGAAGAAGTACTGAAATAAAATCACTGGCTGGGCTTTGCACTGAAGAGCTTCTATGAAAAACAGCTTTCTTTTGTCCTGCTTCTTCTGTATATTTTGGAATATAAAGAGAATGCAGTGCTGTATTACGTTGCAGCCTCACTATGCAATATTCTAACAAAGTTTCTAGGATGTAGAATACAAGATAACAGTAGAAACTAATCAAGCCTTTTAAATTAAAATTACGTGTGTGTATAATCACATACATGGGACATATAAGATGATAAATACTGCTTTCTCCCAAACTTTCTTACTGTGTCATCTTCTTTTTATCAGTCAAAATTCTCTCTGATTCAATATGGCTTTCTTTTAGAGGTAGTTACTGCATCCGTTATTTGCTGCTTCATTGTGATGACTCAGTTTCCATTTCTGGGCTCAAATGGCCTAAGCAAGACCTAAGGGAAGGCGAGGAACAGCTCCAAATACATTTTTTTTCCTCAATCAGTCTCAAATCCAATTAAATGCTGCAGCTCCCTACCAGGCTGAGGAATCATTTCATTTCACGCATGATAACTCAGAGCCAGGGAGAAATCTAACTAGATTATATCACACCCCTTCTTTCTTATGTTTTCTGTAGTACTGCTCTTTAAAACCTCAGCTCCGTGTAAAAAGGGAAGCGCGCGACTTCTGAATGCTTATTGATCTTCACAAATCAACGGGAAAGGGTATTCCTGCTAGCAAATATGTCCCTCCCACAGAGGTAATGCTGTGAGCCTGTGATTTCTAACAATAATGAGACAAAGGAGCTGTCCAGCGGAGAGGGGGAAGGAGGAAAGTGGTGTGGAACTGTCCAGCTAAGTAGCTAGATGGTGAGCAGAGAATAAGAAGAAGATCAGAAGAATAAGATCAGAAGAAGCTTACAAGAATAAAAGACGGATATCTGTGGAAAGACACTATTCCAGTTGCAAACACTAGATTGATCCAGAAAAAAAACCCCAGACCCTTGCATTTGTGGGGAAAATACTAGGAAGAAATAAAAATATGTGCTAGAAGACCTTAACAAGCAAATCTAGCATCTGCTAGTCCTTTTTAGACATAAGCTCAAAACTTTCCTGTAGAAGGGATGCTAGAAACCAAGATTCAGGGTGTTGTGTGAATACAGGCATAATTTAATCAGCTGTTTTACACTCCATGTTACTGCCACTGTTGTTCCTGCAGTCAACGAAGTTGTGATAGAGATCCAGTAATAGACATTAAAGTATGAGAGTTTAGGATATATTGCTGGCTTCTAAGGTAGAACAGGACGTGAGATTGGTATGCATTTCACATTAATTATCAAGGAATGCTTATCAGGCCATGTCAATTATTCAGGACACAAGATATTTCTCTGCGGTGCAGACTATTATGTGCATGGAAAGATGAGAGAATAGTAATGACTCAGCTCTTCCTCTGACAATACCTCTTGGGAATTGGCAGCCTAAGAGAAAAAATAAAGTTTACCTTTCCCGTTGCTTGACTAGCATGCTTTCCCCACAAAAGAGCAACACATCAAACTGTCACCAGGCATTTGGATCATTCTTCTGGCTCGGTTGGCTCTCCGTTATAAAATCTCCTAAGTGACTTGTAAAAAATAAATGGAATAAAGTCCATGCCAAGAAAAAAATAAATGCTGTACATAGTAGTTGCATAGGTCCTATCTTAGAGAAGTTTCACAAATAGGAAAGAACATGTTGCTCTTTATATGTAGAGCTGGAAAATCCAAAAGCATTTCATAGAGATGGGTGCATTTTATGGCTGGATTAGACAGCAGTTTTAAAGATTAGCTAATAACCTAAAACTGTACAGTGCTCAGAAATAATCCCCTCTCCCTGTGCTGTTATCTAATTCCACCATAGTACACAACAGAGGAAGAGGCTGAAAGCATCTATCCATCCACTCTGCAGTGATATTTATTCCATCAAACTCTTACTTTCCTTCCATGGTCTAGTAGTGGTTGAAGGACAGAGCAAAATTGGAAGCGAGACAATCTAATGGTGCAAGCTGAGAGTTCAGTTCCTTTTGGTATCTGAGAACAGTTTCTTCTAATGTCAGCTATTACAAGTCATTTAGCTGTAATAGCTCACCAAACTTCCTTTTTCCTTCTTTTTGCCATTATATTTTTATTATATTTTTTCACATTATAAGCCTCCAGGCAGGGACAGACTGTTGCTAACTTTATGCATGCTGCTTTGGAATAAAATTTCTGTAATATAACTGTCTTTGGAAGGCATATAGAAGTGACATAGATGGTCAGTTCTGCTATACAGTATTCAGATTACCAATTATTTTTTTTTAGCAGTGGACAGGGTATGTTTTCTATTCAGTCAACTAGTTTATTTATTTTGGTGAAAATCAGTAGAGGCCAAAAATTACAAAAAGCAAAAAAGGAATAAGTAAGCAAAAAACAATTTCTGAAGAGCTTGACTGCATCAGAGTTGTAGTCAATGTGTTAGCAATTAGCACAATACAATATTGGCACAGAAATGTATCCTGCAAGAGTTATAAATTGCATACTTGAAGTTATTGAAGAATCCTTAAGGAGTTTCTGGAGGAGCATATTGTGTACCATTCTATACCAGAAAGGCCAAGAAAAGGTCTTTATAGAGCTATGGACAGAGGGAAAAAATTGTTATTCTTATTTCAATTATCAGTTGACCCTGCAGGTGAACACACCACAGAACTGAGCCAGATCGGAGTAATACCCAAGCCAAGTAAAACTGTAATTGATCAAGTGGTCTGAATTAGAAAATTGGATCTGTTGGTTGAAAATTCTGGGAATCGCAGTCCTAATACATTTGGATGGCATAAGGCATGGAATAATTGTAGCATAGTAATGTGTTTTGTTGGAGTCAACTTTAAAAGAACACACACAAATTATTATTATTTGATGGCGAGCAAAGTAAAATGTGAGACAGTGGAAGATAGAACATGTGATGAAAAAAAAGTCTGCAAAATGTGGTAGAATTAAGATAGGACAAATTAATATTTCAACTTCCAGCACAATGGTCATTTCTAAATGTGAAAGTAGTCGCTTTTAAAACACTTAATCATATAACCAAAATACTTACTGCTGATAATTTCTTATGTTGATAAGAGTATCCAGAAGTTTCCCCAAACCTTCTAGAGACTTCTTTTTTTCATTTGTTTCTTCAAAGCATGTATGCATTTCTGGACATTTTTATTTCTTTTTACCTTATCTATCTTATGCATGTGGGGAGAGCAACTGCTTAAAATACAACTAATAAAAAAAGCCCCAAACATTTTGATATCAGCTATCCAAAACTCCATTCTACAGAGATCCTGACAAATCCCATCCACAGCCTTGATCAATCTTTTACAGTTCTTTTATAAGTGGAGGAGAAAGGGTTTCCCATGAGTGTTTTTGGCTCCCTCTTCTTTGCCTTCTGTCTCTTCACAACCCAGATGCTTTACAACCAGTGTCGGATCCTCCTAATGCCTCATTGATTAGTCATTTGGGAAGTGGTGTGGGAGTGTAT
>CM042842.1:9367793-9412793 GCA_023653725.1 Bungarus multicinctus | reverse complement strand
GGGGGAGAAGCAGCTCCCTGCAAGCGGCTGGGCTCCAGCTAGCTATTCAGCTGCCTTCAGGCTGGGCTGTGTCTGAAAGGAGGCTCTGGCTGCTGTTTCTCTTAGGGTGGATTTAAAAATAAAATAAAAGCAGGCGTAGAAAAGCATTGGAAGAGGTGGCCTAAATCTGGAGGCATCTCTTGGAGCTTGAATGGGTTGTGAATTGGCTTTCTTGAAGGGCAAAGGGATAAAAAGGGTGGCTTGGAAATCTTGATTTATGGGGGGAAGAGGGGAAGGGAAATGAAGTTGGCTTCCAAATGAATAAATGACATAGTGGGGAAGAATTCGTTCTCCCCATTACTTTTCCCCCAACCCGATCAAACTAACAATTCTGGGCCAGTGCGTCAATCATCTTTCAGAAGTTTTTGCTTCTCATTCTCATCATCAACCTTGACGAGCTGTTCTGCTCAAGATAATTGTCATCCAACAATCCGAGAGCTCGTTTGGTCTAGTAATTAAGGCGCCAGGTTAGAAACCAGGAGCCGGTGAGTTCTAGTGCCGTCTTAGACATGAAAATTGACTGGGTGACTTTGGGCCAATAACTAGGAGACCATGGGTTCTAGTCCCACCTTATGCTTGAAAGCCAGTTGGGTGACTTTGGGCCAATCACCAGGAGTTGGTGAATTCTAATGCTGCCTTAGGTATGAAAGCCAGATGGGTGATTTTGGACTAATCACCAGGGGACCGTGAGTTCTAGTCCTGCTTTAGGCATGAAATTGGTTGAGTGACCTTGGGCTGGCAAGTCTGTCTTAGCCCAACCCACCTCACAGAGTTGTTGTGGAAAAAATAGGAGGAGGAAGGTGTATTATGCATATTCACGGCCTTGAGTTAAATATAAAAAAATAATAGAAATGGGATAAAAAAAGCCGTTAAAAAAACCAAAACTAGAGGTTGCTAGATGTGGGAACTGTTGGTATATTATGGAGGCATTCATCCAAATGCATTTTCCATTCCTCTTGGCAGTCAACCAAATAGATTGGCTTGTCCCTTTATTAATTCCTGTCTCAAAACTTGATAATTTATCTTTGGAGGACATCAGAAAGTTACCCAGCTAGTCTTTTGAAAAATATATTTTATCTGTCCCAATTTTTGAAAATATGCTCTTTTTTTTCTATTTTCTAGATTTTCATTTTCAGAAGTTTAGCTTGCTTCCTAACGATTGTCCTGTCTTCCATTTAGCATTTGGATGTACCACCTATGCCTTTCTTAGCCTAGTAAAAGAAATGTTTGGAGCTGATAAAAATGCCCCTCCAAAAATACTTTCTGTAATTGCATGGATGAAAAAGATACATTTGTAAACATAGGAAGAAACAAACACAAAAAGGGTTTTCTTTGATGGTGGCAAGTGGCCAGAAAGTACATCTGAATAACTTAGTAGATGCATTTGATCTGCAAGAATTTCTTGACTCCTCTAAATTAAATTTGAACTGCTATGTGAATCTAGCTGTTCTAGAAACTTGGATCTATCTGTTCGTCGAGAAAAAAAGCCAAAATAGAGCTACAAACTAAAATCATTTCACCCAGTGACCTGATTCATTTAGTGTGCACTGCTTAGTATGTTATCTTAGTTCAGACACTATTAGTTTCAAGCAATGGTTTCAATCTTCATGGGTCATGCAATCTTCATCAGATTACTTTTTTCCCTACAAACCATGGTTAGGCAATAAACAGATCTGGCTAAGGTGGGTGATGGGTTTCTGAGAATCTTCAGATTGCTTTTCTACACCACAGTTACCTTCTAATCTCTTCCAATTTTGTCCCACAGTTTTGTAAACTGGAAATGTGGTTTCGATTTCATTATTTTGAAATGTTGCTTTATTGTTGATATCTTCTGAGATGGGAGACTAGGAGTTTCAACATTGAAGATGGTGCTGTCAGAATGAATCTTTTTTATTTTTCCAGATTTGTCTTTCTTGGATGTGTCTTCCTATTAAGTCAGTAGGGAAGCCTGGTCTCCCATTGTATTTCTACCGATGGTGCAGCTGGGATTGAGATGGGCAGCTGTCCATTGAAACAGAAATGAGAGCTCCCACATAATTACATCCCCCATTTCTATAAAAGCTCTTTGTGGCTAACACACTCTTGACAACCATTGAATCGCAAGTGCATTAATACAGTTCCTTTAATCTTGCCTAAATTAGAAACAAATCCAATTTCTCATTCTCGACAACTTTCAGTACATTTTTTTTATGACTGTGATTTTGCTTTATGTAGGGTGAGCTCACAAAATATTATAATCACGATCCAGGCAAAGTCAAATCCAGGTGGATTTACCTCCTGTATGGGGCATGTGTGTAGGCTTATGCTATTGAAGTTGTGCTGATTTCAAATAACTATATTAAGATACCCGCCTGCTTCTCTGGATAAAATAATAAGAGAAATTTGCTGCATTTTGAGTGGGCCAGATCTCTAGAGCCTAAGATTAGGGAGGAAAATTATGTGTACTACAGAAGTACTGAAAGAGAACAAGCTGCATTGTGTTTATATGTTAGCTGGGTTAGGCCCAGCACCAATAATCTGGGAGTTTTGGTTTTGATTTAGCATATACTTGTGAACTAAAAGTATGTAAACCTATCAGTTATCACTTAATGTCTTATTCCTGTGCAACAGTGGTGGGATTCAATTTTTTTTACTATTGTTTCTATGGGTGTGACTTGGTGGGCATGGCATGGCTTGGTGGGCGTGGCTTGGTGGGCATGGCAGGGGAAGGATACTGCAAAATCCCATTCCCTCCCTACCCCCCTACCCTGCTTTCCAGCTCTGTTCTCCTGTGCAGGGCAACCAAAGAAGACTCAGCCAATCAGCTGGGACTCAGTGGAAGGCAGAGAAGAGATGGGGTTGCTTGGTCTTTGCTGGTTTTTCAAACTACTCAAAATTTCCACTATTGGTTCTCCAGAACCGTTCAGAACCAGCTGAATACCACCTCTGATGTGCAACCATTATGACTCAATAAACCATGGTTAACAAGTATGATGGCATAGTGGAAATCAGTTTTGTTGGTTTTTGCAATTTTCTGATAAACAGTTGTGAGAATAGTAGAAGAAATATGTGCAAATGTGATAGAAATGTGAGGGTGTATCTCCCTAAATTTCCTAGAAAAACATAAAATTGTCCTGAATTTTCCTGCTTTCTTAACTGAGGTTTCTTTTCCCTTCCCCCAAGCTACATGTCTGTATTTAGATAGACCAGAAAAGAAACCAACACAATGTGTTTTTCCCCTCCTTTTCTCTTTGTGTGAACCAGGAAAGAGCTTCTCTGAGATGTTTTCTCAAATTACTTTCTTGGCCCAAGGTCAGGAAATTTTCATCTGGCTTGGTTGTCCTCTTATCCTTCAAATCCATTTCCTTTGCCCTCTACACAAATGTGTGTATATCTATCGCACACATTACATTCCTGAAATCGTTGACAGGGAAAGAGAATCTGTTAATCTGTGCATACTGTACTATACATATCCTTATTCGGCTGAATACCAGAGTCTTCCAGCCTCAGCGAGTTCCAAGTATGCTTCTTGGGGAATTCTGGGACCTGAAATCCATACACTTCAACCTGGAACTTGTTTAGGTTGGGAAACCCTGTTACATATATGACCTCTTGTCAACATCCAGCTTGAGTATCCAAATAAAAGTCCAGGGTCATTTTCATTTATGAAAACCTTACCGGTTTATTGAATATAGAGCAGGGTATTGTGGAGGTAACACTAACTCTGAAATTCTCTAGCACCAGTTCATGGTATTAGACAGTGAATTTCCCAGCCCAACCTCCACATAAACCATATAAACCAGTTATCTTGTTATGGGAACCATCTGTCTCCTTCTTCACACCTGTTAATATGTCATTGAAAAGTTTTCCAGACTTTCACAAGCCTCCGTGGGAAGTTTCATTTCTTGAACTAACCCATTTGTAATCCCCTCCTTTTATTGTAATGACAACTTGAAGAATGAGGCATGTAGCTGCCAATGCTTCACCTCTACAGTCAGAATAGAGTAGATTTTAAGCTTTGAAATAATGTGTTTGATTTTGACTTGGCTTTAATGAACACATTTCAGTAAACTATGATTAAACAAAACAGAACAGTTGGGAACCCGGTCTTAGTATTCCATACAATCAATTTCCTGACAGTTAGAACAATTAATCAGTGGAACAACTTGCTCCAGAGTTGTAAATTCTCCAACACTGGAAGTTTTTAAGAAGAGATTGGATAACCATTTGTCTGAAATGCTACAGGGCTTCCTGCAGGGGATTGGACTAGAAGACCTCCAAGGTCCCTTCCAGTTCTGCTATTCTGTTCTGTTCCATTCCATTCCGTTCCGTTCCATTCCATTCCATTCCATTCCATTCTATTCTATTCTATTCTATTCTATTCTATTCTATTCTATTCTATTCTATTCTATTCTAATGTGTCTACTTAAAATAACATTAATTATTAGGTTGAGTAGCAGCATCCTCTGATATGACCAATGCAAAAAAGGTCTTCTTGGTCTCTCTAGCTAGAGATGCCAGATATTCTACTTGGAAATTGGTCTCTCTAGCTAGAGATGCCAGATATTCTACTTGGTCTCTCTAGCTAGAGATGCCAGATATTCTACTTGGAAATATAGAAAAGAGGAAAAAAAGCTTGTTAATACTTGTTAATATGTGAAACCGATTGCCATCGACCGTTGTTTAAGAGAGATCAAATTGACATGAGTCTAGGCCTCTTGCCTATTTAGCACCATATTGTTTAAACAGGAATATGGCTCTCTGGGACCCAGCCAAAGGATTTTCACATCATCTGCTACTAGAATCTTTTTTTAAAATCAAATACGTATTGGAGCATTCTGTCTTCAGAGTGTATACCGTTTCCACTGAGTTGCCATCCTTCCCCAGCTGGGCATTTGCAGCTTATGACTTAAATTGGCAGATGAGAAATAAAACTCTGGGGTGCAGAGTTTCGGTAATAAAAGATTCTAGTAAGGTTTGGCTTTGAATGATAATCACGTTTGTAGACATTGGTTCATTTCCAGTTCTTTGCTAGCATAAAATTAGAATTATTCAGGTAGTCAAGACTTCTGGATTGGTCTGCTTTTATTAAGGATACAGTAGCATCACAAACTGCTCGTGAATACACTGTTCTTACTGTACTAGTAATTATTTTTAAAACTAACTTCTCTCTAAGTTTCTAGGCCAGTTTACCAAACTGACCTTATCAGTTTTGATCACTGTGTCTTGCAAAAACAATGAAGAAAAACAGTGGCACTCTGCCTGTTCAAAGGGCAGTGTCCTGATGGGTGAATGTTTTTCCACTAGGTAATATCATGCTAAGAAGGTTCACAATTCAAGGTGCTGGTTGTTATCACCTTTAAAGCCCTACTTGACTTGGGCCAGGCAATTTGAAGGACTGACTCTCCTCTAATACATCTAATAGAATTCTTGATTGGCCAAGTGTGATTGGGCACCCAAGGAATTTGTCTTGGTGCAAATTCTCTCAGTGTACATAAAAAGAAAAGATACATTCATCAAGAGTCAAGAATCATCAGGTACAACACTTAATGATAGTCATAGGGTACAATAAGCAATCAAATCATACTAGGAAACAGTCAATATAAATCATAAGGATACAAGCGACAAAGTTACAGTCATACAGTCATAAGTCATAAGTGGGTGGGGATGTGTGATAAGGAGTGATGAAAAGATTAATAGTAATAGTAGTGCAGACTTTGTAAATAGTTGGACAGTGTTGAGGGAATTATTTGTTTAGCAGAGTGATGGTGTTCGGGAAAAAACTGTTCTTGTGTCTAGTTGTTCTGGTATGCAGTGCTCTGTAGCGTCGTCTTGAGGGAAGGAGTTGAAACAGTTTATGTCCAGGATGCGAGGGGTCTGTAAATATTTTCACAGCCCTCTTTTTGACTCATGCAGTATACAGGTCCTCAACTGAAGGCAGGTTGGTAGTAATTGTTTTTTCTACAATCCTAAAAAGCACAACCAAGATGGGCATGTGACGAGCCCCATTGATTAGGGATAGTACATCTGGTGGGACCACAAAAAAGGACCTTCTCAGTGGTGTCCCCTTCTTTATGAAACATCATTCCCCCAAAGGTACAGTTGGCTCCCAGCCTGTTGCTTTTTCAAAGGACCATAAAAACATTGTTTTGTCAGAGAGCCTGGGGATCATGAATGGAGATGGTGCCAATCAAGTGGCTGATTTGATTGTGTTGTTGCTGTCACGGAAACTGGGTTGGGTTTTTTTTTAAACGGGTTTTGATTATTTGATGGATGTTTAAAAAAACAAACTGTAAATTTTGTTGGGCTGCTATGTAAATTTGTTTAATAATCAAAGGGTAAATTATAGAGCCAGAGAGGAACTGGCCAATGACATTAGCATGGTTCAGCAACGGGGGTCCAACAGATGAAACCAAGATGGATTGGGAATTGGTGATGCAGAAAGCTGGTTTTATATTGGAGACTTTTGTACCAACACAAGGAGTGGTGGATAATGCTTCAGACTGATAATGATGAATTGGCCGAAGTTATGCATGGTATAAAGATTGTAGATGTCTATCACAATCTTTTGTGTATGCCTTCAGGTCTGAATCCAGCACTGCAGACAAAGGAAGAAATATTACAGCGCAGACTGTATATTTTTGTGCAAAGCCCAAATAATTTATTTTTTATAAAAGACAAGATCTCGAAATACTAATTAGTCCAGGTGACAGTTGCCATATCCTTAAAATAGGCATTTTCATAGGAAAATTGCACTATTTGTAAGAAGGGACAGTTTTCGATTGATTGCAGCTTGTAGTAAAAAGTCACAGTTTCTCTGCTCACATCACCCGTTTCTGTTATTTGCGTCTTCAACAGAAATTTATTGAATTTGAAGATGCACTGGAACAGGAAAAGAAAGAGCTGCAGGTTCAGGTGGAGCACCTGGAATTTCAAACACGCCAGCTGGAGCTGAAGGCCAAGAACTATGCCGACCAGAGTGAGTATAGCCGTTGACAAAATTTGGCCATATTTTACTGCATGCCGTACACAGATTTTGTTGAATTTGGTTGGATTACCCTCAATGCATCATGAACTGCCAAATAGACAAAGCACTAATTGGCTTCAGAGGTAAAACATTTACTGTGTGATGACCCAAAGGGGCGTGGCACAAAGGCAACACAGTCACATAAGTAAGAAGAGTCCCTTTAATACCTCCAAATTTGCCCCCAATGTCCACATTACCTTCTGCTGGAGAAAAAACTCTCCCAAGAACAGTCTTTAAGTGGAGGAAATTCAGTCTGAAAACAAAGTACATACAAACTGTAACTAAAAATCCACACAAACCACGCTGCGGCAATTAACTTGACAGGGCAGGAGAAAGAATTGCACGCTTGAAAGGCCAGCAAAACACACACAGTTGGGAAGACAGCAGGAACCCAGATAAGCCTCAACAATACCAGATAATTCACAATTTGCTCTCAACAATTGGCTGCGCGCAGCTTCCCTTTTTAAACACTGTGTTCCCAGCTGCAGCTAATGAAGGGAATCAGGGCCCTTTCTTCCCCCTTAAGCCACGCAACTCACATTGCTCCCTTCTCCGTTCCTCCCTGCATGCCCTAGGATGAAGAGGGGGTGGGTCTGGGTTTTCCTCCAAATTTCTTCTGCCTTGCCCTACCTCTCCCTTGCTCTGCCCAGCCGGACTTTGCCCTTCCCCAGTTTCTTCCACAGCCAACGGAGCCACACTCCCACTCCCCGTCAGCTGCTCAGTCGCCCCCTCCAAATCAGATTCCGAGAGGGGCATGACATACTGGAATGTAAAAGGTTCCTGCTTCAATTCCTAAATTTGCATAGGGAACCAAATCCAATTTTTTATAAAGGCGACATTTCATTAGATGGACCTTTGGTCTGACTCGACTCAAGGTGTGGCTATTTGTAGCTTGGTTTAAAAGTTCAGAGACTGGATCTAAGATCTCTACCTGAAAAGTACGTGCTGCATCAATTGAGCCACCAGGAAATTGAGGCACAGCCTACTCTTTTGTTGATTTATAAGGTTATAACAAAGCCGTGGGAGTAAACTAGAGCAAGCTTGAAGAAGTATCCTCATTCCATTTACCACTTGTTAACATCGTCTTTCTCAGAGATCTGTTTCTCCTCAACCTGCTTTCTTTTCTTTTCTTTTTTAAATAATGAACAGTTTCCCGGTTGGAGGAGCGTGAATCTGAAATGAAGAAAGAATACAATGCTCTACACCAGCGGCACACAGAGGTATCTCCTTTACTAGGAGTGGATGAAAGCTGATTATTATTAGTTAGAATGTACAGATCTAAAAGTAAATGACAGCAGTAACCTTAACTCCTTTCAGATGTATGGGACTAGATTCCCATCTTCTCTGATCTTCTGTTCTAGTGCGGTGGGTATTGGAGTACAGTAGCACTTAGCAATAGCACATATACTGCTTTACAGATCTTTTCAGCCCTCTCTAAGTGGTTTACAGAGTCAGCATATTGTCCCCCAACAGTCTGGGTCCTCATTTTACCCACCTCGGAAGGATGAAAGGCTGAGTTAATCTTGAGCCAGGATTGAACTCCAGACTGCGGGCACAGTCAGCCTGCAATACCACATTCTAACCACTGCGCCACCAGGGCTCCTAATGCAACATCCAATCAACTGCAGCAATAGCAATAGCACTTAGACTTATATACCGCTTCACAGTGCTTTTATAGCCCTCTCTAAGTGGTTTACAGAGCCCCCAGCAATCTGGCTCCTCATTTTGCTGACCTCAGAAGGATGGAAGGCTGAGTCAGCCTTCAGCCGCCAAACTGCAGGCCACTGGCAGGCGGCAGCAGTAGCCTGCAGTACTGCATTCTAACCACTGCGCTACCACAACACAATCGTAGCTGGAAGTTTATAAGTTCTGACTCTGCTGTACAGAAAAGGCAGCAGAACACTATTTAAAAAGAAAATAAAGAAAAATCATTTTCCAGATTAGAAAACGTTGGACTCGGGTACCACTCTAAAGTGGAGAGGGAATCCAGATTAAGTACCTTCTTTCTTTTTCTTCCCCTTCTTTGGCAGATGATCCAAACCTACGTGGAGCATATTGAGAGATCCAAGATGCAGCAGGTCGCTGGAAATAGCCAAAACGAGAGTGGTCTGTCTGGGAGAAGGTAAGGGGTGCTCCTGGGTTCTGCCCCTAAGGAAGTAAAGAGTTTCAAGGCAAAAAGGCTGTTTTGATCTGGCCTAGATGCTTCTTTCCACATGACTGAAATGAGCATCTTGGAACAATACATGAGCCAGGCTGTTTCTTTGAGCCTTGGCCATTTGGGAACAGGGTAAATTACGATGGTGGGATCTGCATGGGGAGAGTGATGGAAAAATTCTTGAAATGCCTCTAGTTGTGTTACACAGCTTGTTTCCCTGTTGGCATGTTCCTTTGAAAAGCTGGTTTAGGCCTTCGTCTCCAGAAGTTTCCGTACTTTGCCCTGATGTCATGAAGCATGATTTCAAACCAAAGGGTAGCGAATGTGAATGCATTTCGTACCGCAGCAGAGTTTTTTAAAAACGATTTGAAAAGTTTGAATGTAAATTCCTTTAAGATGCATTCCCTCCATCCCCTATTTTTCCCCCCAATTTACTATTTTCTTCTTAAGATTTCTTCTGGCTTCTTTGAGATTAGAAACAAACGCTTTAAAGTAGAGTCCAAAAGCCAAAATGTTGGAAATTATATTTGTGTCTTCCTGTTCTAGCTTAAGAGCTATAAACAGAGCTTTGAAAATAATTTGGAAGGAGCCCTTGGTGAGTGCGAGATTAAATAAATCCCCTTTAAATTAAAGCAACTCTTAAAGCATCTGTATCCCTTTTTTTAGGCTTGCAAGAAAATTTTAAAAAGACTGGGCTCCTTCGTTGAAGAGCTATACTTGTACAGGTAGTCCTTGACTTATGACCACAGCTGAGCCCAAAATTCCTGTTGCTAAGTGAATTTTGCCCCATTTGACGGCCTTTCTTGCCACAGATGTTGAGTGAATCACTCACTGCAGGTGTTAAGTTAGAAACACGGTCATTAAGTGAATCTGGCTTTCACATTGACTGTGCTTATTAGAAGGGGATAGGACACTGCAACATCGTAAATATGAGCTAGTTGCCAAGCATCTGAATTTCACCCATGGACATAAGGGGAAGGGGGGGGAATGGTCATAAGTCACTTTTTTCAGTGCCATTGTCACTTCGAATGGTCACTAAATGAATTGTTGCAAGTCAAGGAATACCTGTACAAGGACAAAAGCTTTTCTGATTCGATCTTAACAGGTTATAGCTTGTGGGGAATGGAGCCCAATAAGGATTATTATTTGCAGCCCCTTGCTTTCAGGTGCCTTATGCCCTTCGCACAGTCACCTCCGCCCTCGTTATCTCCCGCTTGGACTATTGCAATGCTCTCTACATGGGGCTCCCCTTGAAGAGTCTCCGGAGGTTGCAGTTAGTTCAGAATGCAGCCGCGCGGGTGATCGTGGGCGCCCCTCGAGGCGCACACGTAACACCACTTCTCCGCAGGCTGCACTGGCTTCCTGTGGCCTACCGGATTCGATTCAAGGTGGTACTGATGGTATTTAAAGTGCTCCATGGCTCGGGACCTGGGTACTTACGGGACCGCCTGCTGCCATTAACAACCTCCCGCCGCCCAGTACGCTCCCACAGGGTGGCCCTACTTGGGGTGCCGCCGCCTGACTGTTGTCGGTTGGTGGCCCCGAGAGTTCGGGCTTTCTCTGTGGGAGCTCCCTCCCTATGGAATGATCTCCCCCCGGAGATACGGGCTATGACGGATATTCTGACCTTCCGGCGCGCAGTAAAAACCCTGCTTTTTGAACAGGCCGGCCTGGCCCAGTAACTATGTTTTTTGGTTTTAATTAATTAAATTAGGGTTTTATTAGTTTTAATTTTTAACTTAAATTTTAATAGACAGCCGATTTGATTATTTAATTTATTTTTAACTGTATTTATTATGTATTTATTGTATGTTTTTAGTGGGCTGTTCACCGCCCCGAGTCCCTTTTTGGGAGAGGGAGCGGTATAAAAGTGTGATTAATAATAAATAAATAATAAATAGGCAGGGACAGGCCCACCATGAAATGGGGTTATAAATTACAAAGATGGGGATAGAACAGAGACTGAGATCGTGGAGACCGCTGGAGCATTAATTTCTTCTACGTCGGGCAAGTTGTCCATCTTCGGAGTGAATAGATGGATGACTTGCTTCCGGGGAAGAGAAAAGAACGTTGTTTAATTAAATTCCTCCCTACAGGGTGTGGGATTTGGTGCCTTGCGTAAATCTTCTGTGACCCCCCAACCAATGTCAGGAATCTTTTTTTTCCTTCATCCCAGTCAATGCCCCTTCTTCTGTATTTGGTTTGTATCTGGCTGTACTTGTATTCCACAGTTCCCCTCACCTCTGCATGTGGTTTGCGGCTATGATTGTGCTTAGGGTTTTTATTTCTTTTCTTCTGAAAAATGGAGACATCCTGTATCCTTTAGAACGGGAGCATGTGTATGAGCACAGAAGGTGTTCTGTAATTCCTGGATTTGTTGAAGGGAGGGACGTTTTTCCGTGTGATGATGGGAGCACGCAAACGTGCATTCCTTGTGGCTTGCTTCCACTGGAGTTTCTTTCTATGAATTCGAGAAGCTTGCCTCCTTTTTTGCAAATCAAAAACAATACGGCAACAACTGATTTGGCCAGGCAGGTTTTCTACAGCAGGGGTGTCAAACTCAAGGCCCGGAGGCCAGATCCAGCCTGCGGGGTGTTTAGAGCTGGCCCACGGAGCTGCCCTGAAACAGCGAAGAACTGGCCTATGGTACTTCTGCCAGTGAAAACAGAACCCCTATGGTCCTCCCGAGCTCAGTTTTCTCTGGCAGAGAGTTGCAGGAGGCCAATGCAGCCGAAACAGAGCTTGGGAACCCGTTTTCACTGGCAGGCGCCCCCAACATGAGTGACGTCGAGCTGGCCATGTCCACTCTGGCCACACCCACCCTGGCGCCCTGAGGTCAAAAAGAACCCTGATGCGGCCCTCCATGAAATCAAGTTTGACACCCCTGTTCTACAAGGGGAGCGCAGGGGAGGATCCCTTAAGACAGTGTTTCCCAATCCTGGCCACTTGAAGATGTTTGGACTTCAACTCCCAGAATTCCCCAGCCAGCTCCCAGAATTCTGGGAAGTCCACACATCTTCAAGTAGATGGGAAACCCAACCTTAGGAACATATCGTTGGAGTGTAATGAGATATAAGAATATATAACTTTCTGGTCTGATTATGAAGTTCAAACTCATCCACAGATCTTGTGGATGCCAAGGACTCAGCTTCTGAGATTTCAAAAACTGTTTATGTTATTGAGTGTGGGAGAAGCTAGGTATAGGGTGCATTAGATAGTACTTCAAGCATTTTGCTAGTGGTATGAATGGTCTAGGAGAAACTAACTCCAAGAAGATGGTGATAGTTACTACTGGGACAAATACGTCTGGAATGCTGATCACTAAAATGTGAAATAGTATGAAGCCAGATTTGAGAGTCATCCACCCCTCTTTTCTGCTCTTCTTTTAAATCCCGCTATTTTTAAAGTTTTGAGTTTTTCCCTAAAATGTTGGTAATTTGTAATTTATCTTGGGAACTCACTGATGGAATGTATATCCCCCACTCCCAATAAACAGTTCTCAAGTTTTAGATGAAGGCAATTAAAAGCCAACTTATAAGCTTACTTGTTACCATTAGAAGGAAATCAACAGTTCTTATTAGAACATATAGTATATCTATCCTTGTATTTCCTGGTACAGTTTTAGGAAACATAGAGAAAATTGTCCATAAGCCAGATGAAATATTACATTGGAAAACCATGATTATAACTTCAGGAGTAGTTATTTCTACATAAAAGGAACTGATTTATTTTGGGATGTTTAATCCCTTCTCTCTCTGCTTTCATGATCTAAACTTTGTTGGATTTAAAAAAAAGAAAAAAAAAGGAATCACACAGAGAGAAATACATATTTATATATTCCTGAGATTATGAAAAGAGTTACGCATGAAGGGTTATGTCTAGTGTGAGTCTTCCATCCATCTCTGTCCTTCAATGTAAAATAAGTACATTATGAGAGATCTAGTCATGGGTCTTTCACATGTAACTATTATCTGTGTCAATACTATCAAGTCCACCCCCCACCCAAAAAAAATCTTATTTGTCCCTTCTAAGAAGAAGTTAGAGCTGAAAGCTATGATGTGTTCTTTGTTTCTGATCCCTGGCTTGTTTCAAAGAATTCTACTCCAAAACAAGAATTCTAGAAAATCTTGGCTTACTATATTTTGCAAATGTTATACAATTGCCATATTCTGCCATGATTGCAGAGACTGTTGTTCGAATGATAAAACTGTGGAATCAGTGTTGAAATGACTATTTCCAATCTTTGCAAAATGTCTTCCGCTGACCTACAATAAAGAAACATCACTTTTCTTGAGACAGCAGACCAGCAACACAGTGTAACTGTACATACAACAGTATCATCCTTGCTTCACAATGTGCTTGTGAGGTTCTGGGCCAGCGTGTGTCAATCTCTGTTCAAATGAGCATGTTGTCTGAGCATGTCAATGCATGCTTGCATGACGTTCGCACTCTAATGGTTGTTCTCTTGTCTTGCTTCTTGTGCCATTACCTCTCTTGTGTTGGCTGTTCTCTGTTTGTCACTTCAGTCACCACCCATCATGGAGAAAAAGGTAATTTGGCAGACTCTTTCTAAGATGGGGAAGGGGTTGAGTTTTCTCTTATCATCATCATCATCATGTTCACCATCATCATGGAATTTCTGATCACCAGTCATAGTTTGCTGTTCTGGGCTGCTGCTAATTGGAAGTGGGACAATCTCTTTTCTGAAGATCAGAGAAAAACATTCCTGAGCCATGTTGAGCACAAGTTCAGAGTGTGAATCAGGCCCTGGTAGCCACACCTATCATCTCCATACGTTGTGTTTAGAAGCCTACTTGCCCCAATGTCTGCTCTGGCACCATGTTTGAAGTAGCAACAACAGGCACCATTTAAAATGATTCCTGTTTAGATTGGCAAGATCTCAACTCTTGCAGTATTGGGTGATCTTATAACATTTACAGTTTGTTTGTTTTTTTAGTTTTTCAGCATTATTGGGTGGGGGTGTTGTGGGGAACGGTTGTTGTTTGATGCCCAGAGACAAAAATTAACCGGGGCTACCATAAAATATAAAGGAAAGGTAATTCAATATTCTTCTAAGAAAGTTGTAAGAGCCCTTCTTAGCCTCCTGCTAGGGTAGAAATCCATGTCCTTGAGTGGCAAATTTTTGAAAAAGAGAGCAGTTTGAAGATTTTGTTAACCACACATGAGGTGATTACATTTGTTTCTGTTGATCCCCTTAATATGATTTCTTCTCCACAGGGGAATTTAAGGAAGTCTCATCAGTCTTTTCCCTCATTGCTTCCTCCAGAACCTTCAGTTTTACATTTGAAATTCTGAGTTGCTTCTCATTTGGATTAAATCCCCATTTGAAATCCATCAAACGAAGCTGAGTCATGCAAGAAGTTTGACTCATTTCAACCATCTCCAGTTTTATCTTTGGGATAAGAAAGAGACATGTTTATAAAAAATCTGGTTGAAACTGGAGTTCATTATCATATCCAAATCTCTTTCTCCCTCAGAAAACTAAAAACATTGGTGAGATAGGGCTTGGAAAGGAGTACTTTCGGAGGAAAAAGTCACCCTCTCTCCACACAGAGCTCCTTGGGAGAAACCTCCTTCCAATTTTTTTTAGCTTAGCTAGCAGAAGAGATTAGACAAAATTGATGTTCGGTATTTAGCATTTCACCATACTTCAGCTGTGTATGAACTACATTCTCATGTTGGGTCATAATAAGGATTTTCGTGGGAAATTCCATGTTATTTGAACACATCAATTGTATTTTGCTAAATTAGGAACTGGAGAATTTATATTTTTGCCTTCTACTTTCAACTTTGAAAATGACAACAACTGGAAGATGAAACACATCTGCATTGGGAAAAACAAGGGAAAAAGAAAGGATAGTAACCCAATCTTGGATAGATTTGTACTATCTGATTTTCATTCCTATCTGTCAATCTATCCTAAAATAGTCAAGATGGATCAAGCTACACCTTAAGTGCCTTATAGCATTCCCTTATTCTTTTGATTGTGTTTTTATCTTATTTCTGTTTCAAAATGTCTGAGTCATGGCCACGATCTTCTCAGTCCTCTTTTGTTTTCATAGCAACTCAACTAGCTTAGATAGGATGTTATTTGAGTGACTAAACTCAAGATAATTTCAAGGCTAAGCAAGGCTCTGGACTCTTACTTGATAGCTCCCCAAATTGTTATCCAGTGCTTTCAGCCAATCTGCCACAGCCAATCTATACCTGAGATTGAACAGAGAAAGAATATAATGTTCTGAGCTTCTTGTCATGATTTAATTAATATGATTTGGGGCTACTTTTCATAAATTCTTTTGATCTTAAAAGATCTATAATTCAGTGGCAGAGAACATACTTTGTACGTCTACCTCCTTATATTTCCAAGACAATCCAAAAAAGGGACCTTGTTTAAAATGCTGGCAAAACCCACATGCCATTTAGAGCAAGACAAGCAACTTTAGGTTGGTTTGATTTTTGCAAAAAGCCCATTACTGGCAAGGTCAATCTGTGCCTTTCCTCACACCTTCCTGGTGAAGAGAGTAGTAGAGGAAAAAAATGGTTGATGGGGAAAAGGTATTTTCATCTAGTTTTGATGGAATCTAAACCCAACCTCCACCAGTTTTGTTTTTATCTTGTCCATCAGATAGGTTTTAATAGCAGGCAACCCTCAATACACCTTGAGGAACTTGTCTGGAAGCTAAACATGATTAAACTTAGTTAATACTTTGATGGGAGATAATTCTATTATTATTATAAACCTATTAGAATGTGGTAGAAACCAGAATTATTTCACATCTTAACAGCAAATGTAAATGCTTAGCCAAGTGTCACTAATCGTGAAAAGTTAAATGGAAAAATCCAACGGCAAATTACTTGTGTGTTGTCAAAAAGCAAACAAATAAACCATATGGACACATCCCTCAGGAGGAATTGCACTCAGTTTGGAAATTTGACTTTATTTGATTAAAAAGAAAGAGTAGACCGACTTGCTGTATGTCTTTCAGAGTTGCTTTTCGAGAGATGGGTGGCTATACAAAATTGATTAGTAAATAAACTTGGAATATTCTGATCTTAGTGACCAGGAATGTGTGGATAGGGAAGAACATTGTGAAGTGCATTTGTTCCCCAAGCGCTGGTGCTGAAGATTTCAGCACCTAGATAATTTCCCCAACTAACTTGGATGTCCTTCTTTAAATGGAAAATGGCTGTCATTGTGAGACAGTTAAATCGTTTACTTGATGCCTCTAAGGCAGTGTTTCCCAAGCTTGGTAGCTGGAAGAGAAGTGGACTTCATTTGACTTTCAGTGCTGAGCTTGAAAGAAACTTATTATATGGAAGCTTCTTAAGTATGTCATCTTCTTAGAGTCTGTTGTTACGAGTTGGAATAACATGGATGATTCATCTCAGCCCAAATTCATATAAGAGACAGGTTTATATTCAGTGGATCCTAAAGAGCACTTGAATTCTAATTCTGGGATCCTTGATGCTCTCTGAGCATGGTTGTTTTCTTACAGACATGTCATTACCCAGCTAGGTAACATCATCAGCACTAGAAGGGGGTTGGTTTACCACTGATCATGTTCAGAGATGGTATTCAGCAGGTTCTGACCAGTTCTGGAGAACTGGTAGTGGAAATTTTGAGTAGTTCGAAGAACCGACCAATACCACCTCTGACTGGACCCGCCAACCTCATCTCTTCTCTGCCTCCCAAATCTCAGGTGATTGGCTGGGTCTTCTTTGCCCTGCACAGGTGAATGGAGTTGGAAAGCAGGTTGGGGTGGGTGGGGAGAGAATGGGATTTTGCGGTAACCTTCCCCTGCCATGCCCACCAAGCCACGCCCATAGAACTTAGAATAAACAACGTTGAATCTCACCATTGATTTCATGTTACCTAATTGGATAATGAAACATCTGCAAGAAAACAACAACCAGAGAGACCAAGGGATCCCACAGTTCAACCTGAAGCTACAAATAGTCTCTTCTATTGAGCATAGCCTCCTGCTTGAGCAAAGGGTCAGACTAGAAGACCTCCCAGGTCCCTTCCAACTCTGTTATTCTGAATGCTATTTAATATGGCACTTTTTTTCAAAAAAAAAAAAAAATATTGTTGCTTTTGATGCCTTCAAGCCTGCCGTGTTTCCTTGACTCTTTCCCCTCTCTTTTCTCTTGCTCTCTCTCACTCTAGCATGAAGAGGCGTCCCAATTCTCTGAACATCCCCCTCACAGATGATATGGTACGTGGGCAGGTGGGGGCCAAGATTGCCCCCGCAGTGGACCACTGGCACCTGAGTGACCTCAGTCAGCTGCAGTCCAACTCCGTCTACAAGGTTTTTTTTACAACTATCATGGAAACGAGAGCTTCCCTGCCTACTTGTCTAATTATGTTTTCCATGGGGGTGGGGGGGGGGAGAAGGACCCTTTGTGTCTGTAATCCTTTGCAGCCTAAACCTATTCCCCCCCCCCTTAACTTTTTCTGCCTTTCCAGGAACAGGCAACTTATGATCCTTCTACATTTTCCCACATTCCTCCCTTTTGATTATCCAGGTTGGGTCCATTGGGAGGTTCAGTTTAGTCATGCTAGAAGGAGCTTTGAGCTCAGAATATTTTATTATACAGCAAGTTGTTTCATGCTCATTTGCTATTCTTCATATTTTGGAGCATGCACGGCGGTGAAGGCAGAGCTCACTAGGGAAAGAGAAGAAAGATGGGGCCAAAATGGATATTCATAGAGTTGGAATGGCCCCCAAAATCATCAAATTCAAACTCTAAGAAACCTGGGGGAAGTAGACATTCTAATGAAAGGAAGGGAGCCGTCCTTTCCCTGATCAGAAAACCTTGATATTTTATCTAGTGTTGAATCAGTTTTCCCTTTCTTCTGGTTGCAGTCTGATAATTCCTCTCTGGAACCCGCAACATTTGTGCCTCATCCTCTGTGGGTCATTCTTTCAAGGATGGGATTTTTATAATTTAAACCATCCATATTACTCTTCTTCCTTTTCAATAAGAATGTAGTTTATTATCCTTAGTCCTGGAAATGACATAGGATAGTAGGCTTGTTGTGGCTTTATCTCTTTCTGACCAACAGACTGTGGTTAAAAATTTAGTTCTCCATCATTTGCCGTTAGTCAAGCAAACCTTTATGCCAACAGCCAGTCACCACAGTGAGCCCAGAACTCTGAAGAAAATTAATACTTTCTGGATGGGAAACACACTATTGTTAAGTTAAATGATCTTCTCATGTTTAATCACATATGGATTGTTTTGAATCTCACTGGCATACGGTGTTGGTGACTTCAAAACAAGGCCTGCCTTCCTGAAGATGCAAATGGCTGCAAAGGGTTAAGCAGTCATCTTTTCATGGTCTTCATTGTCATTGATATGAATGCGACCTTTAAAAATTAGCAGTAAATTTATTTAGCTCAAGCTATCTTGCTTCCATTAGACACCTACCTTGGTCCAGGTGTTGCTGCTGCTGAAATGGGAAGTGCTTGAACTTGAGGGAGGGAAGACTCCATTTTGCTGTCTTCTTTCATCCAAAATTTTATACCGGCCATGAAGAAAGAAATTCTGTTTACACAGTCTTTTTCCATTGTCCTATTGGAAGAAAGGTAGTAGGTGGGATCTGCATTTGGGTGCATTCAGCAGAGAAAGGACCATGTTAGCCAGAAACTTCCTGCTCCAGGAAGTCTTATCAACTGTCAGATCCTGCCTAGATTAGCCCACAAATTTTGCAAAGGTGACATCCATTCTCTGGACTCCTCAGGATGGCTGCACAATTAATGAAGTGCTGTTGGTGTAGCATGTATGAAATTTAGATCATTCAACTAAATACAATGTCCCAGGATAATGCTACGAGATCCAATCTGGGTCAGTCACTAGGTTTAGTTTTCCAAAATTTCGGGTTGGAGCTCATCATCAGGAGACTTCTCTCTCTCTCCAAAATATGTGCACTGGGCTGTCCTACGCATTGTATTTATATGGTTCCTGGTTATGACTGTGGCTTTTAATTATTAATTAGGGTGTTGTCTCTAGTTGACTCTTACGATTCAGTGGTCCTTTTATATAATGGTATACAATCCTGGAAGGCAACCTCTGGTATCTGAAGATGTCCCTTACTGATCTTTTGAAGAGAACCTTTTCTTATTTTCAAGAAGAGATTAGTTTCCATAATAGTCAGTTGAATCTATTGTCCCCATATATGATGGTCTTGCTTTAGGTTCCACCTAAATGCATTGGGTTCTTTTGATTTACCCTGCTAAGGTGTTTTCAATAAGAATCAGACGAAAAGGTACAATGGCAATTTAAATAAAGGAAACATTGAAAGCTGATTAATAACTAATTTTAACAGTGCAGTGGCCTGAGAACACATGGTTGTGGATCAGCTCCTAATCAGTTGCACTGCTCTCCCCATAGCAATTAATCCCCACCCCTCAGTTTGGAAGTAGTGTGGACAACCTGGGCCTGTAAGGTCTAAAGCCTGTTGTAAGATTGCTTGAGGCCAGTGGTGGAGAGTCCATTGTCTTGGTGATGTTGTTGGACTCAAAATTTGTATCTGTCTCAGCTGCTCGAGTTCTTGATTGCTATTATGGTGTGTAGTTGAAAGATAAGCAACCTGTTGCCCCCCCAAAGGTTATGAACTTTTGATTTAATGGCAAGGGTTAGTGGGAATAGTTCAGAATAAATAGAGCACAATGATTTGCTTATCTCCAGTTTAATATATTGGAGTTCTTTTGGCATTGACTAAAAGGAGGCAGTAATTAATTATGCACCCTATCGTGTATGGGATACAATTTGGATTTTATAGTCTTACTTTTAAGTCTCAGAAGAAATTGTAAGGAGTTGCAGCCACTTCTGGGTACCACATGCGGTTACTGATTAATTTTGGAAGCCCATTACAAGTGAGTTGAGATCTAGCAGCCTGCTGGGCCTAAGGGAAGATGCAGGGAAAATTGTGGGCACTTGCTCTGCTGGCTTTGGCAATGCCAACATTCAGCTCCCGACAGATTCATTGCAAGACTTTGCAGTCCTGACAGCAGAGATGTTCCTCCACCATGAAACTTTGTGTCACACCCGTTGTTCATTTCGTGGTTTCCATTACTGCAGCTTGGCGTCTTATGTTCATACTTCTTAATGCTTCAAAGGCAGCAATAGAGCCAGGGGTAAAAAAAAAACGGATCAGTGTGGATATCTTGCCTTTTCTCTGTCTTTCTCCCCTCTCTGCAAACCTCGTTTCACGCCAGTGTCCACCTGATGAAATGTCGGAATCTGGACAGTCCTCTGCAGCCGCCACGCCCAGCACCACAGGAACAAAATCGAATACTCCCACATCCTCGGTGCCCTCGGCTGCTGTGACGCCCCTGAATGAGAGCCTTCAGTCGATGAACGACTACGTCACATCCAAAAACAACAAACGGTCGCGGGAGAAACGGAACAGCCGAAATATGGAAGTTCAAGTGGTCCAGGAGACAAGGAACGTGAGCATAGGTAGAGTTGGTGTGTGCCTGCTTAACTCGCTTCCTGAACTTCCTTACCTTCTCATCATCTACCTGGCTAACTTTGTGGTCCTGGAATTAATCTCTTGCTAAAAAGAGAATCACCAGTGTGATCGCCAACGTCCGATGATGGATGTGGCACAAGAAGAAGAAGAAATTAATCGGAAGGACCTTAAATAGTTAGGGACCGAAAATATTTGAGATAATGATTTCGTCAGTGTAGTCTAGTCGAGGCAGGTAGTCCTTGACTTATGACCATGATGGAGACCAAATTTTCCTCTGCTAAGCAAGGCAGTTGTTAGTTGAGTTGTGCTCCATTTTGCAACCTTTTTAGCCATGGTTCTTAGGCGAATCACTACAGTTGTTAAACGGATCACGTCATTAAGCATTAATCTGGCTTTCCCCCATTGACTTTGTTAGTGAGAAGGTAGTGAATGGCGATCACATTACAGACACTGTAACCGTCATAAATACACAACAGTTGCCAAGTGCCCAAATGTTGATCGCGTGACTGTGGGGAACACAGAGACCATTGTAAGTGTGAGGAGTGGACGTAAGTGACTTTCTTCAGTGCTGTTGTAACTTTGAACGGTCACTAAAGGAATGTTGTAAGTCGAGGACTACCTGTATGTGAGACAGACAAGGTAGGCGTGCATTCTGGATTGCGGCTGTGTGATATTGCTGATGCCCTAAAACACAAGTTATGTTACTCCGTGTCTACGGGGATTCTCCATAGTCACTCAGGTCATGGTAGGTCCCAAAGGTGCTTTTTCCAAGAGGCAACTGGACTTTCTGGTTTTTCTTTGAAGACGTTTCGCTTCTCATCCAAGAAGCTTCTTCAACTCTGTCGTGTAGCAGTCATTGAAAAGCCCTCTCTCAGGAGTCAACCTACTATATAGTCTGGGACGCCTGGTATGCATGGCTTAAGAATAAAAACAAATTAAAGTTGCAATTAGGTAAAGAATAGGAAATTATGTATAGAAATGTATATATCTACTCTGAAGAAAATAGAAATATATGATGAAAATATATAAATTTGTAATAAGAATAAGGGAAAGAATATGCAATGGTAATGCAATGTAACAAGAAAGAAAGAATGTATAGAAACGTGATAAGGAAATGAAAATGATGTCTTGACGTTGGCACAGTGATGTGTATAATCTTATTTTATGTTTTTAAAAACTTTTGAAAATTGAATAAAGTCTCCAGTCTAAATGTCTATGGAGGTTCTCAGTTATCCAGGTCATGATTGTCCCAAGGCAACTGGATTTTCTGGTTTCCCTTCTCATCCAAGAAGCTTCTTCAGCCTCTGATTTTCATGGAGAAGTTGGAGCTGAGCTTTCTGCAGGATGTTTTCTGAAGAAGCTTCTTGGGTGAGAAACAAAATGTCTTCAAAGAAAAACCAGAAAGTCCAGTCGTTTCTTGAAAAAGCACTTTTGGGACACGTGCTTCTCAGTGTTTTTCAAGAGAAGGAGAAGAGCAATGATGCATGTTTAGTCTAAATGCTTTGTTGGCTCACGAGCATGTGTGGTTCCCCCTGCCTTTGTTACAGGAATGGGAAGCAGTGACGAGGGGTCGGATTTTCAAGATATTGACTCTACTCCAGAGTTGGACATGTGCCAGGATCCTAGACTGGAGCGCTCAGGAAACAGGTTGGAATACTTTGGGGGGGGAGGGGGGGGGAATTTAATCATTTATTTTTATTTTTTATTTTTAATTACATTTATATGCCGCCCTTCTCCAGAGACTCAAGGGCGGCTTACAGTCTATGGAGCACCATGCTAAGTGCTCAAATTTAAAGGGTTCAAATTGTGGGAAAACATTGAAACAGACACCATAGTTTATGAAGCTGGCCTATTTCTTCTCATTGTCAACTCCTTGTAAGGTAGCTGTCCTACTAAACCAGGATTTCTCAACCGTGGCTACTTTACATGTGTAGACTTCAACTCCCAGAATTTAGAATTTATTTGATTTGTCAATCGTTTACAAGATAATAGGTATAAGTATATACATAGTTATGAATACATGAAATGTGTACATATAAGAAAAAATAAAAGAAACAATAGGACAGGGACGGTAGGCACGTTGGTGCGCTTATGCACGCCCCCTACAGACATCTTAGGAAAGGGGTGAGGTCAATAGTAGACAGTCTAAGGTTAAAGTTTTTGGGGTTTGGGGAAGAAACCACAGAGTCAGGTAGAGTATTCCAGACATTGACCACTCTGTTGCTGAAGTCATATTTCCTGCCATCAGGTTTGGTGCAGTTAACCTTGAGTTTGTATCTATTGTGTGTCTTGTGTTGTTATGGTTGAAGCTGAAGTATTCACTGACAGGTAAGTCATTGCAAAGTATGATTTTATATACCATACTTAGATCAGACTGAAGACAGCATAATTCAAGGTTTTCTAGGTCTAGAATTTCAAGTCTGGTGGTATAAGATATTCTACAACGAGTAGAGGAGTTACTTTTCTTGTGAAATATTTCTGGACTTTCTCAACTGTGCTAATATCAGATACGTAATGTGGGTTCCAGACTGATGAGCTGTATATGAGTATTGGTCTAACAAATGTTTTGTATGCTCTAGTTAGTAGTGTGATATTACCAGAGAAAAAGCTACATAGGATTAGGTTAACAACTCTTAATACCTTTTTGGCTATGTAGTTACAGTGGGCTCTAGCACTTAGATCATTAGAGATGAGTATTCCAATGTCCTTTACAGAGCTTGGATCATCAACAAGGTCTTGACTATTCAGCTTGTATTTTATTTTCTGATTTTTTTTGCCAATATGTAAGACAGAGCATTTATTTGTTGAGATTTGAACTTGCCATTTGTTTGACCATTCTGATACATAGTCAAGGGCTTTTTGAAGGGTAGCAGTATTGTTTGTGGTATTGAACAGCTTTACATCATCAGCGAAGAGAACGCAGTTGCTCTTAATATGATCACAGAGGTCATTTATGTAGAGTATGAAGAGGGTTGGTCCTAGAACACTGCCTTGGGGGACACCACTATTGACAGGTACAGAATTTGATAGGACATTTTTCTGAATTTCTCTGGCTGGAGAATCCTGGGAATTGAAGTTCATACAACTTAAAGTTACCAAGATTGAGAAACACTGTGCTAAACAGTCTGTGATGACCCAGAGTATCTCAGAAATATAACAAAACAGAAAACATAACTAAAAATCCTTTAATGCCTTCAACTTGGCTTCACTTGTTTAATTGTTCACAGTGGAGGAGTAAACTATTTTCAAAATAGTTTACTACACCAAGGGCCTTGGTGGTGCAAGCTGTTAATCATCTAGCACTTAGTGCAAGCTGCCTGCAATTAGTGCAGGTTCAAATCCCACCAGGCTCAAGGTTGACTCAGCCTTCCATCCTCTCGGGGTAGGTAAATCGAGGACTCAAGATTGTTGGGGGCAATAAGCTGACTTTGTAAAAATGCCACTTGGGTGGGGCAAAAGCCCTACTAATAAGCAGGCATATACAATGGAATGAAGGCTATTGCCGAGCACTTAGCATGGTGCTCCATAGACTGTAAGCCGCCCTGAGTCTCTGGAGAAGGGCGGCATATAAATGTAATTAAAAAAAAAAACATTTCAAAGGAAAGAAACACAGTTCACATTCAAAGAGCTGATAACAAAGCAAAGACCAAAAACAAACCACACAGAATAAAGTTCCACGACAGACCAGGATAGATAATTGCCAACTTCAGGAAGAGAACCAGAGACAGTCCATTGGAAGAACGCCAACCAAGATAAACCTTCTTTAGGAATAAAACACTATAATTGTCTCCAGCGTCTGTTAGCACGCTGGTCCACACTCTTATGCAGATCTCACACCTGCAAGCCATAAAGAGGATCATGGCCCTCTCCTCCCGAGTAGACCACGTTTTACCCTGATCCTCTCCTCCCTGCCCTAGGATGCCCTAGGATGGATAAGGGATGAGCCTGGGTCTCCTCTGACTGCTCCAGAGTCAGTCTCCACCAGGGGCATGACAGTCATTTACAGATTTTTGGTTTCTTTCATGCACAGAACATACTTTTCCTGCTTGGCATAAGGGTAAAAAAATGTATTTTGGGTGGAAAAGCTGCCTTCTGTGATTAAGAGAGGAAAACAAAACTATTTCTTGCTGCAATGTGTTTCTAATTCTTCTTTTTATGTAAATAGCCCAACACAAGGAATAGTGAATAAAGCCTTCGGCATCAATACTGATTCCCTATATACCGAGCTTACTGAAGTGGGCTCAGAAGCCATTGGAGACGTGGATGAAGGAGCAGATCTACTAGGTAAAGATCATTTCAAAGGCCTGGCTTTTAAAATCCTTACCTTGATTATCCTCACTTCGAAGTAGGTTTTTGACACAAATTTCTAAAATGTCAGTAGATATTTAACTTGGATAATTTAAATATCTAGAGAAAAGGAAAAGGTGAAACCAATCAGTGGCGTTTGAATTCAAGTTCTAAGATTTATCTAATGTATGCCAGTGTGTATAGGTATGAAAAAGGCAATTATTTGCTAATCAGGGTTATGCATTCTACCGAATTCTGCTGTTTTTATAAATGTAGCCTCTTAAAACATGTATGAATATTTTTTGTTCTACATTTTCTAATTAATTTGCTTAATTTATTCCATTCGTTTCGAGATTGGGAAAGAGTTTTGTGGCATAATGATGCCTTGTTACTCTCAGGCTACTAAGAAGGCTACAATTCTCTTTACCTTTGAGGCAGTTATTTTTCTTAACCATAGGACTTACACCTTTAAAAGATGTCATTGTTTTCTTTAAAAAGCTGAATTCTCTGATCAGAATCATATTCTTATCTCACCTTTTCTCCACTTGCAAGGAACAGCAGCCTACCATGTTAGAGGGCCAGATTTGTAGCAGAGATTTTAAAAAGCATTTAATAAAGTAAAAAAAAACTATAGAGAGGATAGCTAATCAGTGAGCTTAAAACAAAGCAAATAGTTTGTACAGTCACAGGTTCACTTAGCAGCCACTTCATTTTAACAATCAAGTTTAAATGGGTTCCAATTTTGGTTGCTAAATGAAGATATCTGTAGTATGTTGGGTGTACCCAGCCATTATGGTTTGTGAGTAATGTTTTATGGATTAATCCCAGCCAATTAGGATTTATTTAAGAAACTATGATTAAACAATCCTTAGCTTACCGGTTGTTACCTTTAGATCTTTATTTCACTTATACGGCCAGCTATATAATGATTCTAGTCTGCTCACAACCTTCTGTAAAACAAAGATTTGCCAGACCAAAGAGCCTCCCAGCTTAGTCCCCTCAACCTAGCCCAATTCTTGGGGGAAAAGCTGGATCTTCACAAAACCTCACTCACAGCTTCTTTGCTCAATTCCTGGTTGGTTCCTGCCAGTCTTTAATTGTTGGGCTCACTTGGCATCTTACAGGATAGTTAGAAGGATGTTTGAGGCCCAAAGGAAACCAAGAACAAACTGGAAAATTGCCAACCAACCATACTCTCCATTTGCACGTCACGCTAAGCTGCAGTTGCAATCCGTAAGCAAGCCATGGTTACAGACTGCTTGCCTTCAAACAAACCATAACTTATTCCATTCTCCTTCCCGCATCCACACAACCATAGAAAGGTAGAAACAAATAAAACAACGTCAGACACCCGAGAATCCAACCCATTCAAGAACACACACAAATATCCTGTTGTGGGACAAGACGATATTCTTTGTAGATATCTAAGGTATGATTGAGGTTTTCTTTGGAGCTGGTGGGACACTCCCTAAGCGTTTTAGTGAGATTTGGGTTTCAAAAGGTCATATTTTTCTTTTATCCCTCACTGTGTTGAAGCAGAACAATGCGAAGAAAGCAAGAGAAAATTCTTCCTTCATGAAAACCAGATACCACTGTGAGGAAAAAACTAGGTTAAATGAGGGGCTCGCTAGGGCCTCGGGCACATTTTCATCAGAAACATCGACCCTTCCTCTCATGCTCCTCATGCTTTTCCTCATGTAAATTCATGCTGTTTATGGTCACGGTGGACCTTTTCTTTATGATTTCATGCCTTTTGATATGGAAAATGGCAAAATCATTATTTTGGGGTTTTGGGGAGGGGGGGAGGGAGTTGTTTAAAAAGAAAATCCAAGAATTATTTTTTGTTGTTGTTGGTTTTAGACATTGATTGACTTTTTTTCCCTCCGCCCCCAACTCCATTCCTTCCTCTCTGTGCTTCGTGGGACATGGCCCATAGGGGAGTTTTCAGGTGTGTATTTCTCCTCTCCTTAGATTCCTGGTTTATTTTCTCCTTTTCCTTTTCTTTTTTCCCCTAGAATTTTTAAACAAATGAAGAGGATATTCACATGTAATAAATCCTATCGAAGCTCGTTTTGTTAACTTGGTTCTACCTTTCCCTGCTTTTATTAGTTTGGACAGTGGATGTTGGGAACCTGCCAGTGAGGCTGGAAGGAGGGGTCAAGCAAGGACCTAGCTTGGAATCATTGTGCAGCCACATGCAGCATAAGCTTGACCTCCCCCAAGATCCATTAAGCCTTATCTGGTCATTCCCAGGGAAAGGCAAGCAGTCTGAAGAGATTCTTGTAACATATGTGACAAACAATAAAGGTATTTATGAGAGGCTATTTTTGCTTGCTCCTGAGGAGTGGTGTGGTGGCCTAGAATTGGAGCTCTCACCTCACAATCAGGAGGCTGTGAGTTCAATCCTAGGTAGAAGCCGATATTTCTCTCTACAAGAATATATCTGCTGAACAAAACTCTGCATTGGCAACAGGAAGGGCATCCGACCATTCAAACACTGCTAGCTCCATTCAATTGCCCAGTCTCCACTCCGCAAGGGATTATGGGGTTGTTAAAAGAAGATGATGATATTTGCTTGCTCCCGGCAGTTAGGTGTCTGAACACTAAGATATCACTTTCTGTTCTTGGCTTCTATTTCCTTTCTGCAGTCTTCATCTTCTCTTGTCTACTTGATCCCATCTACTATGGGGTTTAAGGTGGGAGGTGGGATATCCTAATGTATGGGATGAAGATTGTACTTTCTTTATTAATTAAGGCAGATCAGGACTCAAAGCCTGAAATTAAATATCCATCCATTCTTAGGTGATTTTTTTTTAAAAAATCATTTGGGAGAATGGGCTGAAGTCACCAGTTTCTAAAGTATAGCCCTGTGATATAGTTGGGCTACAGGTTGCATCATCCCCAACCAGGTTAGTCTGCAGTCAAGGAAAATGAGAATTATAGTCCTGCAATATTTAGCGGTTGCCAAAATGAAATTAAATGTTAACTGGATGGATCTGGCGCTGCTTCTGACAAACTAACAGTAATAAAACTACTGGATAAGTGAGTTGGTTTGTGATGTTCTCCTTTTTCCAATTGTAATAATCCTGAGACTTTTAGAGGAGAATGCTCTGTTTTTCTTTGATCTTATATAATCAAGAACTAATTCACTTGAGCAGTTATACTTTCCCCTTCTTTGCTAGAGTTCATTTTGAGGTCTACTGGCTTTAAAAGATGGTTTCCTTGGATGGAGCTTGGTGTCTCTGTGGATTCAGCAGAGTAATTTGTGACTTCTTTCTTGGATATTTTTTTCCAAATTCCCAGTCTTATCTACAACACTGGTATTTCTTTGCAGTCTCTCAACTAAACCCCGAATCAAATTCATTCTTGATTAATTCTTGAAGTTTTACCAAACCAACAAGGTGGTACCACCTGGTATGACTTACAAATTTCCCTTGAGTCAGTTTGAATGCCTGATGACTTTAGATCAGAGGTCTTCAAACTTGACAGCTTTAAGACTTGTGGATTTCAACTCCCAGAATTCCTCCTCCAGTCATGTTAGCTCAGGAATTCTGGGAGTTGAAGTCCACAAGTCTTAAACTTGCCAAGTTTGAAGACCCTTGCTTTAGACAAATAGCTACTCATCTTGATGGCTGTACATTCCTTTTGGAATCAAAAGCCATGTGCTTTTGGAAAACCAGTTCCTGGGGAGACAACAATAGAAAAAGGAGATTGCCATCATACCCTGCTTGTATGTAATTGACTGCCCATAATTTGGGGCTGCATTGGCCCTTGGCAAGGTTGTACTATTGCTGAGCAAAATTACTCTTGGATATGGAATTCTGTTGTCTTAGCAGCACCATCTCTACTAGTATTCTCAACCTTGGCAACTTGAAGATGTATGGACTTCAATTCCCAGAATTCCTTAGCCATCAGGTCAGCTGGGGAAATCTGGGAATTGAAGTCCACTCATTTTCTACCAAGATTCAGAAACACTGATCTAGAGGAATGGCCCAGAGGAAGCCAAAATCTTTTAGTTCAGAGGTCTCCAACCTCAGCAACTTTAAGACTTGTGGACTTCAACTCCCAGAATTCCTCAGCCAGCTTCCTCAGCTTGCTGACTGAGGAATTCTGGGAGTTGAAGTCCACAAGTCTTAAAGTTGCTAAGGTTGGAGACCCGTGCTTTAGTTGTTCATCCCACTTATATGACAAAAGGATATAGATTTGGTAGTTTCTCAATCTAACTCCAGCAGCTTTTGATAAAAGTTGACTTACTGTATTGCAAAGGAAAGATTGTTTTATGGATATTTTGTTTCTTATATCAACCTGTTCCCCTGCCATTAATATCCCCTGCACTTTGCTTAAATAATTATCTGGCATATCTTAAAAGCAACAGCAAATACTTGTGACAAGATTTGGCAAACCAGTGTTTCAGATTTTTAAGACCCAGAGGCCTACAGAATCCAACAAAATCATAATTCAGTCAAGTACCGTATTTAGCAGAACGTTTGTGTAGATTAATCCAATGGGATTGTTAAAAGTTCTTGTTTCATTTATTTTCTTATTCTAAAAATAGCTGTAGAAGCAGCACCAAGAAACCCAGTATTTTCATTATATCTCTGAAATTTGGAAAGTTGTTGTCAGGCTAGGCTACCTGCAGCTCTTGAGTTATTTAGCCTTGGTCAAGACCAGGTTGTGCGGTTCTAATGGGCCAAAACTCATAAGGAGAAGAGCATAAGGTAAATTGAATTCCCAGAAATCAAAATGGATAGATGAGAGGAGAATGGTAGAGAGAGAAAAGAAGAACAAAAGAAAGGGGTATGTCAGGGGGAGAAAGAAGCTGTGATTTCACTTAGTGTTCTTCTAGCTCTTGGAAACATCATCCCCACCCCACTCCCAAATGCAACCTTTAGTAGAAAAAGGTTTACCAACCCCGGTTTGCTCTCTCTGTTGCTTCCAGTTTACACCTCTCTGCTTCTCCAAAGAAAGTAAAAATACTAGCATCTACTCTCTCCATAGAGAGTAAACATGCTAGGACTTTCCTCATGTTATTCTACTCCCCCAAGAGAAGATGAGCTCTTAGAGTTTGGGTGTTTCTATGTTTTACTACTTAAAGAAGTTGGCCTGCAACCTCACGGTTGAATCCAAGATATTTTATGCCCTTTAATCCTATTTCATTGCTTTTGAGAATGACCGAATAAGTCATGAAGATCTTTAATTTGGTTGCAACCTATGAAGAGGCACAGCTTGGTTTTGATGGTTCCTTCCCCCAAACTTTGGTTTTTATTTGTTACTTGTGTATCTTGCCTAGGATAGGCACAGAAATCTTGTTCAAATAGGAGGAAAGATTCTTGCTGTTATAATATTAAAAGCAGGGTCCTAGAGCAACAGCATTCTTCATCTGCTATGTTCCAGTTCTGAGAGGTGGACTTAAGGATACCATGAGACAGATCCCCAAATTCCTTGTTTCTTGAATGCAAGGAGCTGTTTCCAAAAACCCCCTCTAGTTCTCTCAAGAGGAAAGAACGTTTGGATCTAACCCACAAAAACAGGGCAGATGGTTTTGATTTGGGTTTCTTTAGAATTCTTCAGACAACATTTTAGAAGAGAATATTTGTAGCTCAAGGTGGAACTAGGGAATCCTTGGTGCCCTCCAAGCTTAGTTTTTTTTTCTTGCAGATGTTTCATTACATCATTCCATGGTGCCCATGGAAAAGAAACTAGGCTGATGGACTACAGCGAAACAGCAGTTTTCCAGGATGGAGGGAGTATATTCCAGAAAGGGGGTAAGACAAGAGGCAGCACAACCTGGAGCTAGATAGGAGCTAGAGGAAGAGAATTAGAATAGCTAGGCTCTAGACCAGTGTGGCTAACCTTTTTGGGCTCCTGTGCCAAAAATCGTGTGTGCGCTTACATGCCAGCAGCCAGAAGGCAATGTGCCCCGCCCCCATTGAGGAAAGTCTCTGCAGCCTTTGCAGGCTGAAAAATAGGCCCGTCTTGTCACTTCTGGTATTTCCGGAAAGACAGGAAGTGATGAAACGGGCCTATTTTTCGGCCTGCAAAGGCTGCAGAGGCTTTCCTCAAGCCTCTGGGAGGCCAAAAAAGGCCTCAAAAAGGCCAAAAATCAGCTGGGAGGTGCACGCATGCGCAGTGAGATAAGTTTGCCTGTGGCTCGCGTGCCGGCACAAATGACTCTGCATACCATCTGTGGCACATGTGCCATAGGGTTGCCATCATGGCTCTAGACTCTCCTATGTCATATCCATTGCACTAGGAGTAATAAGGGTTTAGTTTGGCAAGATTCTGTCTGCTGTGTGTAAGCAAATAAAGAACTAGACTCTGGATGAATTGTTCTACATTATTCTTGGCCTTGGCCTGACACCCAACTTAGTAACATCTTAAGCTTAATTAGGCAACCCAATGAGGTAAACTCATTCATTCGCACTGAAGATGTTACTAGTTGGATAGTGAAACATCTGCAAGAAAACAAGCAAGCTCAAAGAGCACCAAGGACTCCACAGACAACACTTCATTTACCAAAGGAGGAGAAGGTTTTGGGGGCAGATGTACTTTCAAAATCGGAAGGAAGGGTGCTCCTTCAAGCTTTCGATCCAGAAGTTATATTCCTCTGGAATGTCTCTAGGCTGTACACATCTATCAAGCTGAAAGGTGGTTGTTACTCAGGTGGGGAGAACAGTGATGGCCTCAGGAGTTGTCACTTGATTGGTTTCACTCAAGAACCAGGTCCTTCTGCTAAGCTGGATCAGACCGGTGAAGAATTGCCTTGCTGTCATGTAAATGATTTTTTTTTTCCATACACATGCGTGCTAAGACAGTATCACCATTTGCTGAGTTGTATTTAATGGCTGCTTTTTCTCTCTCTCCCTGCCCTCCCCTTTCCCCCTTTTTTTCCCCCTCTTCTGTATCTCTTCCCCTCTGGATCCTTTGCTCCTTCCCTCCCTCTTCTCTCATATGCAATGACTTTCATAGTACGGGATGATTTCTTTGGTAAGGCGAAAGCCAGTTTTTATGGGTGTTCCCCTTTCCTTTCACTTGGCATCTCTTCATCCTTGTTTTTTTGTCTTCTTTCTGGGATTCCTTGGGACTTGGTTTATGTTTTTGTATTGATCCCTGTGATGGTAATGAAGGTGCTTTTTTTTTTGAGAAGCAGATCTTCTTCAGTTGCCATCATCTAGGAGGTATTGTTGTCCTCTCCTCTTCTCTTGGGACCTAGGTGGTTATCCGCTTTGATGTTTCAAGCAGCTTCCAAGAGGGGGCCATACAATGGGTCCTCCCACTCTCATTTGTTTCTTTCAGAAACTCTGCTCCTGGGGCAAGCAGATGGAAAGATCTGTCTAAGCAGTCCACTTCCTTGTGATTGGTTTCCCTTGAAATATTGTGCTGATGCTTTGGGCAGTTTTTCTGACTTGTGGCTGCAAACATTTCTTTTCAAAACCACACATTTCAGAAAATAAAGTGGGGGGAAAAAGGCTTTTCCTGAATTGCTAAATTTTCTGTATGTCAAGATGTTCTATCATAGCTTCTTTCCACCACCAGTTTGAAACAGCATCAGGTCATCTTCTTTGCAGATCTTTTTTTTTTAAAGAAGTAGAATATTAAAATATAGGCAAGTTATTCAGAGGGATCTACTCAAAGATGACCAGATGATTCTTGGTGAGATTTCCGACTCCTATTTGTTTAGTGATATTGTTGATTAAAAACTCAGCTTTCTATTCTAAATTGGAGAAGCCCATATCTAAAGAAACTAGCATTCAAAGTCTGCATTGAATATCAGGATTGGATGGCATTGACCAAGTCCCCCATTCTTGCAATGAAAGTTCCATTGCTCACCTTTTCTCCCTGAATGTTCAAGGAGTGCTAGAATGAAAAATAGATGCATCATTCTTGGACTGTTCCATAACCAGATTGGACTCAGAAGGAAAAGGCATTTCCTTGTTAATGGCCCAAGGATTTAGTTTTTGGTTGTGCCCTATGAAACAGCGTGCAGATCAAATGCTGCCTGAAACATCAAAAGGGACTAATCTCTTCATGTCCTCTCAACACAACTGCAGCTGCTTTTCCATTCTCCCTGGGAAGTGGGCATTCCTCTGCCATCTCTAACTCATCTCCATCTGATTGTGGGAAGAAGGTCTGTGCACTGCCCCAGTGTGTTGTGATGTGTTCTCACTTCTTATGTATGCTCCCATGATTATCTTGTTAACTTTTCATTTGTCCTGAGTGTGCATTTGTCCCATGAAAGCAACCTAAACAGATCCCACATTTAAAAAAACAAAACAAACCCAGTTTATTTTTCCTATGCAGTGTGAAGTAGAAGAGAGTTTGGATGCTGGCAGAGGTTGGCTATGTGTTGATCTCTAGAAGACCTCTTCTTTTAACATCTGGAATTGGGACGAAATGATTCATAGTAGTATACCACTTCTATTTTGTGATAGAAGAAATCTGTTTCTTCTCTGTTGAATTCTTGGTGCTTTGAAGTGAAATCTGCCCTATGAAGAATGAACTGCAATGCAATTTAATTGGCTGCAAGGATAGGACCATTCACAGGAACCTTTTCTTTGTATAACTTTATCTTAGATAAAGCTTAGGTGGCTCCAAGGCCACCAAAAGATGTGAGGTCCATCTAAATCAGAGGTAGCATCTCAGTTTATTCAATCACTTGGGAGAGAAAGGTGGTTATTTGTGAAAAACCCTTAAAGCAGGAGTCCCCAAATTTGGCAACTTTAAGACTTGTGGACTTCAACTCTCAGAATTCTGTAAGCTGGCTGGAGAATTCTGGGAGTTGAAGTCTACAAGTCTTAAAGTTGCCAAGTTTTCGGACCACTGCCTTAAAAGATTCTCAAAAACTAATGATTGCCATGTTTGGAATGCGCCTGTGGGATTCCTTCTGCCCGTATATGCCTCTAGATTTCTAGAAAAAGAGACTGAATATAATGAGAATACAGATCTTTCAATGCCCTTGATAAATTGGGCAGTTGTCCTCTGGTTGAATGAATGTTTCATGTAAATGAAGTATCAGATTAAAACTGATCCAGATTGAAGATATGTTATAAGAACCTGAAGGCCTGGTAATAGGGGGACCAATTTAGCAACTACATGTTGAAGTAGAAATATGAGGTCCCCTTCAGGTTGAGCATAGGTTTGGTGGACTGCATGGCCACCTTCATGTACATTTCTTGAAAAGTATGGAAATGAGAGACTGTACTATCAGGAACTTTTCTTGCTTTCTCAGTCTAGTCTACCTCCCAGAATTTCCTTCTGTGTATTTCTGATCCAAAAGCAAACTGGGACCAGTCCTACTTAGTATTTTTTAATTCAGCCAAGGTGGGCAAGGTGACCTGTGCAGAAGGCAATTTAAGGTTCCCTTCATGTAAGCTCTTGAGAACTTCAAAGACATATTTCTATGTGCTCCTGCCAACAGTATGAAGGAGATTTGCCACTATCTTTTTTCTGGCAAGCTTTTTTGAACTTCCCAGCCTAGCTCATAGTCTGTGATTCCTTAGTGATTTTCTGTCTAAATAATGACCAAGCCACGGATGCTTGGCTTCCCATGCTATGATCATCAAACTGTTAAGCTCCAAAGAAAATGTTTATTATAATTGTTCCTTGTTGTATCAACTTCACTTGAAGAGTAGCTGATACAGTCATTTTCTCTTTTTTTAAAAAAAAAAAATAAATTGCACCAATTCTGTTAAATACTTACTGTATTTTCCGGCGTATAAGACGACCCCGGATTTTCGGTTGTCTTTTTTTGGTTTCAAAAGTCGTCTTATACGCCGGAAAATACGGTAGATTGTGAATGACACTCAGTTTACTTCTGGGCTAAGCAAGAAAACAAACCTAGAGTTGACCTCTGCCCTGTTCTGCCTTTCCTTAATCCAGAGTAAAAGCAAGCCTGTCCTTAGCTAGACTTTTTAAAAAAATGACAGCTATTTAAAGATTAGGCAGCAAATCTGCGGTCCAGCATTTCAAGCCCCCCAAATAATCTTCCACCTTAATTTCTGAAGGAAGTTTTGGGATGAATGGAACATATCTTCTTATGCCATTCCTTCCATTCTTTGTAACTAATGAGAAGCTTTTGGACAAGAAAGTTATAGCTCTTCAAAAAGAAGAGAGTTTGTTTTTGTTTTGTTTTTTGCCGAAATGTATGTGTCAAAATTTGTATGGCTTTTTTTTTTCCACCTCCCCCAGGAATGGGCAAAGAAGTGGGGAATCTCTTGATGGAGAATACGCAACTGCTAGAAACCAAGTAAGACTCTTCCCTTTCTATACAGATAAATGTTTCCTGCTTCCAGGGCTGGGATTCTACCACTACGCACCCATTCACTAGAACCGGTTGTTAACATTCTAAGCAGTTCGGAGAACCATTTGTTAGAAGAAATTACTGGCCTAATCCTGTAAGGAAGGCAGGAAGGAAACATTCTGGTGTTGCTTACAGAAACTGTCTCTCCATTAACCCTTATTACATTCTTGGCAGGATTAGACTTCCTATCTCTAGAACTTCTCTGGTGTTTTTTTCCCCTCCTTTGCTGGTACTTTGCTTGTGTGGAGTGACCATTCAAAGTTACAATGGCACTGAAAAAGTGACATGACCCTTTTTCACACTTACGACTGTTGCAGCATCCCCACAGTCATGAGAGATCAGGCAAGGAGATGTGTGTCTCGATGTGAGTGATGTTGAGTTGGCCACACCCAGCCAATAACATGACCACCAAGCCATGTCCACCCAGTCACATGACCACCAAGCCATAACCACCACCTAACCACACCCACAGAACCGGTTGTTAAAAAAATTGAATCCCACCCCTGCCTGCTTCCTAGTGAATTTAGCATGAGATAGGTTGATGAGGTGCTGCGTGTGTTGGTTTTGCTCAGTTTATCTTCTGCTTGATTTCTTCATTCTGCTGAGAACTTTGCCCATTGGGGTTTTGCAGCTTTTTTCACCCAACCTAACCAATCAATTTGCAAAGGCAGAGGTGGGGATCATTTTCAGCCCATACCACACCCTTTGTTATCCTTGGGGCCCCAGATATTGGTGGACTCCAACACCCATAAACATGTTGGGGAGGATCGTAGCTGACAATTTAGTGAGCTGGTTAGGAAAGATTGGAGTCTTGTTTGTTTCCGTTGCATTGATAACTTGGCAAAAAGGAATCCGACTAACTAAAATGCAGGATTTAGTTTAAATATCTTATGCTTTATCTATGACTCTCCATGATATCACATTATTTCTTTATGTTACCGATCGATATTTCTTCCAAAAGTGTTTCCTATGATGCTAGCTGTATCCCGAGGCTGAATATATTTCTGTTTCTTTCGATGACTTGCCGTGCTCCAGAAATGCTTTGAATATTGTGAAGAATGACTTAATTGCAAAAGTGGACCAGCTTACAGGAGAACAGGAAGTGTTGAAAGGAGAGCTGGAAGCAGTGAAGCAAGCGAAATCCAAAATGGAAGCCCGTGTCAAGGAACTAGAGGAAGAGCTTAAAAAGTGAGTGGCCATCTGTTTTGGGGATTCATTTCTCAGGTGGGATTATGTCTCTAGGGTTGAAATAGATCAGGGGTGTCAAACTTGATTTCATTGAGGGCTGCATCAGGGTTGTGTTTGGCCTTGGGGAGGCTTGGGGGGGCATGGTCTGACCTGATTTACGTCTTCCAATTGCTCTCTTTTTCATATCAAAGGCAGCAGCTATTTATTTCTTTACAAAATTTATATGGCCGCCCAACTCACTCATGGTGACTCTGGGTGGCTTACAGAAATAAAACCCCAAATGCAAAACCCAATTAACCTTCCATCAAACCAATCCTTTGATTGGTCCCCCGGCCCATTGACAAAACCATTTCCAAAACCTTGCAAAAAAGTATCAAGATGAGGACCAATCTTAGCTCATCCACAGGGATGGAGTTCCACAAGGAAACAGCCATTACGGAGAAGGCCCTTCTTGACCCCACCAGATGGAGCTCCTTAGGAGAGAGAACCTGTAATAGATAACAGATAATCAGAGTTGGCAGGGACCTTGTAGGTCATCTAGTCCAACCCCTCGCCCAAGCAGGAGACCCTACACCATTTCTGACAAATGGCAGTCCAATCTCTTCTTGAAAGTCTCAAGTGATGGCTCTCCCACAACTTCCAAGGGCAACTTCTGTTCCATGGATTGATTGTTCTCACTGTCAGAAAGTTTCTCCTTATTTCCAGGTTAAATCTCTCCTTGTTCACTTTCCATCTATTATTCCTTGTCTGGCCTTCAGGTGCTTTGGAAAATAACTTGGCTCCTTCCTCTCTGTGGCAGCCCCTCAAATACTTAGAAGACTGCTACCATATCTCCCCTGGTCCTTCTCTTTACTAGACTAGTCAAGCCCAGTTCCTGTAACCGTTCTTCATATGTTCTAGTCTCCAGTCCCCTAATCATCCTGGTTGCTCTTCTCTGTACTCTTTCTAGAGTCTCAACATCTTTTTTGTAATGTGGTGAACAAAACTGGATGCAATACTCTAGGTGTGGTCTTACTAAGGCTTTATAGAGTGGTATTAGTACCTCCTTTGATCTTGATTGTATCCCTCTGTTAATACAACACAGATACAACATCCCATGCTTCCCTGCTTTGGTGGGTCAGGTAGATGTAGGAAAAGACAAATAATCTTAAAATAATCTGGCCCCAGGGCATGCAGCCACTATAATGGCTAGTTTATCTGTTAGAAAGCATGTGGATTACATTTAGTTTCCTAAGAGACACTTCCTGTCTTCCAATTATTCTAAAGATAATGCAAAAATGTCTACTAGCTTTTCTTGGATTTGGGGGGCAGGAAAGAAACCAACCTATCTGGAAATTAAAAAAAAAAAAATTCTGCTCTGCTTTCTGGTAACCTCTGGACTTGTTTTATAAATTTCATTCTCTTTTCCCCTCCAGAGTGAAATCAGAGGTGATGGTTGCCCGCCGAGAACCCAAAGAAGAGTTGGAGGATGTAAGCAGCTATCTCTGTACAGAATTGGTATATTACATTATTAAAACGCTTAGGGAAAGAGGGGATTGGGGGAGGGAGGGTCTTTCTTTTCTATTTCCTTGAATAATGACCCTGAGATTATGACATCACTGTGCATTGACATTACAGCATTGCCATATCCATGTTCACTGTGGTGAAGAGCATTCTCATGATTATGGGAGTAGGTAAATTGTCAACCAGTCATTCCTGAATGACATTCACTGTAAAGGTTGAGTGTATTGAAAACATCAAGAAGACTCATCCTAGAAAAAATGAATAGTAGTTACAGGAGATTGCTTTAAGAGTTAATCCTCCCCCTCCTTTCTTTTTCTGGTCTTATATGTCTCATGAACACAAGTCAGTGGCTTTTTTAAAAAAAATCACGTGTATGAAATAGTTGTAGACTGTGTGCATCATCTTGTTTGCCTTTTGAAATCCAAGGTAAAATAATGTAATCGTCCAATTCATACAACTATGAATGCTCTAAGAAGGCTGGTTTAATTTTGTGTACTAACAACAGGGGTGGGATTCTACCAGTTCGCACCTATTCGCTAGAACCAGTTGTTAACATTCTAAGCCGTTCGGAGAACCGGTTGTTAGAAGAAATTACTGGCCTAATCTGTAAGGAAGGCAGGAAGAAAACATTCTGGTGTTGCTTACAGAAACTGTCTCTCCATTAACCCGTATTACATTCTTGGCAGGATTAGACTTCCTATCTCAGGAACTTCTCTGGAGTTTTTTTTCCTCCTTTGTTGGTACTTTGCTTGTGTGGAGTGACCATTCAAAGTTACAATGGCACTGAAAAAAGTGATTTATGATTGTTTTTCACACTTACGACTATTGCAGCATCCCCACAGTCATGAGAGGCCAGGCGAGGAGATGCGTGCCTCGATGTGAGTGATATTGAGTTGGCCACACCCAGCCAATAACATGACCACCAAGTCTTGTCCACCCAGTCACATGACCACCAAGCCATGCCAACCAACTAAGACATGCCCACAGAACCGGTTGTTAAAAAATTTGAATCCCACCCCTGACTAACAGCATATTTCTTCAGTCTTCTGTCTAACATGGTTACTTTTTACTCATATGTATGCACATTTCTGCCTTGTCGTTAAACTTTTGCTGCTTCTCTAGATAAATGTTAGCTTTCTCTGAATGGGTTTGGAGCTAAATTTTCAGAACCTGCAGATAACCATGCATTCCTGGGAGGGAGGGTGGGATGAACAGAAAACCCAAAGGGGATGAATGTTTTTGACTTCCTTCTTGGGTGTTGTACTAATCTCCTTCCCCTTCCATTTCCCCTGGGTTGAAGTCCTCCTCCTCCCCCCTGCAGGACAGCATTCCCATTGCCCAGAGACGACGCTTCACCCGTGTGGAGATGGCTCGCGTTCTGATGGAGCGGAACCAGTACAAGGAAAGGTTGATGGAGCTGCAGGAGGCTGTCAGGTGGACAGAGATGATCAGGTGAGGATGAGTCTCTCTGGTTGCAGTATTAGAGGTGGGTGGGTTGGTTTTTTTTTTGCTTTTGTTTTTACTGTTAATGGCAGTATTTCAGGCTAACTCTGCCCATTGCCAGCAGTTCGATCCTGACCGGCTCAAGGTTGACTCAGCCTTCCATCTTTCCAACGTGGGTAAAATGAGGACCCAGATTGTTGGGGGCAACATGTTGACTCTTTAAAACCATTTGGAGAGGGATGTAAAGCACTATGAAGCGGTATATAAGTCTAAGTGCTCTTGCTCTTCGTTTTCTCCTTCCTTCCTTCCTTCCTTCCTTCCTTCCTTCCTTCCTTCCTTCCTTCCTTCCTTCCTTCCTTCCTCCCTCCCTCCCTCCTTCCCTCCCTCCCTCCCTCCATGGTCTGCAGTGGTTAGAATGCAGTATTGCAGACTGCCCACTGCCAGGAGTTCAATCCTGACCGGTCAAAGTTGACTCAATCTTCCATCCTTCCAAGGTCAATAAAATGAGGACCCAGAGTTTTGGAGGCAATAGGCTGACTCAGTAAAACCGATCAGAGAAGGTTGTAAAGTACTGTGAAGCGGTATATAAGTCTGTGCTAGTGCTATACACTTTGCCCTTTGTATCTGAAGCAAGCAGTGAGTTCCATAACAGCCAAAACTGAGTTACAAGCCCTTGTATTTACAATCACGACTGGGTCCAGAGCTTCCATTGCTAAGCAAGGTGATTGTTAATTGAGCCATGTCTGATTTTACGACCATTGTTAGGTGAATCACTGCAGGTGTTAGGTGAATTATGCCATCCTTAATCAAGTTCAGCTTCCCCCATTGACTCGACATGTCAGAAGCTGTCTGAAAAAGTTCCAAATGGTAATTACATAATTCCAGGACGTCATACATACATCCTGGTTGCCAAAACAATGGGGATGCTGTTACAACTGAAAGTGTGAGGCTTGATTGTGTCATTTATTTTTATTGCCATTGTAACTTTGAACTGTCACCAAATGAATGATTGTAAGTCAAGGACTACACTTCCTTTCCTTTCCTTTCCCTTCCCAATCCACTTTTCTTTTTCTGATTTTCACTGTTCTTCCTCCCCCACCTTCCTTCCCTCAAAATCACCAGGAATCTCTCCTTATGTTCTGACCAAGGCTTCCGAGACTGTAATTACACACACGCTTAGTTAAAACAACTCTTGTTTTATTTCAACACTGGGAATTAAGTTCATTCTCAGCTGGTAATGAGTCCCAAATAGTCCCTCGAGATAAGCACCCACCTTTCTCTCCTTTAAATTGCTGTCAATAACAGAAGTGAGAAATGAACTATAAAAGAACCAACCGAAGTACAAAGTTCATGCAGAGCTTCAAGGATTAATCCGAACAGAGCGAACAACTTTGCTTCCTGCAAAGGTTTCGTCATCTTGGCCTGACTTTTATCTCTTATGGGAGGGGTAATCACCTCCCAGCTTTACTCCTGAGTCGCCCCTTTTGTCTCAGCTGCTCTTGCCTTCCAGCAGCTCTGCACACATGCGCACTGGGAACAGGCTCCCCTTGGTCCTCTGCCTCGCTGGTGCCACACTCCGGAGGCTTCGGAGCCAGCACTCCACGCCCAGATGGTCCTGGCCCCATCTCTGCATCGGATGCAGGACCCTCATCAGAGTCCTCACCAGACTTCCTGACTGGTTCCCTTTTGTCCTCACTGTCCGATTCCGCTGCCGGCTGCACCAGCTACTGGCAAACCACAATATAGACTATCGATCCTGTTTCAGTACCTTGGACAGGGCCCAGTAGGAAGGCATTCTGTAAGAATTTAGTAAGAGTAAGAATCTAATTCTGGTGATTTCCTGGTAACATTTGCTAAAGAAGTGAAGTGAGCAAGTACATGAACAATGACCCTACAACCCTAAAAACTGTTCACATTTTCACAAATAAAAGTTAAATTACCAGATGCCTGCCGAAATATCAAATCTCCTTTGCTTCCTGGCTTATTTTAGTTCTGATATTTGAAATATACTTCCAATGGATCTGGGAACTCCAAACAACCATTAATAGAATTTACCCCGGGATGTAGACTTCTTAACTGGTCAAGCTGTCCTAAGCTCAGGATTGTGACTAGTCAGCGGGTAGCCATAGGAAAACTTTCATCAGTAAGGTGAAACACAACCTACAGATGATATGATTTAGCAGAGAATGGTGCCAAATTGGGCTCTTTCCCCAATTTTCTCCTTTTGATCCTCTACTTCAGTGTTTCTCCACCATAGCAACCTTTAAGATGGGTGGACTTCAATTCCCAGAATTCCCCAGCCAGCATTGGAAATTCTGGGAGTTGAAGTCCACCCATCTTAAAATTTCCAAGGTTGAGAAACACAACTCTACTTGGAGGGGAGATGTTTTACACCTCTGCATCTTGTGAGGCCACCTCCTTCTTTTAGGCAAGACATTTGAAGGAATAAATAGCAGTGGAAAGGGTCATTGTGACTCCCAGAAAAATCAGCTGAATTTGTGACTCTACCCAGTGATGGAGGGGTAGGCAAACCATCTTTTGGCCATGTGCCGTCTCTGAATTTTCTGTTTCTGTTTCTCTGCAGAGCTTCCCGAGAACATCCTTCCGTTCAGGAGAAGAAAAAATCCACCATTTGGCAATTGTAAGTAGCGGAGCTTACTTGTGAGATGTCAGCAAAGAGATGTGGTTGTATAGGATATTCTTGCAGTATAGTATAGTATCCAAAGTATTTATGGCATTTATGATCTCTAAAGGCAGGCTTTATTGGCAAATGGCTCCCTGAATAGCATTGGAGAGAGGCCTCAGGCTTGCCTTTATGTAGGAATATAATAAAAACTGATCAGGAATGATGTCACGTGCAAATCATCTTATCTTATTGATAACACAGGCTAGGCTTTCTGCTTATTGTGGGAATACGCAGTTAATATTTATTTATTTATTAATCGCACTTTTATACCGCTCCCTCTCCCAAAAAGGGACTCGGGGCGGTGTACAGCCCACTAAAAGCATACAATAAATACACAATAAATACGATTAAAAATAAATTAAATAATCAAATCGGCTGTCTATTCAAAATTTAAGTTAAAAATTAAAACTAATAAAACCCCAATTTAGAATTAATTAAAACCAAAAAACATAGTTACTGGGCCAGGCCGGCCTGTTCGAAAAGCAGGGTTTTTACTGCGTGCCAGAAGGTCAGAATATCCGTCATAGCCCGTATCTCCGGGGGGAGATCATTCCATAGGGAGGGAGCTCCCACAGAGAAAGCCCGAACTCTCGGGGCCACCAGCCGACAACAGTCAGGCGGCGGCACCCCAAGTAGGGCCACCCTGTGGGAGCGTACTGGGCGGCGGGAGGTTGTTGATGGCAGCAGGCGGTCCCGTAAGTACCCAGGTCCCGAGCCATGGAGCACTTTAAATACCATCAGTACCACCTTGAATCGAATCCGGTAGGCCACAGGAAGCCAGTGCAGCCTGCGGAGAAGTGGTGTTACGTGTGCGCCTCGAGGGGCGCCCACGATCATCCGCGCGGCTGCATTCTGAACTAACTGCAACCTCCGGAGACTCTTCAAGGGGAGCCCCATGTAGAGAGCGTTGCAATAATCCAAGCGGGAGATAACGAGGGCGGAGGTGACTGTGCGAAGTACGAATAAGCCAAAGATTCACACAGGTCAATTTTCGTGGGTGGTTATTTCCTAGCTTTCATTTAAAATACGCTAATTTAAGACAGGATCTAAGCAGTCAAGTAGGGCAGTCTTGAAGAATCTCAAAGTAGGGAAGTCTTGAAGAGCCTGCACTTCCCAAGGCCTGTTTTGAAAAAGGAAATATGTCAGATTTGGAATTCATAACACCTTGCCTTTATTCTGTCTGCATTCTCTCTCCCTCCCCAGCTTCAGCCGATTGTTCAGTTCCTCCTCCAGCCCTCCCCCAGCGAAAAGGAGCTATCCATCAGTGAATATCCACTACAAATCTCCCACAGCAGCTGGGTTAAGCCAGCGTCGCAGTCACACCTTGTGTCAAATCTCTGCCGGGAACCGAACTCTTGAGTTTTTCCCAGATGAGTAAGTTTGGCTCTGGTTTTCTTTTTCAGAAACTAGAAGGGCTGCTTAGCAGTGTGTGCTTTTGTAGAAGAACTAATTTTTGGTAGCCAAAAAAAATCAGGAGGAATCTGATACTGTATTTCTCCAAAGATAAGACCGAGTCTTATATTAATTTTTTCATTCGGGTTTATTTTCTAGTTAGGCCTTATTTTTGGAGAAATACGGTACTAAATGCATCCATCTGGCTGACAATTTTAACTAGGGCTTATATTTGAGGTAGGGCTTATATTAAGAGCATCCTGAAAAATCATGCTAAGGCTTATTTTCTGGCTGAGTCTTGTTTTGGGCAAACAAAATAACACCATTTATGATTAGCAATTAAAAAAACAAGCTTTCACATAATTCATGAATGCTTACGTCTTTTAATAATATTTGTAAATTGGAAAAGATTCTTCCAAACTCCTGCTGATTTTGAGAATTCAAGCTGATAGGATGTCAGCAGAGCTTGCCTGTTCCACAGTTGGCTGGAAGCCCACAGTTTGATATTCTCATTTTGGTTATTGTATGCTATTAAACAAATAAATATCACCCTTCCTCCTACTAGATTTAAATGCAGAACGGAACATTTAAAATGAGGAAAATAATTTTCTTTCTCTTTTATTTATTTATTATATTTTTATTTTATTTTCTTTCTCTTACTAATATTGTATTTAGATGATGTGCACAGAGGAATAGATTTGCAAAGAAAAGAGGAAATTTTCTCTAGTCCTAAATAATATGTATGAAAGGTATAAATGCTGGATTCTTGGGAGAAATGTATAGAATGCTAAAATATCACCTGTTATGTTTAATTAAATAGTTTGGCCCATGACTACTGATCAATTTGCTGTGCAGGAAATTCTAGGGTAGGATTAAAGAACCAGGACTTCACCCTGATATTTCTGTCTTGGAAGTCGCATCAAATCAATCTGTTGTCCATGCAGGTTGAAGGTGATAAGATCTGGTGTGCACCTGCCAATTTTCCTCCCTGCTCTAACTAAATTTCTTTCCCATTGCATAAACTCTGAGTCCTCTTAATAGAAAGCAGCTTTTCATGTCTTCACTTCCTATTTCAAAGGCGTTGATTACAGCTGGCCAAAAAAATCTTTATATTGCTTAAGACTCCACAGGTCACCCCTGTTTTGACACACCGTGTCTTATTCCCTCTTTTTTCCTTACTTGAGGAGCTTTCCATTCTTATGTCTCTGTACATGCAGGTAGTCCTCAACTTACAATGGTTGTTGAGTGACCCTTTGACGTTATAATGAACCCCTCTAAAAGTATTTGTGACCTGGTTCTGAAGTTCCAATGGCCACGCATACCTCTGTGGTCACAGGATCCCTTTGTGGGTGCTTACCAAACCAGCCCACATTTACAGCTGTTTTCCGGGTCCCTTGGTCACATGACCATGATTTACAATGTTTTTGCTGAAAGCAAAAACTTCCAATTTACTTCCAATTTACAGCAAAAAGGCCCTGTTGTGAACAATAGCTTCATTTAA